>JAJPUD010000370.1:342220-367067 GCA_023553655.1 Myrmecobius fasciatus
AGGAAGGAAGGAAGGAAGGAAGGAAGGAAGGAAGGAAGGAAGGAAGGAAGGAAGGAAGGAAGGAAGGAAGGAAGGAAGGAAGGAAGGAAGGGCATGGTCTTTCAGTCAAAGAAGCAAGGGCACCTAAATGGTACAGTAGATAGAGTGCCAGCTTGGCAATCAAGAAGACATTTTCTTAGGTTCAAATACCACCTCACATATTTATAGCTGTGTCAACACTGCAACTTACTTAAGCTTGTTTGCTTCAGTTACCATATTAGTAAAATGAGCTGAAGAAGGAAATGGCAAACTACTCAAGTATCTTTTGTGAAGAAAACCCCAGATGAGGTTACACAAAAAGTCAGATATAACTAAAAAATGAACCACTCACAAGTCAAACCTCTCTGAGCCTCAATTTCCTTTTTTGTAAAAGAGATGATACTATTTACACTATTTACCTGAGAGTTGTGAAGAAACCTGGGGAACTGAATAATGGGAATGTTATAAAAGTTAATTCACTTCAATTTAATTCAACAAATGTTTTTAAAGTGCTTACTGCAAAGGACAGTGCTAGACTAGATTAGTGCTTAAAGGAAAAAAATTAAATTCTAATCCATTGTTCAAAAGAAAAACATTAATAAATAAAAGTTTCCAAATGAACAAAATTTGATTACAGAGCCTGGGTTTGAAATGTGACCATCAGTCACTTGAAATCTCTGTGTCCACACAAATGTAACTGACTGACTGTTGGGTGAGGACAGGAATGGTGTGTCTTTGGCATAGACTTAAACAAGTACAAAGCCTCGCTTATAGTAGATATTTAATAAAAAAAATTATCGAACAGAACTAAACTGAAGGGGTATATGATCAAATGTAAATAGAATAAAATTTCAACTACTTTTAACCAATTTTCTTACCAGATTTATTTTTTATATAATAGCTTTTTATTTTCAAAGTATATGCAAAAATAGTTTTCAATAGTTTTAACCATTTTAAGGGGGGAAAAATTCAAGTATTTAAGCCCCAGAAAAGGTTAGAAAAGAGTAGACCATTAAAGAGGACCATTTAGGGAGGATAATGAGGTTGACAATTGTTGGGAGTAAGGTTTTAAAGAACAGAGTTTTTGGTGAAATCATTTAGACAGAAAAAGAGGAGCAGAACCTAGGATGGGACTGAGGTAGAAAGCGCAGAGAATTGAAGGACATAAAGGAAAAGAGACAAAATGAAATGCAAAGTAGAATGTTTGGAAATTCTTGGGAAAAGTTTTCTTGTCATCCCCCAGACTTTGTGTTCTCAAACCTTTGTAATATGACTTCCAAAATTTCCATTCACTTGAAAGAGTTCTCTCCAATTAGCAATGATCTCCTGATTATCAAATAAAAGAGATTTTTCTCAATCCTTGTCCTTTTTCAACCTGTCTGGTGTACCTGACTCCCTTCCTCAAGTCTCTTTCCTGTCTGGGTTTTCAGGACTACATTTTTCCTGCCTATCTGATCGCTCCTTATCAGTCTCCCTTCCTGTCATAATTCATATCATGGCCTCTAACTGGAGGGCTTTTTCAATATTCTGTTCTAGACCCAGTTCAATACTATCTCTACACTACCATTCTCAGTGGCCTCTTCAAGTCCCAAGGTTTAAATTATCATCTCCATGCAGATGACACATACATATTCAGCCCTGATCTTTACCCTTTCTTTGAGCCTTGTATTACTAATTGCCTATGAAAACTTCCAACTGGATGTGTTATATACATTTCAAATTCAACATGTCCAAAAGAGAACTTGGCATATTTCTCTCCCTTCCCACCAATTCTCTCTACTTCTGTTAAAAGCAGCTGCTTTCTTCTAGTCTTTATCCTTAAATCCTCACTCTTGCTCATCCTGTATATCCAATAACTTGCCAAATATCTTGATTTTTCTCCCTGGATAATATGTCTTGTCTATGGAACTTTTTCTCTAGTCACATGGTCACCAATTAAGTTCAAGTCAACAACTTATTGTGTGCCAAGGACTGTGTTACATACGAGAAATACAAAAGCAAAAATACAATTCCTGCCTTAAAGAAATTTGGATTCTAAAGAAGGAATACAATAAAAATAGAGAAAATCTGGTAAGAATGCATTCTGGACAGGGATGACTGGACATGGCCAGCCTGAGTGCTTCCCTTAAAATGGAGTTTCTGGAAAGAACCAGTCAATCAGCCAAAGAGACTACCAGGGCAAAGTATATTCTTAGAGTGAAAAACACAGGGTGAGGAGAACATGATAGCAAAGGTCCAGAGAATCAGAAGTAGAGTTTGGAGAGTAGTTCTACCCCATCTCTGTTGAAATCATTCTCTTACTTTATCATTCAGCTCATATGTTACATCCTCCAGCATATCTTCTTTGATATCCTTGAAGTGAAAATGGTCTTCCTCTCAATTTCTTATAATATTTTGCCTAGATCTCCCCTTCACTTTTTTTTATCTCACTCTTCTACATATCAGTTATTATTGTACTTATTCTTTCCCTCTTATCTCCCATCAATTTTTGCATTTCCAACTCCTACCATTCAACCTAATACTTAGTAAGTACTTTTAAAATTTCAGACTTACATTTGAATTCATGTCTCAATATAAAAGCATATTGAGAAAAACCAACCTCCTCCTCATATTTCAAATCAGCCTTCTCATTCCATCCTATCCCAACATCTGATTTCCTACCCAAACCTCTATTCTGACACTTCCAAGACTTCCTTGAGTTCCAGACACAAGCAGGTTCACTTGCTGCTCCTAACAAGCCAACTGGTAACTTTCAGATTATACTGAATGTGTTATCATCAAAGTAGCCCTAGACGTGGATAGGGAACTAAATTTTAAAGGGAAATGGAAAGGAAGTCGGGGTCTGGCATACAGTATATTAGCCCAGAAAACTAGAGACAATAATAAACAGGTAGGCCTATTCATATATGATGATCACTACAACTCCAATGGAAAGTGGAATTATTGTGGTTTTAAGTATATGCAGGATATTCAGGGGTTCCACGGATGATGGAACATTTCCTTGAAGACCAGGCCTAAAAAAGGTATCTAAATGTTGATTCTTAGATGAAAATTTCCTAGATCATAATCACAAATTATTTCATGAAGTGTTTTATTATGGGCAAGATACTGTTTTAGGAACTAAGGATACAATGGTACCTGCCTTGAAGGAGCTTAGTAAGACAGTTAATACATTGTTACATTTGGAATCAAGATGATTTTAGGGTTTACTACTACTTGAAACACTTACTAAACAAGTAACTTTTAAACTTTCTGCCTCAGGTTCCTTATCTCAACACCCCCTCACTGAACTATTTTACCAGACTCAAATTAGCTAATATATAAAAAAGTGTTTTACAATCCTCACAACACCATGTAAACATAGGAAATAACAATTTTTTTAGTTCTATTTGGTGGAGATAATTTGTAAATGGTTAAGAAGATGTGGGATAATTGTAAGGAAGGAGAATTAACAACAGCCATTATAAGTGGCTCTAGACTTGTGCCTTGATGGAAGCTAAAGATTCTAAGAGGCAGAGGGGCAGGAAGAAAAGCATTTGAGGCATGAAGTAAACATAGTCTTTGCAAAAGCGTGGGATCTGGAGGTGCAAAACAAGAATGGAAAGTATATGGAGATGATCACTATGAAATGTCTAAAGAAAAGTAGGCTGGAACCACTCTGTGAAAAACTTTAAATGCACAACTGAAAAGTTGGCTATGCTAGAGATAATAGGGAGCCACTAAGATTCCTGAGTAGGGGAAAATCATGGAATAGTATGGTGTCTCCCTCCCTTTTTCCCTCCCTGTCTCTGTCTTTATCTCTGTTTCTCCCTCTGTCGTTCCCTCCCTTTCTGTCTCTGTCTCTCCCTTCTCCCTCTCTTTCCTTCTCTTTCTCTTTCTATTTCTCTGTCTCTCTCTCTCTCCCCCCCCTCCTCTTTCTCTCCCTTCCTCCTTCCCTCTTTTTCTCCTTCTCTCTCCCTCCCTCCCCCTTTCTCTGTCTCTGTCTCTGTCTCTCTCTCTCACACATAATGTATTTTAATATTTTTTTTAATTTTTAAAATATTCACACAGTGAATTTTAGAAAGATTGTTTTGGCAAAGTGTGGATTGGAAAGAAGATTAGATGCTACTACAGTTATGTCTCTGATTGATCATTTTGAATTCATGGCTCTCCTAAATATCCTTAGACCATCAAGAATCAACAGTCCAAAGGGTCCACAAGGAGCACTACTAAATTGGAGCTATTTAAAAGCATCATATATAATCTATTCATTGGCCCCACTTAGAGGTTCAAGCACAACTATCATGAGCTATCACACAACTACTGTACAAAGTTTAGCAAGAAAATCTATCCATAGCTTTCCAAAGTTCTAGTCCCATCTTCTATGGGAAGTACTATGTCCCTACAACTGTTCTATTACCCTCCCTCTCTTGCAATACACCCAATATAGCACACAATGGATCATTCCTGTCCGGGCACATCTTTCCACAATCTAGTGCTTGCTTTGTGCATACTGCAAAGTCAAACAGGTGTGAAATAAGTGCCATGGGATCATTTTTGGAAACACTGATAGGTGCATAGCCTTCTATATTTAAAACAAGATCTAAATACATACTATATCAGAGGCACTGAAATCATAAATCTTTCAACAGACTGTGTACAACTATATGCTCCCAGGTATCTGAGATCAAAACTGAACTCTTAATGTCTGTAATTCAGGAAGTTCATTAAATACAGTATGTGGCACTCAGGGTTTAGTTCTAAGGCGTGTATTCATATTCGTGCAAGAGAGATCTACAAGTATAGACAGAATATATGTCACAGCTAGCTTGCTTAGCATAACCTGCATGAATAGTCAGCAAAAATGATAAGACATTTACAGATATTTAAAGACCTACCAACAGCTATATATGAAGTATTCCTGTAAGACAAAGATTCACTCTAAAGGACGTTCAACTTGATGAAGGTGTCACAGTTCACAATTACACTCCTATTGTGAATGTTTTGTTTCTCTTGAAGGAATGTGTTTTGCATCCTCTTCACTTCTCCATGAATAGAGGCTACTTTCTAATTCACATGGAAACTTTAAACAATAATTTTAAAACTACTTTGTACCCCATCTTTTTAGTAAGCCAGAACAGCTTAGAACAACATCTCTGCCCCCCCCAAGTGTTTTAACAAGCATGGTTTCGAATTAAAGTGAGGTCTTCGAAATGGAAGAAAAAAAAAAAAAAAGCAAATGGAAATAAGAAAAAATCATATCCCTAAAGCATTACTTACCAGACATAAGTGAATAAAAAATATAACTAATATGTCTGCAGTCTCATCCTTAATCTTAAAACAAATGATAGTATTCAAATATACTATTTTATAAATGCAGGCTGATAACAGGTTTTTCTTTTCTCTCTGTCTTAAAGATTTTGTGAACGACATGAAAGGAAACAGTGTATTTAATGAAAGGTTTCCAAGCTGATTTCCCTGCAGGTTATTTTCTCTCTTTTCTCTGGAACCCATACACGGGGTATACAGCAGGGACCAGGGGCGTATATAAAAATAAACTATGAGGCGGCATCAGAGCTGATACCCTAGTCCTACAGGGGCAAGTGAATTATTAGATCTGTGTCATGAGTGTTTTTTTTAATATGCCATTGTTCCCACTTGAGCACATTAAACTTTTCCATATCCACTTTTAAACCAATATTACCTTTTTTTTCCCCTTGTTCATAATGTTCATGCTGTACATTAGCAGTCAGAAAATCCAATAGCTTAAGTCATCATCTAGTGGTTATATGTAAAGCATACTGGATAAAAACCTTCAGCAATTCCTTGTTTGTTTGTTTTTTCTTTTGAACCCATCTTCTACTAGTATTGGTTAAAACCCTAAGAAAAAAAATTATATCTTATGAAAAATGTATACTAATTTTTTCTTTTACATTAATCACAAACCTATTTTGAATAATACACATTTTCAAAAAAGTTTATTACAACTCTAGCTCAGCATCTTCTAGTCCATCAAATTGAAGGTGCTGGGGGTTTTTGGGTATAGAAGATGTGTTTGCCAATTATTTTTGCACTAGTGCACATAAACAGGCAGGCCAGAATCTTAGGTATGAGTTATATATTCCTGTACAAAATAATTGTATATTCTATGAAGACTGATTCTTTTTCTGGAGAAATATACAACAACACAAGGGAAATCTTGTACCAGCAGCATAACTGAAGTGGCAAGATACAATATTAGAAAAACAGAACTACTTTCATTACTGTGATGCTGTGTGTCAGAATGTCTCTCCTTAATGAACCTGTTTGCAATAAGACTCAGGGTGCAAAGAGGCTATTTAGAGAGTCTATTGTGTCTATAGTGAGTCCTTCAAATATCTTCCCACCATTAGACATGCCGCATTGACCAATTCTGTCCTGATTGCTGTTCTTTTGAGTGTCAGGGGACATTCTTGCCCAGACAGACCGATGGATCAGACACTGCAGTTCATAAAATGTTTACACTGTACACACACATACACACACACACACACACACACACACACACACACACACAGAGCGATACAAGGAACACAGCTCAAGATCACACAGTGAGTTGAATGTGGCAGTGTCATCTGCAGGCTTATGATTTTCCGATATCAATGAAAGGATTCTGGTTAAACTTTACTTGTGCTGTCTGCCTGTCGCTAACAAAAGCCTTGTTTTTCTTCTCTTCCAACATGTACCCCAAAGCCCATTGCTCACATGGGAACATTCCAGGCAAACATCCTCCATGTCACAAGGCTCTCTTACTCTGTTGAGAATTTCTCCTAATTGCTGACAAGAAAAGAAATCCATAAATGTCAGGCCATCAAAGAGAGAAGGGGGGTAAGGGGATGGGGAGGAAGAGAAATCTTATGAATAAACAAACTAAACCAAAGAGACTAAAAGAGAGAGAGAGAGTTCCAAAAAAGAATATGAATTCTATCAATGACAGCTTCAGCGAAGAAAATCTCCCTAGTAATTAAAGAAGCATCGTCGTTTATGGAATATCAGCCAGCTCTCTTTAAAAAAAAGTCTAAATGCTAGCTTCTGGTGTATTGGGTTTAACTTCCCTGTTCAGACCCCTTTGAGCAGCTGGCTGATTAGTTGCCACGGAATTAGTTTTATCTCCATCTTTCATACACCTGTATCTCAAACATTCTATCTACAAAAAATTATTTTTTCCTCTTACACTTTCTTATGGTTTCTTCCTTTTATTCTAAATAGATAGTGTTTCTGCCAGCTAAAGGATATCCCTGCCACACGCTACCCGTTGGTACTATGTCAAAAAATAAAATTTAAGACCACAAAGGGCTAATAAGTAACTAGGATAAAAATAACTAAAAGAACTATACTGTTATATTTGATAAAGAACCGGAAAATTCTATCCTGAACTCAAATCTGCATCAAATAGTTTATGTAGGCTTCTTGAGTATTATAAATGTTCACTCTTAACATGCTCCATTCTTTTGTATGTAAGTGAAAGCTGTTCTACCAACATGGAGTCTGATTTTGAGGGCTATTTAGAAAATATAACTTTGATTTGCAATATCAATGATGTCTATTTAATATTTGTTAATATTTGGTTTTTATTCAATTATTCAATGGCATCATTTAAAATTAACATCCCCTCCTAAATAGAGTATGCCTCAAATAACTGCTTGATAGATTAATAAAATTGTATAAACCTCATCTTTGGTTGAAGAGCCATGCATAACCATTGTTTTTCATTCTAAATTGTAACAAAAGGCATCCTTTTACCACTAAAGGTGATTGTATGTAGTTGATCAAAGATGTCTTTTAGTAAAGTACAAAGTCATTCTATAGAAATGGTCAATTCTATTATATGCCCTATTAAAAGAGGGGGGAGGAGATTAAACTAAATAGTATAAAAATTATTTCAACCTAGCTTTAGGATGCACATTAGTTTTCCCCAAAGATGTTTTATTTCCATGCATATTTATAGTGTTTAAATTCATTTGCATTCTCCATGCATATATTAAGTGGGCTGGGGGTTGGAGACCTGGTTAGAATCTTAAAAATTGGTCACAGAAAATCCTCAAAATAGATAATTGACAGTGTAAATACATTTGTTCCAATCATTGGAATCCAATAGAAAGCAACTCTTGACATTTTCACAAATAATCATGGCTAAAAACTCCATGGTATTGGATTCTATACACTCTAAGTCCTTAATAAACAAGGGCAAACTCTAGACAATGAAGGGGAAAATTGCTGTGAATGAACTAAAGCATTTAATCACAAGGCCCAATAATAAAATGCAAAAAGAAGCTATCTGTAATATCTATAAAGGAGAGAAGAAATTAAACATGAGATAAAAACAAGGCCATGGTAATAGACACTGAAGAGGAGTGTCTCTGCCATGATGAAATGTTTGGAAAAGCAGTAAGGAAAGAGATGAGTATGAGGAGAATCAGGTGAACTGGAATATTTCAAAGGGCTGGTTAAAAATAAGAAAAGCAAATGTGAACTGGAACTGAAATAAAACTGAGGAAAATAATCCTTCAGGATAATTTATTCTTTAGGCCAAAAGGCAACTGGAATCTACTGAAGCATAGGGGAAAACAGTGTAGCACATCATGACAATGGAGGACAGATGCCCAAGAATCATAAAAGTTTAGAACTGAACAAGAAAATAAAAGTCCTTTATTCTTCATTTCAAAAAAATAGAAAACTGAAATCTAGATGTGTGAAATAACCTGCCTAACTTCACAGAACTACTTAGTAGGAGACCAGGATTCGAATTCAAATCTTCCAACTCTTAATTCCAGCATCCTTTAAATGGTATACATGACAACAATTCTTTCTATTTATGGTAAGCCCTGGGTAAGACCATTAATGGATTTATACTGAGATGTTAAAAAGTCAGCATATTCCTAATGAAATTTTAACCCATAAGTTTAAAAAAAAAAAGAAAACTTTCAGAAATAACAGAAATAAAAAAAAAATTAAAATTGGCAATAGATGGGGATTGGTCAAGTCTCATCTGATATTTATAAAATCATAGATTTATACCTAGAAGGGACCTCAGAGTCCATGTTAGTCCAATACTCACAATTTACAGATGAGGAAAATGAAGTCCAGTAATTTGCCTAAGTCATACATTTAGTAAGCAACAAGGCAGAAACAAAACTCAGGTTCTCTGATTTGAAAGCCAAAGATCTATCCAATGTGCCATGGAACATCTGCTTATCTATACCATGATGACATATAATGACTGCTCCTTCAAAATAGGAAAGCCTCACGTATGACTTGAAGCATTTCAAAACTGCATATTTATTTTAATAAATGTATATTGCTAAAATTACATGTAGACCTTCAATACAGGTACAAAGTACTAATGTGCTTTACTATCAAAAAATCATAGCCAACTATATCTGATAACTTTTAATATTACATAGTAAAATCTACTTATTGTATGTGGATATTTAGGAAGGCTCCACTAAAAATCAGCACCCTTATAGTCTGCTAATTTCAGTCTCTTCTGGCTAATCCATCAACAAACAACTCTGGTGGCACCTCTACAACAAGACTGCTTGCCTTGGAAAGAATCCATATTTTCTTTTGACCTTCAACTCTACAGAGATATTGTCCAACTCCATATATATTCCAGGTAAATGATAAAGGCTATGCAACTACGTACTTAACCAAATGCATTTTTAAAAAAGAATTAAGAATTTGGGTGTATGTATGTATGTATGAGTGTTTATATGTATATGTATGTATACGTACATACATATATATATATTTCTTTTAATGATATTTCTTAGCTAATGGTACTAACATCAATATTCAACATAAACACATTCATTCTTTGAAAAATCCAGCCACATAATAAATATCTAATTTCCACGTGTTCAATTCATTCAATTTATTTTTTCATACTTATAAATAAAATGTGTTGTCTGTCCTTACAATCTAGGTGAGGAACTTACAATCTAGGGGAGGGAGGGAGGGAGGGCAAGTGAGGAGGAATGGAACATCCACAAATAGGTAACAATAGATAATAAGTAGACAATACTAAGTGACTCTTGACTATATAAATTATAGGATCATAGCTCAGGTGGTCCAATCTCACACTTCAGATGAAGCTGAAACGAATTGAAAGGAAATGACTCATCTAACTTTATAAAAATTGTTAAGTGCAAGAAACTGGATTCAAATCCAGATTCCCACTCCAAAACTTTGATTTTATCAATGTGGGTAGTTAGTTGCACCAATAAAACATATAATAATCCCATCAATAATACCATCTCGTAAAACTCTCTTTGATGCTCTTCCATTAAGTTCACCTCATAGGATCTACCCAATGTGTTGATAGCCTTCCTCAAATTCTCTTGACATTATAATGATTCCAATTAAATGCATGAACTGTTCAAATGTTATCTCCCATTCTCTTCACATGACTGGATCATCTTTTATACTTGTACACTTTTTGATAACATACTTTTTCCTCCTATTCAGAATGCTAGTCCAGGGTGTATCTTCTGATGAACAAACTCAGACTCTCTGTTCAACTGTATACCACAAACTCCATCACAGAGATTCTTCAACTACTTTTTTTTTTCTTACATGAGTAGCTAAATCAATTCCTTTAAAGCAGATATTTTTATCCTTCTTTCTGTTGTGGACTCCCATTTGGCAGTGTGGTGAAGTCCATCCACTCCACAGAAAAATGTTCTTAAATGTGTAAGAAAAAAAAAAATCACATAAAATATCTGAGGAAATTAATTACACTGTTATAAAAAATTCATTAAAAAATTTAGGGATCTCTAACTAGAGTGATTATTAACTTAATTCAGAGAGCTCTATAATAATTTTAAGATAACATAATCAACAGAACTATTTATAAGCAGTCCCTCTTGAATCTGGACACTGAATAGGATATCTCAATTATGACAAACACTTTAAGTGAGCCTATCTCCCTTTTTTATATTCTGTTAAGAAAGTATCATCAAGGACATGGCTCTCTTCAACAATGAAATGTTTCAAACCACCTCCAATTGTTCACTGAAGTAAGCCATATACACCCAGAGAGAGGGATGCGAAATGTGGACCACAACATAACATTCTCATACTCCTTGATTGATGTTTGCTTTCATTGTGTTTCCTTTATCTGATATATCGTTTGTGTAGATAAGATTTTTCTTGCACACCAATGATAAGTTTGGAAATATGTATACATATATTCGATTTGCCAATATTTTAACATAATTAACATGTAGTGGATATCCTGCCATCTAGGGGAGGGGTGGGGAGTTGGGGGAAAAATTTGTAACGGAAAGCTATGTAAGGGTTATTGTTGAAGAATTACCCACACATATGTTATGCAAATAAAATAAAAATTTAAAAAAAAAAAAAAGAAAGTATCATCAAACAAGTTTACCTTGATTATTACATCTTTCAAGGAATATATTATAATTCTGATACATGCATAGCAGACAACTTCTTAGAGAATAACAAAGTGGTCTTTAAAGGAAGTTTGTTTTCTCTTCTTATTCAATGTTTTTAAGGCAATAATCAAAAAGCACAATGTAATGTAAATTTCTACATTTCTTCAGACACTTTAATGAAAAAACATGGTCTAATAGGATTTTTCATGAAAAGAGATTAATATCTTCATCAAGATTAATATTCTCATAAAACATTACAGTGTATGGGCTGACAATTATTGATCATTACTTAGGTAATTTTTATGGGGGAGAGGATCAAGGAATAGTAATGATGATGACAAGAAGGCTTTTTTTTCTTCCTTTCCTTTAGAACCTTTGAGAATTAACTTCTCCAAATCCTCACAAAATTGTGCTCAGTATATACCTCTCTGTGTGTACTTGCTTTTAATATAGTTGTTTCTCACTTTTCTTCTCTTTGATGTCATTTCTACCAACTCTATAAGATCATCCAAGATGGTAATATTAAAGTGTGAATGTGGTAGCTCCATTTTCCTTGATGGTGAGGAGAGTTTTTGCAAAATTTTTCTACTTTTCATTTATCTATTGTTCCCAAGAAGGAAAAAAAGGAAAAATTCAAATGATGAGACCATATTTTTGGTTTTCTTTGAATCTCCAGGGCTAAGCACTTAAACAAGTTATTACTTAAAGAGGAAGTGCTTAATAAATGTCTACAGTAGCCATACTTTGAAAGCTTTTCTTTTTGTATGCAAGTAGAAAAGTGCACAAAAGCAAGAATCACAACTGTCTAAAAATATTGGCCACCAAAATAAGATAGGTGGCACAGTAGATAGAGCACCAGCACTGGAGCCAAGAGGACCTAAGTTTAAATCTGGCCTTGGACACTAACTGGATGTGTGACACTGGGCAAAGTCACTTAACCCTGATAGCCTAAAAAAAAAAAAAACCCCACAAATAACCATTATATTTATAGTCAACCATTTTTTTAAAATCACAATGCTCACACAAATGGACATTCAGGTTAATTAAATTTCTTATTTGGGGAGTTTTATTTCAATTTTTTTAATCAAATTACTACCTAATGTGTAGCAATACTCTTTTTTATGTCTAGCATACAAAGCCTAAAGAATATAATATAATCTTTCTTAGATGATTTTATCTCTGGTGCTTGATCATCCTGAAATAAATTACCATAGAGGACTACTTTAAGATCAACATTTGACCCCCTATAAGAATCATATATACATATATATATATAAATATATAAATAAACACTAATAATTTATTTTTCAAAATATATGCAAATATAGTTTTCAACATTTCACACTTGCAAAACCTTGTGTTCCAAATTTTTCTTCCTCTCTCTCCCAACTTCCTCCCTCCCCTAGACAGCAAGTAATCCAATATAGGTTAAACATGCACAATTCTTCTAAATGTATTTCCACATTTATCATGTTGCACCAGAAAAATCAGATCAAAAGGGGGAAAAAATGAGAAAGAAAAAAAAAGCAAGCAAACAACAACAAAGGTGAAAATACATGTTGTGATCTACATTCAGTCCCCCATAATCCTCTCTCTGGATACAGATGGCTCTCTTCAACACAAGTCTATTGGAATTGGCCAAAATAACCTAATTAACAACCATATTTTATAGATGAGGAAACTGAGATTTAGAAAGCTTAAAGGACTTGCCCAAAGTCAAACAATTAGTAAATTTCTAAAGGGGAATTTGAACTCAAGTGTTCCTGACCTGACTCCAGTTCAGGTCCTTTGTTTATCCCACAATAATACCTTTCCATGAAATTATAGGAGAAAGGGAAAACCTTTACTGATCACAAGACATAAGTAGATAATTGTCCTTTCTTACTAAAACAGATCTAAGTTATCAATGTAGATTTTGAGGACTTGCTTCTTAAACCATAAAAGGAGGGGGAAAATTCTTGAACATAGTGGGATCTCTGGTTAAGGTTTTACATCATCTACAAATATATAGAAATATAAGCTATTTTTTTATTTCTCCATCAGAGTGTGGAAATGAAAATACCACATTTAATTAGTCTCCTTTGAACTAAAATATTGATTCTGACCATTCTCCTGAGGTTTCTAATATGACTAGAACAGGTTGGAGATAGTGAAGGCCATTGGTCAATGATCCATCACAATTCTCTTTATATAAGGAAAAAAGGGATGTACATTTTAAATAAACAAAACAAGGTAAAGCCAACCAGATCATTTATGCAAAAACAACAATAAAAAAGAAAGACTTGTGTTATTTTTTTCCTCTATGTTTAAAAAGCAAAATCTAAAGACAGAGTAGAATAGAAAGTGAAAGATACAGCAGGATAATAAATACTTTAATGTCTTAAATATACAACTTGCAAATAAACAGAAGTAAGGTGCAATTAAGAGAGACAATTAGAATTGAATTATACCATATTTCCTGAATTTGGTTTGCAAAGATCAAATTCAGATGTTGCCTTTATTCATAAGCTCAGAAAGAGTAAATAAAACATCCTGCACACACACACCATAAATCTTATACTTAACTTACCATTCAAATTAAATCCAAACACAAACATAACCCTAAAACCTCGTCCTTTCCCACAAATACTTGTACAACCAAACCGAGCACAATTTGATTTCCAGGACTAGAGTTTACTATATAAGTGTAGTAGTTGTGTGAAAGAGGAAATATGCAAATCACCATGTTTCACACTAAGCAAATCCATATCCAAGTGTTCTTTCTTCATGTCTCAAGATTAAAGAGCCCACAAAAATTAATCAAAAGATCAGGCTGGCTAATGAAATCACTGTACTGAATAGAACAGATCTGAATATTTATCTTACTCTGAAACTTATTTGGGAACAACTGGTAAAAAGCTGCTAACAGTAGGCATTGCTTTATAACATGTGCTTAATTTTTTTTACAAAAAGTTGATAAAAATCAAATTTTAAATGTTAATGTATCAAGAAAAGCTTTACCTTTTACGTGCTGTGACCACATCATGTCGCTTATTTGGCCTTTATTTCCTCATTGGTAAAATGAAGGAAGGGGTGGACAAGATGACTCCACAGATAGGGGTGGATAAGCATAAACTAAAAACAAAATATTCCTTTCCTTCAAGGGGCTTATATTCTACAGTGCAAAATCAAATTCAAAATAATTTAAGGAAGAAAGAAAACACTACCTACTAAGGTAATATCCACCAGGTATAATGGAAATTCAATGGGCTTATGAAGAAGTTTCTTTCATAAGAAAGTCACAAAATCTAACATGTAATGTTTGGCACATAGGAGGTGCTTACCAACCATTTACTGAAAGATTGCTTGATGAATCACAGTTACAAGATCAATAATCACTGCACACCCAGTGAGGACCTACTATAGCTATTATCACCTACATTTTACAAGATGCTATAATCAATTAACTTGCTGTGGGGGGAAAAAAAAAAAAGTAAGGAAACAAGCATTTTTAAAATAATCTACTATGTGCCAGAGACTGTGCTAAGTAGATTTTACAATTATCTTATTTGATCCTAACAACAACAATCTGGGAGGTAGTTATTATTATTATGCCTATTTTACAAATGAGAAAACTAAAGTAGGCAGAGAAATTAAGTGATTTCTTCAGAGTCATATAGCTAGGATGTATCTGAAGCCACATTTCATCCCAGATCTTCCTAAATTCATAATATTTCACTCTTTCCACTTACACCATGATGATTATAGATATAATATCAATTTTGCTTCTCTCCTTTATGCAACTAAAATTTAAAACCTTTGGTAATTATCTAAAATAAAATTGTTTTTAAGTTTAAGTAAGGTGATAAGCCAAGTATCATAAAAATATAAGAACTTAGTATTCTTTGTATTACCTGAATTTAACTAAGCAGATTCAAAGTTAAAATTTTCCCCCTAACAAACATTTTATTCTTGGCTTAATCAGGAGTATGCAAGTAACAGGTCTATCATGTAGAATCCTCTAGTCCAGTGCTCTTCTTGACAAATGAAGAGACTAAGACCATTTTCACTAAGGAAACCTAGGTAAAAATCCAAGTCCTTTGGTTTCAAATCCAGCATACTTTCTACACCAAGTTTAAAATGATTAAAGATAGTTTAGCAATTCATGAAAAGGTATTTAAGTGTTCCCTAGAGCACCTGAGTTGAAGAAATGAGCAGATAAAACTCACCATTAACAGAATAGAAGACAGTCAAGTGAACACAGCCAAGGAATGTGATAAATGATCTTCTATGAAACATGGATCATTTAATGCAACTCAACAAATATTTATTTAAGCAACTACTGCTAGCAAGTGCCTTAGTCATACCAATATACAGATAATGGCATCTTCCCCTTCCTCTTGCCTTTCCCAGCTTCCTTCAAATCCTAATCAAAGTCCCATCTTTTGTGAGAAGTCCCTCCTGATTCCCCTGAAGACTAGTGCCTCCCCTCAATTGACAATCTCCAATTTATCTTGTATATAGCTTGTGTGTACATAGTTGTTTATATGCTGTCTCCCCCATTAGATTGTGCTAGCATTGTTTGTATCCCTAGTGCTTAACACAGTGCCAGGCACAAAGCAGAAACTTAATTAAACACTGACTGATTGGGGGGGGGAGGGGAAAAGGATGGGGGGGACGGACACCAGGTATTCAACTAAGTAGGAAACAACACTGAATGGAATAGAAGCAAAGAAGAAATCAGACAAAGGGTCTTAGGAAAAACTGATGTGGAAGATACTGGGATGGATGGGGGGGAAGACCAGGGATAAGAGAGCAACTGAACCTGATCTTGAAGTGAAAAGTTTCTCTTAGGCACGGATGAAGATAGAATGCATACCAGGCATTGGAGATGGACTTGAAAAATGAACAAAAGAAGAGGGGAGAGATGAAATCAGTAATGAAATATACATAGGGGGATAATGTGAAATAAGACTGCAAAGGCAGATCAGATTTTTATTTTATTGGCAATGAGGAATAATTCAAGTTTTTGAGGATTACTCTGGCTACTGTGTGAAGGATGAATTGAAATGGGAAGAGTATGGAATCTCAGAAGCCAGTTAGGAGAAATCACTATTATCCATGTGAAAGATTATAGATCCTGACCCAGGCAGTATGAATAGGCAGGAGGGGAAGAGATGTTAAGAGATTTCCAAAATTCACACATCATTAGATATGAGGGTGGTATAAAGGAAATGAAAGAGTCAGCAATTACTCCAAAGTTCATGCTTGGGAAAAAGACTTAAATTCAACACAAAGAGGAAAACTGAGAGAAGGAAGTATAGGGGTATGGTAGGGGAAAGGAATTGAATTCACAAGTAGAGACAATAAAAGCTCTAGAATTTAAACCAAGAAGGGATTAAAATTACTGAAGAAGCTTCAGACAAGTTGGACCTGAAGTAAATGGCTTATGACTCTTACATAAATCTTACATGATAGGGATGAACTAACAACGACGACGACAACAATGACAACAACAACAAACAACAACAACCCCACCTGTATGAAGGCTTATTATGTTAGTTTTTTGATATTTTTAACAGAAACCATAAGCAAATCTATCTGAGCAAATTTGTTTTCTTATTGCTTATACTTTTAGGAGTATTTTCAGGCATCCTGAAATGAAACTGAGAATTATATTCTTGATTATAGAAAATGTAGAAAAAAATCATCCTACCTTAAAAAATTAAAAAAAAAAAAAAAAGCAAAGAAACATGATAGGGAATGGTAACCATAATACATTCTTATTCATCCTCATTCCTGGCAAAGTCGCAGAGATATGTAACCAACTAAGTACTTAAATTCTTAAACTACTTCATCAAAGAAGAAAGAAAGCAGTAAAAAAATATATAACACTAAGCTCTAGTTTAAGGAAAATAAATAATCAACCAAAAACTAATATTCAATTCATAGAAACTTCTACCACTCCAAGTGTAACAAACTGGGGGGGCAGGAGGAGGGAAAACAGGACAACTGATGCAAGAAACTGACTTTCCTTTCCTGTTCCAAACAAGGTATTTAATTTGAGAACAGAACTAATGCCTATTAATGCCTTAAGCAATGAGGAATTTGGGGTATAGTACCATCTTTTTATTCCCCTATTTGGAGGTGCTCAAAGATTCCTGAAAGAAGGGAGAATGTGATCAACATGGTACAGGTGGTGAGGTAAGGATCAAAGAACTGACAAGACCACAACAGCCAAGGGCATCTCTTTGATCTCTAACCCAGTTTTCCCCTTCTTCTCTCCCTGTCCTCAGCAAATCTCCTCACTTCCCAATCCCAGGCCACATGCAGCTTCTCCCTCAGGTGCCTTTCTGCATTTCTGCTAAATAATGATAGAAATTGACTGAAAAACATCAGCCAGGCTGAACACTGTATATAAATGCTGATTCCCAACACTCTCTAGGATAATGAAATGGCAAAGGAGAGTTGATACATCCAGTTGGCACATTAAGTTTAAGGGTATATGGCAACTGAAAAAAAAAAAAAGAAAAAAAAAAGATTCATTCAGTAAACACTTTTAGGTGCTAATTTAGTACACTGTCCTAAGGACCAGGGGAGTCACAAAGTTTGGACTGTCTCTCTTAATTAAGCTAATCAACAGACTTATTATGCATTAGAGATAAAAAAATAAACACCTGACTCTAAGAAGCTAACATTTTATGGGGGAGACGAGATGTAACTTACTTGCTGTATGACACTAATGTCCTTTAACACCTCAGTTCTTCATGTACAAAATGAAAGCATTTAATGGTAAAATATATAGAAACATATAAAGCATACAAGGTAATTTTGGGTAGGAAGGTACTAAAGCTGGATAGATCAGGAAAGGTTTCATTCAGGAAATGGTACTTGAGCTGCATTTTAGCAGTCATAAGAACTCTAAGTGGAGGTGCAATCACAGTATAAGAAGGTAAGCTGTAAATGCAAATGGTTATAATATACAACAGTTCATGATAAAGATGATTTGGCACTTTTATTTCATTATTTTGTCTGTTCCACCAAGATCTTCTTCAGCATCACAAAAAATCACCCACATAAGGGTACTTCATTCACAGGTTAGTCTGTTACATAAAACCTGAGAAGAAGAGTCACAATATCTGGATTCTATTTAGGCTTGGTTACTACCTGTGTGACATTTTACTCTTAGATTTTTTTTTCACCTGTACAACAAGGGGTTTCAATTACACCATCCCTAAGGTCCCTATTGGCTATAAAATTATATTCCATAGTTATGTACCAGAATATATACACAGTACAAAAAACTTTTCTGGCTTCAGGGCAGGACTAGTAAGTAGAGTTTAGAGAATAGCCCAGAAAGGGTTTTTTAAACTCTTTCTTCAGGTTGAGCCTGAAGTAACTTGAGTATTAATAAGTTCCTGGAACATAGTAAGCCCTTGTTGATTAGCTGAATGCCTGAATGACCTCCCTATAGTAAGAGTCCTGGTCTTTTTCATTCCCTGTATGAGATCAATCCCTTCATCTCAATTCCATTCAATTCATATGCTCTCTGAGAATCACAAATCACAAATTCTTAGAGATGAAAGAGATATCAGGAGATCATTTATTCCAAACGACCTGAAATGTCAATCTCCTAAATGACATCAAGCTTCTACTTAAAGACCTTCAGAAATAGGGAGCTCATTCCCAATTCTAGGCAGCCCAAAGCAATTTTTGAACAGCTCTGATTGTTCAGAAGCTTTTTCTTTATCATGAGACAAATATAGTTTCTTAAAGTTTTTACTTTATTAGTGTTAATTCTGCCACTTCATACCAGTTCCCTTGTTCGCATGATGAAAGGATCTTAGCAGAAACAAAGTTGAAAAAATCCTTTCTTGGAAAGGGTTTCCTGAATCCAATAGCAAAGGGTTCCACTAATCTGCATCTGTTACTTCAGGGCTATTTGAAAAAACAATTGCTTCTTTGCCCTATGGACTAATCAAAATACAGCTCCTACTGACTGAATCTGTCAGAAAATTATTTTTCTACTGCAACTGGAGGACAACAGAAAATGAAATGGGTCGCGTGTTAATAAAGAAACGTGGGGTTACCTCCTTCCCCAAAATGATAGTGTTTACTTTCTCTAAGTCAAAGTGAATAAGTCAGTTTAAAAGGAAACAAATGCAGTTCTCTAGCAAATACTATATTAGGATAAATTTAACAAAGACAAAAGTCATAGGTTAAAAGAAGTCAAGAAATCCAATTCAACTTAGGTCAGACTGATGAACCAGAATTAGTAGGCTACCTCACAGAGGTGAGACAAAATTATAAGGCCTTGGTTCCATAGGTTGGTTTAGTAGGAAAAGACATCCTGGCTTCTAATTACAGTTCTATCACTAACTTGCTGTAGGAGTTGGAGCAAATCATTTAATTCAATTCAACAAACACTTATTAAGGACCTACTTATACAGAACATTGCCAGATTCTGAAAAGAAACATGGTCCTTAACTTCATGGAGTTTATGACCTAGGTATAGGATTTCTTAACCTGATAATAATAAAGTTACACAATAAATATATAAGAAAGGTACAAAAAAAGAGTTATATGAGGTCCAGAGAGAAAATTGTTACTAGTAGAAAGCTTCATTAAGGAAGATGCATTTAACTTAAGCCTTAAAAAATGAGTCGAAATTCAACTAAGAGGGTTGAGTATTTTAGGTACCAAAAACAGCATAAGCCAAAGCACAAAGACAGACAATTATGGGGAGAATGTGAACAGGTCAGTGTTTCAGAAGTAAAGAATATTAGGAAAAGGAATAACATGAGAATGTCAGGAAGACAATAGAGTGCCAAATTGTGTAGGACCCTGAATGCCAAGCAGAAGAGTTTCAGATATGCTTGATTGGAAATGGAAAGTCACTTAAGATTTTTCCTCCCCTAATCAAAAGTGACTAACAGAACTATGGTTAAAGCTTTTACACACTATGTGGTGATAAAGGGCTATATTACAATGGTCACAGTGAGAATAGAAAGAAGTAGACATATGAAAGAAGCTATAGTTAAAGGCAGTATGTGCTTTAGTAATATAGTATACATAGCAAATGCGTTATTTCACTTGCAAGGGCCTATCAAACCTGGGCAATACCCCTAACTCCTATATAAGAGTTCTGGGAAGACCAAATAAGAAAAGAAATTAAAATGACCCTCAGAAACTAAGTTAGAAGCACTAGATAAATGTAAGACATTCTTATAGGTAGTCTGTCTTGTAAATAGGAGAACACAATTAGGATCTTTTTTGTTTGTTTGCTTGTGAAGAAGAATGCTCCCAGATGAATAGCCCAACTCCCTAAACTCACAGAGCAGTGACCAGTTCCATTGCTTCATTCCCAAGAATGATTTGGCAACAGGATAAAGATGCATAGTGTCTAGACTTTCATATGACACAAAGAAAGGAGGAGCTAAGAAGATCACTGCCAGGCTGCAAGAAGATTTAACAAAACAGGCAAATAAAGAGTCAGAAAACTTTAATGGAATATTTAATGTTAGTAAGTAAAAGGCAAAACACTAGAGAAAAATAGAGTCAAATACACTTTCTGAAAGTGAAGAGGGATTTTTACTAATAGCATATAGAATAGCATAAATGTATTGTAAAAATACCATGTGCTTCTCCAACAAAACCTACAAATCTCTGAACAACTTCATTGACATTTTCAATGTTCCTTATCCTGAAAGTTAATAATATGGTTCACTGGGGTTTGGTCTCATAAGAAATTCTGTATGTTTTAGAAACTGGAGTACCTAATAAGGATGTATGGTGCTAAAGGAAAGGGATTAGTTATAGGCTGAGTGGATTCCACTCTAAACATAATATATTCATAAGAATACACTTAGAGCATTTGAATTTCATTAGGTATATTGAGAAAAGAAAGATTCTCTATAACCACTAGTTCTAATAGTTATTTGTCTTGTGGAATAAAGTGATTTTTTTCTTACAAAGAGGGGAGAAATATTACAACAGGTCAATACAATGTGTGCCAACAATCAGACCCCAAAGCAAAACTAATAAAAAGCCTTAAGGAATTCATTCTTTAAAAACTAAATAACTCTCACCCTTCAGCAACTAAAAATCCAACAAACATTTATCAAACAATTATTGTATAGAATTTCCTGTTAACCACCAGGAAAGATGAAAAGATCAAATAAGACCTAAGACCATCTTCCTGTTCCCATAGAGCTTACAGCCTACTAAGGATTTTATCAAATTCACATATAACAAAATAATAATAATATAAGATAAGCACATGAGAGAGTTATAAACCAAGTGTAACATGAAGCACTATAAGAAAGGAAAGATTGTTAATGACTAGTCAAGAGAAAAGGAAGAAACCAAGGAAAACTTTAAGGAAGAGATAACATTTGAAGTAAGTCTTCTTCTAAGAAGGATTTTGGGGCAGCTAGGTGGTGCAGTGGATAGAGCACCAGCCCTGAAGTCAGGAGGACCTGAGTTCAAATCTGATCTCAGACACTTCCTAGCTGTGTGACCCTGGGCAAGTCACTTAACCCCAATTGCCTCAGCAAAAAGGAAAAAAAAAAAAAAGAAGAAGAAGAAGAGGGATTTTGATGGGCAGAGGTGGGAGGGGGTAAGGAAATGCATTTCTGGAACCAACAATAAATGGAGGCAGAATAAAAAAGGGGAGAATGAGAAATTAGAAGAGAATAGTATTAGATCAGGATGGAAAGGTAAAATGATGATATATATTCAAAGTTCTTGAATGCCAAGCTAAATTTGGTCTTTGTTCATTAAGAAGTCATTGAAAAGTTTCAAGTTCAAAGGAAGAACATGCTCACACTGAAAGAATGGTCTAAAAGAGTTACATAAGGGAAGCTAGAATATCAGGTTAGAAATTATTATCTAAGTTTAGATAGATCACTATAATGACCTGTATGAGCCCATAAGTAAGTCATCTTCCAGTCTCATTTGTAGAAAGAAGATCATAACATTTGTAGCCTATACCTCAGGATTATTGGAGGTGAAAGTGAGACAATACACATCAAGTGCATTTGCAATCTTTAAAATACTGCTAGGTCAGTTGTTATCATTATAAGAATGGTATAATGGATAAAGAGAAGAGGACAATTTCCACTTAGGTTCTGGAAGAACATCAGGGGTTCAAAAACATATTATTGAATTTGAGGTATCATTAGGCTGTCTGAGACTATAAGAGAGAATAGGAAGAGAAAGAAAAAGCTGATATAGTTCACATCAGAAGTTAGGTCTGTCTTTAGTGTGGGAGAGGGAGAAGAAGGATTAGATTTAGAGAAGAGACGGAAAAGTTTGTACATACTGAACAGTACTGCTCTGAAATAGTGAGGGTGCAACTAAGGTTATAAACTATAAATCTGTAATAGGTGAAATAAGCATGACTTCACAACTGCTTTAGTAGTGTGGCCTGGGAAAATGAACAAAGGACTGAGATGGTGGAGAGATTTCATCGAATGAATCACTAAAGTAGTTAACTATGGGGTCAAGAATGGATATAAAGACAAGTGAAGTCAAAATGCACAAAAGATCCTGGGAAGATATGGAAGGGTTAAGGGACACAGAGACTGAAAAGCAGGCTTGAAGTGGATGAGAGAATGTAGGAAGAAATAGTCAGCACTTCTAAGTTCATGATCAGGAGGTGGTGACAGTTCCATGTGACAGTGAAGTGAAAGGTATATCTAGGCTGATGTGTGGCTAAAACAGGATGGAAACAGGTCAATGGGATTGAATAGATTAAGAAATGGTGAGATCAGAGTGGGAGAAGGGTCACCAACATGCCTATTGAAGTCCCCAAAGATGAGAAATAGGGATAGCCAAGGGACTAAAATCTTAATCCAAGTACAAATTTTACTGAGGAAATTAGTAAAAAAAAAAAAAAAGCTAAAAGATGACAGCAGCAAAGAGAGAGTTAGGGTATTACAATAGAATATCGAGAGCTTCAAAGAATGAAAGCCTAAAGGATAATACAGGAAAATAAACTGGAAAAAGTAGAGAATGAGATAGTGAGAAAAGGTCACAAGTTCCACTTCCTAATACTGTGAGATGAGAGTAATGGTGGATAACTTCATTGTAAATGGTTATTCAACTTTTTTTTAATAACTGATTGCCATTCCCCACAGCTGTAAATTTGTTTCATATCAATGGCAACACAAAAATAAAGGACATATTTATGGAGATGACACTATATGTTATAGATTAATAATACTAACTACTACTAGCTATTTTCACAATTCTCAATGTATTCAATGTCTCAATGATTTCAATCATATAAAAAATATATTCCTTAAACCAAAAGCCTTTTATGCAAAATGACAAGGAAGCAAATTGTGATAGTGCATGAAAAACCTAGCACTCATCAATCTCAATTAACAAAAATTTAGGAAGGGCCTACCTTGTGCCAGGCACTAGGCAAAGCATTAATCTAAATGTATCTCAACCAGGGACCTAAAAGCTTAGCAGAATGTTATAGTATAGTTAACATGAGACTGGAACAACCTACCTCTGCTTACTAGATTAATAGGTATAGGAAAGTTACTTAATTTCTCCAGACTTGATTTCCTTATCTGTCAAAAACAATGTTGAATTAAATAATCCCTCTTTCCAACTCTAAAGTTCTACATAGTATCCACTTTAGGCTAGAAAAACTCAAGAAGGCAAATTCATCAGGAGATAAGAGAGGTTCTGTTTGGTATAGAGGGAAATTAAAGAAATATGGAGGTCTATTCCTACTATTTAAAAGATTTGTATAATAATGGCAAAGTCATTCAACCTCTCTATTTCCTCTGTTTCCATAGCTTTCAGAGGGAGAGTTGGGGCTTTATAATCTCTAAGTTCAAATTTTACCTATGGGTGATAAAAGTGTGCTGGTTTTGAAGATAGTTAATGTTGTTCAGTCATTTCAGTTATGTCTGACTCTTCATGACCCCATTTGGGATTTTCATGGTGAAGATACTGGACTGGTTTGCCCTGTTCTTCTTTAGTTCATTTAACAGATGAGGAAACAGAGGCAAAAAGGTCACACAGCTAATAAGTGTGTGAAGACAGATTTGAATCCCCCCCCCCAGGCAACTGGAGTTAAGTGACTTGCCCAAGGTCACACAGCTAGGAAGTATTAAGGGTCTGAGATCAGATTTGAACTCAGGTCCTCCTGACTTCAGGACTAGTGCTCTATCGACTGTACCACCCAGCTGCCCCAATTTGAGTCTCCTTAATTAAAGATGAGTCTTGACTCTAAGATTAGTACTCTATCCACTGCATGACTTAGCTGTCCTTTCTTAGAGACAAACAAGCTTGGTTTTGAATCCAGGCTCTTCCACTTACTATTTGTACACTATTGAACAAATCACAAAGGACCTCTCTGGGCCTTGATCTCTCTCTCTCTCTCTCTCTCTCTCTCTCTCTCTCTCTCTCTCTCT
>JAJPUD010000370.1:367077-379577 GCA_023553655.1 Myrmecobius fasciatus
CTCTCTCTCTCTCTCTCTCTCTCTCTCTCTCTCTCTCTCTCTCTCTCAAAGCTTTTTATTTGCAAAACATATACATGGGTTATTTTTCAAAACTGACCCTTACAAAACCTTCTGTTCCAAGTTTTTCCCTCCTTCCCCCACCCCCTCCCCTAGATGGCAGATAGTCTAATACATGTTAATTATGTTAAAATATATGACAAATCAAATATATGTATACATATTTATACAGTTATCTTGCTGCATAAGAAAAATCAGATCTATGAGGAAAAAAAAAAACCTGAGAAGGAAAACAAAATATAAGCAAACATCAACAGAAAGTGTGAAAATGCTATGTAGTGGCCCACACTCAGTTCCCACAAGCCTCTTTCCCTGGGTGTATATGGCTTTCTTCATCATTGAACTGGTTTGAAACATCTCATTGTTGGAAAGAGCCACATCCTTCAGAATTGATCATTATATAGTCTTGTTGTTGCCCTTATAATTACCTCCTGCCACAAACATTTTTCACACGTGGGTCCCTTTCCTTCCTTTTAAGATCTCTTTAGGATATTATGGGCCTTGATTTCTCAAATTAAAGGGTTGGCCTAGATGGTCCCTAAACTCCCTGGCATCATAAATCCATGATCTATAAATGAATTGATTAAAAAAAAAGATTTAATAAGTTCTTAATACATGTAAAGCACTATGCTGAGTCCAAAGGAGATATAAATAGAAAAGCAAGACAGTTTCTACTTTCATGAAGTTCACATTCAAAGAGAAAACAAAGTCATATAGAAAGGCCCAGAAGTCCTTAGGGACAATGACAAAGAAGATGGGTGATACATCATCTTTAATATTGTTTCCATTGCTAAGATAATCCAATGAACATTTACATAGAAGGCAGAGTCAGAAAACAAACTTTTCTAACTTTGCAATTTTCCCCTTTTGTTTCTTATTTTGAAACCCCCGTGTCCCTATAATCACTAGAAATAAAAATTATTTTTAAAAAACCCAAACCATTGAGTACATTTGTGTGCTACCTTCAGATCCAGAAGGGCAAGTTGGGGAGAGTGGGGGACAAAATATTCAAGGAACAACACCAAGATCAAAAAGAAGTGGACAAATATAATTTATCCTATTTAGCATGTATTAGCTTACCTGTCATCTAGGGGTGAAGGGTGGGGGGAAGGAGGGGAAAAGCTTGGGGAAAAAAAAAAGTTTTTGCAAAGGTCAATGTAGAAAAATCACTCATGTTTTGTAAATAAAAAGCTTTATTAAAAAAAAAAAAAAAGAAGTGGACAAGAGCAGCAATAACAATCAGTGAGCAAAAGTGGTGGTCCACCTAGGAGAAAACCAAAGACACAGAGGATACAGCAGACCCCAGCATGACATGTAGGCTTAGTTATGATTTACAGGCAGTGGCTATAGAAAAAAGTTTTACAACCCAAACCCATTTAGATGTGAAGAAAAGAGAAGTAAGGATATGATGTCAGTGCTATAGGGATATATTTTTTTTAATCTGTGTGAAAGTTATGTAAGTACCTGTTGTATTTAAACAAGAGATGACAGAAGAAATCATAAGCCATAGCTGGTTCAGCCTCTCTTTAGAAGATGCTCTATTGAATGTTTCCTTTTATATCTCCTCAAAGGGGTTGCCAGAAATGTGACTTACAGTTGTCAAGTTAATAATTTCAAATGACTGGTTACTTGATTAGGCACTCATAGCAGCAATGCATTAAACTATAAAGAAGAGGGTACAGAAAAGGAAACAGCAGAAAAGTCTGAAAAGACTTAAAGGAACTGATGCTGAGTGAAGTGAGCAGAATCAGGAGAACACTGAACAAAATAATAGCAATATTGTGTGATGATCAACTATGACAGACTTAGCTCTTCTCAGCAATACAGTGATCCAAGAAAATTCCAATAGATTTGGGATGGAAAATACTATCTTCATCCAGAGAATGAACTATGGAGACCAAATGCAGATCAAAGCATACTATTTTCACCTTTTTTGTTTTTGTTTTTTTTTCCTCTTGGCTTTTCCCTTTTGTACTGATCTTTCTTTCACAACATGACTAATATGGGAATGTTTTAAATGATTCTACATGCATAATCTTAAAAAAAAAAAAAAGGAAAAGAAAAGGGAACAGAAATTTCTCAAAGAGTATGAACTAAAGTAGATTTAACATGTTTTCTTTAAACTCCCTTAGTCATCAAAGTAGCCATAAGTTAATCTGGCTCTAGCTTGCCTCTACTTTGAGGGAAGGACATCCATACTTAGAGTAGTCCTTTCTTTTCCAGCTTAGTCATTTTTTTTTTCTATCCCTAAAAATAAGAACGTGTTCTCGTTAAAGTACAAAAGCAGAAAATGACTTCATTTTCATAGCTCTCCAAAAATTCATTTGTACTAACAAAGCAGCAAGATTTCAGCTCTTTCCTAGCACTAGACTATAAACTCCTCAAGGACCAGGGGCTTTGCTGTATTTTGTTGTGCACTGCAGTATACCATTCACTTAGTAAAGGACTGATTAAATGTTTAGAAATGATGATCCAATATAAAGAATCACCAGTTGGGATTGTATCTAACCATACCAAAGAAATCTATCCACTGTGCCACTTCACTTCCCAAAGTCAGGGAGACAAAAGTTCAAATCTAGCCTCCGATACTTACTAGCCATGTTTCTCTAGGCAAGTCACTTAACCTGTTTGCCTCATTTCCTCATCTGTAAAATGGGAACAATAATACTTACCTCTCCAAATTGTTGTAAAAATCAAATGAGATAATTGTAAAGTGTTTAGCATAGTGCTTGGCACATAGTAAGTGCCATAAAAATGTCATTATTGTTGTTGCTGTTATTATAATTATTATTATTCGTAGTAGTAGTAGTATTGATACCTTGCAGATAAATAGGCTTATTCAGTAAGGAAGTAACATTTCAGGTGTGCATCAGAAATATCAATTTAGTAGTTATATAAGGGAAAGATTAGAAAGGAAAAATATTAGAAGTAGAAAGATCACTCAAAAAATTATTGCAATAGACCAGGTGAAAGGTGATAAGAGCCTGAATTTCAGATGTAGCCTACATGAATAAAGAAGAGTGGAATGGATGTGAGATGTTATGGATGTACAAACAATATGAGTGACTATGTGAGGTGAGAAAGGGTGAAGAATCAAGGCTGACTCCAAGATTGCAAATCTGAGGGAAGAGAAGGATGGTTACATATCTCAAGATAACCCTCAGACTTTTATTTTCCTCTCATAGAGACTAAAATACAACTTTTAAAACTACTTGAAACTAGAAAGTTATCTTTTGCCACAAAACCCAATACTATGAAGGCCCAAAGAGTAATAAATAAAGTAGGATTACCTTACAGTGTAAATATCTATATTGCCAACATCATCTCATTTTTTTCTCCAATGTATCTAGGAATTGTGCACCCTGAGGTAGAAACTCTGAAAGTTTTGTTAGCACAAAGTTCCCAGTGAAGAGGGTATTAAATAAAATAAGGCTATGTAGGCAGATGTAAATGAAGGTGAAAGGTTCTGGAAAAGATAACAAGAATAAAAATTCATATTTTTCCTATAATTTGAAGTTCAAGCAATGAACAATTTGCATGTATCTGAATGTAAGAGAAGAATCACAAATAAATAATCATTTCTAATCCAGTCCTTTGTTACATACTCCAGAAATCACTGCTACACAGGAAACATTTTGAAGATTAAGCCATCTGATGACAATTACAGGAGCCCTGAATGAGAAAAAATGCATACTGAAGGCCAGACGGTCATGCAATTATAAATCCTCCCTCAACCTCAGAGTCATCTCCCCACCCACCACATCACTAGCAGAAAGAGGTAGACAGTGATATTGTTACTTAATATCTGATGATCACATAAGAGAGAGGCAAGCTCACACACATTATTTGAGAGATAATTATGACTTCAGCTTGCCAAGTCACCTCATCCTTTGAAGTGAGAGACTTCATGATTGATTGTCACGAGTTTGGTTCTCAAGGGTGTAAGATTTATTGTAACCATGTCTCTTCTGGGAAAGACATGACTAAAAAGGACAAAGCCTCTAGAAATGTTTATGACCAGAGTCACCCCTTTCCCAATTTATAATAGCTCCTCCCTGGCCATTTTATTCTATTATCCTGTAAAAGCAGGGAAACAAACATGTGAGCTATGTGATGGCACTAAACCTCTGCAATCTTACTAAAATAGACAATGGTTATTTTTCTGTTCTTATCAATTAAATAAGCTCAACTTTTTAGTATCACACTTTATGGGTGGGATCAAAAAACTTAAAAAGTCCAAGTTGCCACATGTTCTACTTAACCACTGTTTTAAGATATTAGGAAATAGGGCTGATGGTTGGGCACTAAATCATCAATCCTTGTAATGGGAGCAATGTTCCCATAGAATGTACCTAAGTGGAACTGAATGCATGGAATATCTCAGTATTTGTGAAGGTAAAAACTGATGCATAAATCTAAATTACTATTGGTATTTCCTCTTAATTTCATTAAGTTCTTTTTTCTATATCTTTAAATTTCAAAACAGGTTCTAAAAAAGCCTATTATCTTCCTTACAAAGCTTTTCCCGGGGTCAAGAAGCTACTTCCCTAGTATAAAATATAAAATGCTCTGTTTGACATTTAAAATCCTTCACAATCTGGTTTCTCTCTTTCCAGGACAAGACTCATCTTCATGAGTTCAAATCTAACTCCATAAACTGACTAGTTGGGTGACCCTGGCTAAGTCACTTAACTCTATTTGCTTCAGTTTCCTTGTTGGTAAAAAGAGCTGGAGAAGGAAATGGCAAACCATTCCAGCATCTGCCAAAAAAAAGCCCAAATGAGGTCATAGAAGGTCAAACATGACTGAAATAACTGAATGACAAAAATTGGTTATTAGAGTCCCAGCGGATAAAGCACTACACCTGGAGTCAGGGAGACCTGAATACAACTTCCTTAGACAGCTCTGACCTTACCAAGTCATTTAACCTGTCTGCCTCCATTTCTTCATCTGCATGATGGAGATGGAGCAAGATAACCGTGCTCCCAAAGTTGTTGAGGGAATCAAAGGAAATCATATTTGTAAAGCACTCTGCAAACTTTAAGGCACTATATAAATGCCTATATTCAGCTAAACTGGCATAGTAATTGTTTCACATTCCAGTACTAACCTCCAGGTTCTTGCAAAGACTGTTTCTCATACTTGAATTTTGCTTTCCCTCCTCATCTCTGCCTCTCAGTTTCAAGTTCCCATCAAGGTTCAAATTAAATGCAATGCAAAGTCTTTCCTGATCACCTAATTCCAGGTGCTCTCCAACAAAAATAATTTAAATGGACTGTGTATATTTTGGATTTTTTTTAAATTTCTATACTATATATGTTTTCCCTTCAAATTCTGAAGAAAGTAAGTACCTTGAGTCCAGGGAGTATTTTATGGTTGTCTTAATATCCCTAGAAGGGTAGGTGCTTAACAAATGCTTATGAAACTGAATTGAATTTCTCTGGTTTCTTTGAAGTTGCCATCATAGTAGAGCTAGTGAATTTTCTTTCCACTCTATAGAATCTAGAACTTGCTTCAACAATAGTGTAGAAACTGGGTTTCTGAGAAGCAAAGTCTTTCAAGAAATATTAATTGAGGGCTTACCATGGAAAAAGGAAAAAAAAAAAAGAATGGAATACAAAAGCAATCCCACCATGCATGCAACATGATATATAGAGTAGAGAAAAGGAGGCACTGAACTACACAGAAGGTACAGGTACAATTTCCAAAACTATCACCATGATTCTGGGAAATATTTTATTAACTATTCTATACTTTAAGTATCTCCAAGCTATAAAACAGAGAGATGAGACAAGATGATCTTTTAAGATCCCTCCCTACTCTAAAATCTCAAATCTCCAATGAATTTTTTTATTTCTAATTTAATTCAGCTTAATTATAGAAGTTGTAGGGCTATCATCCTATCTATGAATCTTGGATGTTTGTGTTGGGAACAAATGGCTGGTTGGACATGATTAATGCTATGAAAATCCATATCCTATGGGGGGGGGAGAACCAAATGTCTCTAGGCAGAGAAAGGAGTCTAGAAGATGAAAATATTGTGCCCTACCCTTCATCTTAGCTTTAGTGCTATGGCAAGGCTGCCTCATGATAATTTGCATGGTCAAAGCCATTGCTGAAAGAAAGTTGAGGTAAAGGAGGCAAATGAGAGAGGGAAAGGTAGGGGGAAAGGGAAGGGGAGGGGAAAAGGGAGAAAGAGAGAAAGGGAAAGAAAGGGTGAGAGGGTAAGAGGGAGAGAAAGAGAGAAACATGTGAAGAGAGAGAGAGAGGAGGAAGGAGGAAGGGGAGAAGACAGAGAGACAAAACACACACACACATAGAGACAGAGAGACAGAAAGATTTCTCTGGAGAACCTTCATCTTTATAGACATCTAAACCCATGTTCTCTACTGAGACTTCTCTGCCATCTTGGTTGCATGGAAAGAGGAAGAAGTGCAAGAAGGCAAAACAAGGAAAATAAACAAATCCAGGGCTAGAAAGAACAGATGGAAAAGTAGAAAAAGATATGGAAACAAAATTTACAGATCTTAAGGAATAAGGCTCTTTTTCGGTAAAATTTTATGGATAGATAAAAGTTGCTACAAATTAAGACAATCCAAGGAAGGACAACTGAGAAACACAAATAACACTCAATGAGGTGAGAACACTATCCTAAAAGTATGAACTATGTCTGGTTTAATGTTATATTTATTTTCCAATCTCGTTATTATACCCAATAAATAACTGCTCCTTGACTTAAATCAGATAGAACTGTGATCTTCTCAAGAACTGTTGGAAACCCCAAACCTGCTGGCTCTGACAATTCAAGTTCTGCTCTTTTGTATTGCTTTTCCTTCAGTTAGACAGTCTTAGCAGAAAGCTTCTTCACAGTCCAAGCAGGTCTCTTTCCCTGGAAACTCTACTACCTTTTCATAGGTTACATCATGGAAAATGTGTATATCCCAGTACACAAGGGTAGTATTCCATTAAAAAGCAGAAGAAAACATGATTAAACCACCAAAGTTGACAAAATGTGATTTGGGTTGTGACTCTGAGCCCCTATATCCATGTCCTTCCATAAATTCTATACAAAACATCTACCCATACCCTCAATGATAGAGAACCCTCCTCCAGTTCTTTTAACAGTTCTCAGGCACCAATATAGTACCCAGGCTATCCATCTCTTCTCTTACTCTTCTTATATAACCAGGCCATCTTATCTTCTGACCATATAACATACTTTCTTTTGTTCTTACACATAATTTCAGGATGCTGCCTCTTCTGACTTTCTTGACTATCCTGTCCATAAGACTGAATGTTACAGGGAGAGCTAATAATCACCCTCTAAGACAATATCAAACCCAATTCCCATTCCATCCATCAGTTTGTCTAGAACAAAGCTTCTTAAACTGTGGGTTGCAACCACATATGGGGTCCCATAACCGACTGTGGTGGTCAGTAAATGTTTGATTTGTATAACCTATTTTATATACCTATATACCCATGGTCACATAAAAATTTCTCAGCTGAAAAGAAGTCACAAATGGAAAAAGCTTAAGAAGCCCTGGTCTAGAGAAACCCTCCTCTACTAGGAGGGGGCATGAGCATACTAAGAAAATCCAAATCCTATAGGAAAGGAGGGGGAAAAAAGACTTCCAGCAGAGAAAGAAATCTAGAAGGAGATTTCTGTGCCACAGGAAATTAAGATACAACTTCTGATTTTCATTTGACTTTCTCCTCTATGAGCTTGGCCCTAAGTAATAAGGGAGTGTTATATGTCAGTGAAAATATTTTCAGCCAGATTTAGGCATCAATAACAGTACACTGGTTTTCATACTAATTCTCTCCCTGGTGTGTCTAAGCACTCAACATAATGTATTATACATATTAAGTGCTCAACAAATAAAAATTCATATTTACATAAGACATCCACAGTGGCAACATGATATGATGAGCAGAGTGACAGCAGGAAGACCTGGATTCAAGTCCTGCCTGTCACACATTCATTTATGTGACCCTGGGCAAGTCATGACCTTTTTTTAAAAGTTGCCCATTTCCATAAACATTATGGGAATAGCAGAATAGAACAGTACATGAAACTATGAGTCTGTTACATTGTTACTCTATTAGCTTTTCTTTTAAAGTATATAAAAATGTAAATCTCTAAGAAGCAAAGGAAATGCTTATCACTTTGGTGAAGAAAGCTTTTTTACTTAAGTACTCTATCTATACCAAAGAAATCACATTTCTAGTCCCCACATGGCAATTTAGGATTTACAAAGCACTATCCCCACAATTCTCCAGAGCAGTAATCATTAATACCATTATTCTAATTTTATAGATAAGGAAATAGATAAGTAAAAAGTTGATGGGACTTGGATGTTAGCCACACAACAGTCACTCCAACGCAGATTTTTTGACTTTCAGTCCTATACTCACTCCACTCCTGAATAAATGAGTTTGAAGGTAAATACATATATATAGGTATACATACTCTTTCTTTTTCTCTCTCTCCCTCTTTATCTATCTACCTACCTACCTACCTACCTACCTACCTATCTATCTATCTATCTATCTATCTATCTATCTATCTATCTATCTATCTATCTATCTATCTATGTGTAGATCTATCTTTATCTATATTGTGTGTGCATATATCCTTTTTTGTTGACCTAGAAGCAGAAAGGTTGTTTTCTGCTAGCCTTTGTTCTCCTAATAGAATTTTTGCTTACTGAATACAAACCTAAATGGTCACAAATAAGACATACGATGAATTTCTGATTTTAATATACTAGATTAGGGGACAATATCAGGCACAAAAAATGTCCTTATTAAAATGAGATCATGCCCCTTTATCTTTGACTATCCTTCTCGAATGAATAAATTTCAGCTGTTATCCTTATTAAAGTATTGCTCTGCAGTTAGGTGGCACAGTGAGTGGACGGAGTAAGATTAATTTTCCTAAATTCAAATCTGGCCTCAGACACTGGGCAAGTCACTTAACCCTAACTGCTTCAATTTCCTAACCTATAAAATGAGTTGGAGAAAAAAATGGGAAATTACTACAATATTTTTGTCAAAAAAAAAAAAAAAGGGTCACAAAGAGTAGGCCACAACAAAACTAACCAAAAAAAAAACACAGCAAAAGCATTGCCAGATGATCTTACTTAACATCCCACACCATCTCAATCCCAATTTAGTTAGTCAACAAACTTTTATAAAGTGCTTACTGAGTGCTAGGCACTAGGCTGATGTGGGTAATTAACAAATTATACTGATAAAGTAGGGCTTCCTCTACTGGAGATGTGAGCAACAAGACTTCTACACAATTCTTCAAAGTAACAGGAACCACCAACAGCTAGCAAGGGAGCAAAACTTAGGTAAAGGGACTTCATAAATTAGAATACAAAGGTTTCAGCATTAGATACTTATAATAGGGACTTCAGGCACAAACTTGTTACCAAATAGTTTTTTATGCTTCATCTTCAAAGATTTCATTGATGTGGGTAGAATCTCACCACAGTTCAAATCCTAACCTATCCATAGAATTTCATCCTGTTTGACTCTTGCCCATCGTCCTCCTATAAATTCTGCATTAAAAAAATCTACCCATGGTGTTTAGAGGTCCTGGTCTTGGTCTTTTTCACACTTTCTGGGCACTCATGCAGCACTCGGGCGATATACCTGCTATCCTTCACTCTCCCTAAATGACCAGCCAAGTTTTCTGTTCTTATATATAATTCATTAATTGCAGTGTGCTATCTTACCCTGATTTCTCCCCCCAAAAAATAAGATTTTATCCCCAAAACTAAATACATAGAAATCACAGCACAGAACTATGGCTTATGTCCATTCCATAAACACAATTCTTGATTATTATTTTAAGTCACAAGAATTTACTGTACATAGATTATATGTAAAGTACTTGTCAAGGCCTAGAAATCAGTCAATAAGCATTTATTAAGCAACCTAAAATAAGTAAGACATTGAAAATGAAATGAAAAGACCTTAATTTAAAGGACTTACATTCTGTAAAGGGACTACATATTCACAGATAAGTACATACAAAATAAACACATAACAAACATGCAGAAATGGGAGGGAAAGAGTTAAAAACTGAATAAAACAAGGACGCTGCCCCTGAAACTCCAAAAAAAAAAAAAAAAAGTGATTCAAATCTGAGTGTTATTTATTAAGAAACTGAGGTCAATGTCAAATTTTGAAAGGGATAAAAAGATTCCAATGCAGTTCCTGAAAATAGTGGTAACAAGGACCAATGGAAAGTAAAAATTTTGCAAGAACTTAATTGAATATGTACACATAACAAAACTGACTGTGTAAAATCTATTATGCAAGAAGAAAAAGTACTTCTTCACTACTTACTGCTAGGTAAACACAAGTTTTAAATAATTTTCAGTGCAATAGACCTGGAATTTTATTCCCCACAGCCTAGTGATTTTAAATGCCCTGTGACCCTCTTAAGCACTGCCAACATCAACATCTGGTACCTGGCACATAAAGAAAATAGATTCTAAAAGGTTTTAAAATCTTTCATTTTCATCATGTGCTTTAAATATGTTTCTAAAGCAGGACTTTCTCTTTCCCCTTATTTAGAATATACAAAAAATAGGAAGCTGTCCCATCACGCACCTTTATTATGTTTGAGAAGCCAAAGAGGAAAATAATTGTCACAAATTGGATGGTTGCTAATAATATTTTCTCATACCCCTCCAAAGACCAAGATTATATACAATATAATAAAATAGAGAACTGTGACCTGACTGGATAAAAGGAATCCAGAGTGATGTAATTATCTCCCCCAAAATATACACACTGGTGAAAAGACTTTATAATCCAAGGCAGATCCCTACAGAAATCTCAAGATTTTTCTGTGCTTTTTTTCTTTCTTCTATATTTTCTTGTGCTGGATTTTTATGACCTTCAAATCCCTCAAAGCTTTGAACAAAAACAGTAATGATCATAATATTGATGATAATGATAATCATTATGCTCATACCCTCTCCCTAATTGCTATATTTTATTGGAGAAGCTCAAAACTTGAAATTCATGATTTCCCACAACCTACCAAGATCACTCACAAAACTACTATGGGAGGCAGCTTGATATAGTAGACAAGAGAACTAAATTCAATGTCAGAAGAATATTCAATTATCATTATATTTTCACAAATGAATATAAAAACAAAAGGCATGGTGGTCAGATATAGGGCCAAGGTAGAACTCAGAATCCCAAGGTTTTTGTTCTGGTCTTCCTAAAACTTTTCTTTCCAGTTGGCATTCCAGCTAAAATTTAAAAAATAATAATAAATATGAACTAGCTTCAGACAGATGTCTGAAGGTTTGTAAAATGGAACTAGGTCCTACTCAGGAATGAAAAAAGTTCATTCCAATCCAACAGAGAAAATTTTTATTAAGCACCTGCTATTCATAGGGCATTGTCCATGGCACTGGGACACACAAGGATAAAATTAAATATACTCTCAGTCCTTGAGGAACTTAAGACTCCACTAGGAGATATACAGTTAACAGTTAAGTGTATACATGATTGTCTAAGAAGGAAAACTGAACTAAAAACTAAGGAAATCAGTAAAGGCTTCCCAATGGAGGTTGGCACATGAAGCAAAAACTTGAAGGGAGCCTGGGATTCTTTGAGGCATCTGTAAGTAGTAAGGCCATTCTAGACTCAAAGAACATTAGATGGATGTGCTACAGTATAGTGGAAAAAAGAACAATACCAGCCAAAAAAGTAGTTTTGCTAAAATGTAGAGCTTGTGCAGGGGATCAATGTACAATAAGGTCTGAAAAATCAGATTGGAGACAGGTTGTAAAAGGCATTAAATGCCAAACTGAGGAGAAACACATATTTTGTCCGAAATGAAATAGAAAGCCACCAAAGTTTCTGAGCAATAGGGTCATTCAGTCAAAACTATGCTTGGGGAGTGCCTAAAGCCAGATTTTAACTCAGGAAGACTGATTTTCCTGACTCCAGGCCTGGCACTCTGCCAACTGCATCACTTAGCTTCCCATACCTATAGTTATCATCACATTAAAGGGGAAAAAAGCTACCCTCAACATTCCTCTTCACTCCTCTATTATTTCCAAGAGTGATCAATTCATCAGGTTTCAGGGTATGCATGAGTAGCTACCAACTAATTTAACAACTTATATAAAAGCCCTCCCTTTCCAAAAACAGGATCTCACTCAGGATCCTAGACAAAATTATAGTCCTCTGCATTGGAGAGGTTTCTCCCAAATTAAAAAAAAAAAAAAAAAAAAAAGCCATCCTTTATTTCTTAGCCAAACATAGTCAAGGAGACTCAGCATTTGGGCAGTTAGAGTGCAAATATATTAGCTGCGACTTCAGCAAGTGCCTGTCATGTTGAATAGCATGAGGAAGAGAGATAGTAATTATTGCGGAGAAACCATTAGAGGGCTCCTTAGTAA
>JAJPUD010000370.1:384577-432987 GCA_023553655.1 Myrmecobius fasciatus
AAAAAGTATTTAGATATATTTTATTGTTCTTGGCCCATATATTGTAGTCACTTGAAAAGTGGTTCTGTTTAATTTTCTCTGGATCAGTTCATGTTTCTCTAAAATCTTCATATTTGTTATTTTACAACACAATATTTTATTTAATTCCTTGCCAGAATTTTTTTAAGCCATTACTCAACTAATGAGCATCTCCTTTTTTCAAATTCTCTGGTATCAGAAAAAGTGTTCCATTTTGGAGACTTTATTTGGGGCATAGGCACAGAAGTGAGAATATCTGGGTCAAAGATTATGTACAATTAGTTTCTCAAATATTTATGGAATGAATGAATTGAAAAGAAAAGAAAATACTGATAGTTGAGGATATTAATAGAGAGTAGACTCCACTTAAAAGCTATTTTTGAATACATTTCGTAAAGTAAAATAATTGATTTTTTATTAGTCAATGTATGGCAAAATTATGGTTTTTTTATTCAAAAAGATTCAATTAAAGGTGTGGTAAAATAAACAGTTTAATATCTGGGTAAATATCTCACTTCTGAAAAAAGGAGAGGTGAAAAGTAAAGGAAGAATTTTCTAAGGATATGACTCAATAAATTATTTTTTTAAAGCAAACAATGCCGACAGGTGAAAGCAAGGATTTTAGAATGTTTTGACAGTTGAAAATGAAAAATTTTAAGATAAATTCTTGATATTCAAACTCAGGAATTTGAAAAGATACACAGAAAGAAGATTGATATAGTAGTGATTAAAAACATAGAAATATAAAGTAAATATTACATTGAATTTTCTTCTGTAAAACTAATCAACCCTTATTTTCATTTTGGTACCACAAATTCCTTTTATCACATTTTGCTATTTGGAGGTGTGGAGGGGAAATGTTAGCAAACACTCTTTAAAAAAAAAAGAAATGTTCAGTTTTTCCGGAAAAGAAAAAGGCTTTAATATTGTATTTTACTAACACAGCAATTTACTTCATGTTCCTGCATGACATTACTATTGACAGCTGTAATAAGACAGGACTGGAGGACATGTTTAATGTTTCTGGCTTGACACATCAAAAACTATACACAGACAACTAAAGGACCAGTGGGAAAAGCCAAAAACAAATGGCGATATTAAAAAAAAGTCAAAAGTTCTCTTACAAAGTACTTCGATATATCACAGATTCAGTTATACTAAGGATAAAATCCTCTCCTCCACACACACAGTGATGTATAAAGTTTATTACATAAAACTTAACCATAGAATTCAAGAATTTAAAAAGCTGGAAATGACCATCAAAGTCTAGGAACAATCAGATGAAGTAAACTCTGCTGAAAGAATCCACACCAGTAATCAATGGATACATCCTACTTACCAAATCAACCCTTTTCATTCTAGCATAGTTCTAACAGTTGTTCTTCTTTATATAGTTTACATGCAATTTCTATTAATAACTGCTTCTGCCCTCTCAAACTAAGCAGAATAAGTCTAATAACACTTCTAGAGTGATATCTTTATGCTTCTAACTCTTGTATAACAATGGATCTTATCCCTTTGTTAATGGAATTATATAGAATTTTAGGTAATCAATATTACACAAACTAAAATCTTTACCCAACATTTTTGTGGCAGTGAGTGAAACAACTAGTGTACTCACTATTCTTCTCCAGCAACCAGCTCCACCCTTCATTCATTTTTTCCAAAAACACAAAATGAAGCATTTTCTAAGATGAGATACTGTGTTATGTTGCAAAAAAAGGAAGGATAAAGAATATAACACATTCAGGAGCAGCTAGGTGGTACAATAGTACCAGGATAGAGTATAGATAGAGTACCAGCCCTTGTCAGGAAGACCTGAGTTCAAATGTGCTCTCAAACACTTAACATGTCCTAGCTGTGTGACTTTGGGCAAGTCACTTAACCCCAATTGCCTCAGCAATCAATCAATCAATCAATAAATCAATCAATCAATAAAATTTAAAAAAAAAAAAAAAGAATAACACAGTCCATGCCTTCAAAGAGCTTACAATTTACCTCATGAGGGAAAGAATATGGCTTTATCAAGGAGGTTCTTCAATGTCCCAAGGCTTGGTCATCTATAATGAAGTCTTCTTCAGCCTAAACTCAGTAATAGGTCTCTTCCATCAGAATGGTGAATATTCTATGGTGAGCATATTATGTTAGGCCACTCTTGACATTAATGAATTAATAGTCAGAAACTCAAGAGACAAAGTTAATTAAGTTATTCTATCTTCCAAAGAATCTTGTAAAATTTTTGTTTCTGTAACACTTCTTACAATATTTTACTCATTAATGTCACTATGCAAATTAACCTAGATAACTGTGCTTGATTTTTAAATTCTCTGTTCTCAATTCTTTCTTAAAAACAATAATACAAATTATTTTTTGACTCAGAGATGCTTCTACATACCTGAAAGAGGACAAATATAAAAGGAAAAGATATATATGTATACAAAACCTATCAAAGCACTTTTTTGTCTAAATATTTAATATTTTTAAATAGCTTTTTTAATTAAAAAAAATTATTTGCAAAAATAGTTTTCAACATCTACCCTTGCAAAACCTTGTGTTACAAATTTTTCTCACTTCCCATCCATCTTGTCTGCCCTCCCCCCCCCAGCAGACAACAAGTAATCCAATATATGTTAAACATATGCAATTCTTTTAAACATATTTCCACATCTTGCTGTGCAAGAAAAATCAGATCAAAAGGGGAAGAAATGATAAAATACAAGCAAGCAAACAACAATAACACAAAGAAGAAAATACTATGCTGTGTTACACATTCAGTCTCCATAGTACTCTCTCTGGATACAGATGGCTCTCTCCATCACAAGTTTATTGGATCTGCCTTGAATCACCTCATTGTTGAAAAGAACCAAGTCCATTAAAAACTGATCATATATTCTTCTGGCTGTGTACAATGAACCCTTGGTTCTATTCACTTCACTCAGCATCTGTTCATGTAAGTCTCTCCTGAAATCATCCTGCCAATAATTTCTTATAGAACAATAACATTCCATATCATACATATGCCATAACTTATTCAGCCATTCCCCAACTGATGGGCATCCACTCAGTTTCCAGTTCCTTGCCACTACAAAAGGGACTTTTACGAACAGTTTTGCACATGTGGGTCCCTTTTCTTCCTTTAAGATCTCTTTGGGATACAGGCCCAGTAGAGACACTGCTGAATCAATGGGTAGGCACAGTTTGATAGCCCTTTGAACATAGTTCCCAAATTGCTCTCCAGAATGATTGAGTCAGTTCACAGTTCCACCAACAATGTATCAATGTCCCAGTTTTCCCACATCTCCTCCAACATTTATCATGATCTCTTCCTGCATCTTAACCAATCTGAGAGGTATGAAGTGGGACCTCAAAGTTGTCTTAATTTGCATTTCTCTAATCAACGTAATTTAGAACATTTTTTCATGACTAGAAATGGCTTTAATTTCTTCATCTGAAAATTATCTATTCATATCCTTTGACTATTTGTCAATTGGGGAATGGCTATGATATTCTTAACACAGCATTTTTTATTGGAGCAATGAATCAGAAATAAAGTGAGTGTCCAATATCAATTAGTGAATGGCTAAACAAATTATGGCATATGAGAGGACCTTTAAAATGACAAAAATAATGGAGTTAGAGAAACCTGAAAGAACCCATATAGAAAATATCAAGTGAAAAAATCGACAGTGAAACAACTCAACCTATCAAAGGCATGCATATCCAAAAAGCTACCAAGTATTTGAAAGATGTCACATTTAAGAAACAATGTGTTCCCTTCCACCAATATAATGGCAGGTGTGCTCAGGCTAAACAATGAGATTGAACACAGGCTTGGTGGCCCAAAAAGAGTGCTGACTTCTTGCTGCATATGCTTAAAAATGCAGAGAGTAACACAGAACCAAAGGGTTTGGATGTGGATTCTCTTGTCACTGAGCATATTCAGGTTAATAAGGCTTCCAAAAGGTACACATGGGTGTACTTATACTGCTCATGGTCGAATCGACCCATACATGAGTTCTCCTTGCTATGAGATGATACTTACTGAAAAACGAACAAATTGTTCCTAACCCAGAAGAGGAGGTTGCTCAAAAGAAAAAGATATCCCAAAAGAAACTGAAGTAACAAAAGCTTATGGCATAGGAGTAAATATGACAGTGCAAATAAAAGTGAAATGAAATATTTTTTTTCAAAAATTCATTTACCAATAATTACTCCAGAACACTGATATTCAAGTAAGCCTCTCATCTTGCCAAAGAGGTATATAATGAAATGAACATTTTCAACCATAAGTAATGTATGAATTTGTTTTGAGATATAGTGGGGAGTAAGAATGATGGAGGAAAAGGGAAGAAAGGAATCAATAAAATATTCTTAAACTATACATAAGACAACAGAAGATTTAGGAGAAAAATACAAATAAAGTGTTTTTCTTACAATCATGTTGAATTTAGCATACTTTAAAAATAACAATCTGATGAAATGTTCACAATTTCATATACTCAATAAGTTTTTTCTACAGTTCTTTGCATATTGAAATGTTTAAATTTGTTAATGTCTGTCAAGTTCACAATAAAAAAGTAAATTTAATATCCTAGTACCTTTACAGCTGGACTAGAAAGGACAGCTATCCCAGATGAAGTCTCCTTGACAATGAGATAACCAAAAACTCTGGTTTGTTTCCTTCTCGGTTGACCTTTTCAGAAATCCTATTAACTATCACTCAGGGCATATGACTATGCCTATTTAAAAAACAAACAAACAAACAAAATGCAAATAACACACTGAAAAGAAAGCCTAATTTTAAATGCCTCCATTTTAGAGGGACAAATGAATCTTAGGAATACAGCTTTGGATGGGAAGTCATAATCCCCTTTCCCTTTTTTTTTGGCCTCTATCACTGACTCAACTAACTAAATATACTTTGTTTCAGCACTAGTTTTCAATATGTTCATCCAGTGCACCTGCTGAACCCCTACCCTAAATGTTCCATGAAAAATACCTGCTTCATGCATCTGGCCCCACTTGGGAGATCCTTAAACTTATTTCAAGTCTTCTATCTACCCTATATAGGAAGTAGTACCTAGGATATTCCATAATACTCTGCTCCTCCTCTGTCTCATAAGGATGCCATGAGAATCTGCATTTCTATAACTATGGTAATGACATATAATCAGCCAGATATCATTTCAAAAAACCACAAAAAGCATCACAGACAGGTACTATGTTTTGCCCAGGAGATATTGGAAAAATTATACCTTGCTATAAATCAAACCTTGGTAAATCATATTATTATTTTCCATTGATTTACATTCTAATTTCAGAATTGTTTTATCTTTATAAAGTGAACTTTAATTAGAAAGTTTGTGATACTGTATATAGAATGCTGCATGTAGAATAAGGAAAACAGACTCAAAGGTTCTGACATGGGCTCTGATATTTACAAGATGAAGACCCACAACTATAAAAGTCATTTAACTCCTCAGAGTCTCTGCTCTTGGATCTATAAAATAGGGATAACACCTGTAAACTCCTATCACAAAGGCAGGTCTTGATGACAAGATGAAATAATGTATGGAAAGGCTCTAAATGTCATATATTCTTACTTACATTTCTATTATATATTTTTCTAAGTCCACTTCAAAAATGACAAAAGAATTGAAGGAGGAAACAAGTTTATTATAAAAATAGATCACCCACCCCCTCAATCACTTATTTTTGTCCTAAGGAAACTATTCAAAGTAACTCCTTTTGTAAAGCAAGGGACCCTTCTATATTATGAACAACTCTTCCTTCACTCCTCCCATCTATGTTTTTCTAGTTCCCCACAAGACATTGCTTGAAACCCAGCAGCACACATCTCTAGATATAGATCAACTTTCATAGAAGTTGTATGTTTATCTTTTTTCTTCCCAATCACTCCTATATTAGGTAGAAAAGGAAAAATAGGAAAGAGGGAATGAACCAAACACTCATATGGACAGTCCAAAAGAAATGAGGACATATATAATGAAAATCCGGCAGCAGGACTGATTTTAAGAGATCTAGCAAGATAAAAACGAATTTAATGTGTCCAATTTCTCTTTGATTTTCATTTTAGACTGTCAAAGAATTCTATATAAGTAAAAGAAAGTTTTCACTTAGCTTGATGATGATAGTAAGAGCCAAGCAAGCAAGTAACATATTGCACAAGTACCTATGGAAATTGCAAAAGGAAAAAAAGACTAATGGGTCTAAAAAATTTAAAAAAAAAAAAATTTAACTTTTGTAGCACCTTTGCAAGGTTGCAAGAGCACTAGCATTATCCACACTAATATATCACCTCCAATCTAAAGAGGCTGGTGCTTATTTTTCATATAATTTTTCTTCACCTAAAATAAATATGGTGAAAAGATGAGAGGAAGGGGAGTAGAGTTAACACAAAATCCTTATCACAGTCACAGCTGAGTGATAACGGTTTGTCTACAAAGACTCCTACTGCCCTATGATTTTCTTCCTTGTTTTCTTTCCTTAACTGCCAAGAAATACTGCTGAGCTGCTTTAGAGGAGTGAAGAGTGGCCCAGTGGGAGAAGAGAAACGCTTTAGAAAGGCTTATGCCTCCAGTGCTCCGCAGGAACAGTGACACGGGCCCTCTGTCACAAAGCTCAGTGGATCACACATGCCTGGTGAAGGGAGCTCTGCAAAGAGAAACCACAACTGCAGGCTCTGCTATTCCTGGTTGGCTTCAGATGATGCTGAATGCTGAGACGTCCACTTGACCCTCACCATACCCTTGGTCCTTTCTCTACAAAACAATGACAAAGCAAGCAGCCCCACAATTTCCTCTGCCTGGCTCACAACTCTTTCTTCCTCCTGTGCAGACTCCAAAGAGAGTCCTGGTTTCCCATCAAGCAACAACAACAACAAAAAAGCAACTCCAACTGCCAGCTCCAGATGCAGCTCTGCCCTGTGTGCAGGTGTGCTGATGTGGGCTCGTTGCTGTGTGCCTCACCTGCCTGCAGTTTGTCATAACTCTGTCATTCCCACAGGCACAAATGCAGGAGGGTTTTTTGTGTGTTTGTTTACTTTACACAGGGGGAAAGTCATTTATGATATTTTTCATCTTAAACAGTTTTCCTTTAAACATATGTGACAAATATTCCTCACAGAGGACTTAATAAATAGAACTTTTCCTCTGCCTAGAAACTGAAATACAGCAGCAAAGGCTGAAACCATTTCCTTTTCAAAAATACCTTGCTTGGATGGAAATTAGATATTGAAAAATTCATCTACAACTTTTTGAAGAATCCTAAATACGATAGAGTATGTCTCAGGAAATAGTTTGTCAATTCATAAAAGCAACCTCTGACCTTTTGAATGATATTAAAAATTTGCATTCCATAGGTTGCTATGACCAAAAAAATAAAAATTAAAAAAAAAAATCAACTGATAGGGAAACTCACCCAGTTCATAAAAATTCCCTAAGTTCTTTAACTTTACTTACAACTTTCTTATGAGTCTTGAAAAACTTAGGTGGATATTGTTCTGGAACAGCAAGTATGTTTCTGAATCTGTACACAAAGATGTCCAGTTTAAAAGAATTAAAAAGGCTTTAACACCAATGATGTTGTCCTAAAGATGCTAATCACCTTTACTACACAACAAGGTAAATAGGATACTTAAATTGGTATTATCTTCTTTCATAATTACAAGGGAAACATTCAAATTTCAGAACATTGTAAAAAACCACGAAGCTCACACCAAGCTAGTACTACCAGGTACTCCCCACTTCAAGTGAAGAATGAAAATGAGGGGAGGAAGTAATGGAATATTCCAGAAAATCGATCCTTGGTCCACCCTGACTCTAGAAGGATAAAGAAGAGCAACATGCTTATATCTAAATTTACTTTTATAATTTTTTTCCTAAAAGTCATTATTGAGGGAAATGGAAATACTACATGGATTAAGATATTATTGTGGAGTGCTTATAGAAAATAGTGTCTCTTCATTCTGAATATGCAATCGCATTCCTTAACCTATAAATGTAGTACAGAAACAGGTTTCTCACATCACTCTCAGCTGACTTTCAAGAACTCCCTCAAAACATTTCTAGGTTACAATCTAGATTTCTGTGTAAGAAACTCTCTCCAAAGACTTCATAGTTTCCCAAGATATCATGCACTACAAACCTTAGGTTTGTTTGCCTCTCCTGATTAAGCAAAATATGCTAGAAACCAAGATTACTCACAGGGACCACTGTGTACAGTGCTTTCTCATCCCATTTGTTTCTTCTCCTTATGTACTTTTGATGCCCTTGGCACTCCTGTTATGAGAGTGAAGGGGGCTCAAGTAAAAAGACCAAGTAATGTGTTACCATATACATATACGTGTAATAAAGAACATGGAAGATGGAAAATGGGGGGATATATAAATAATGTACATTTTTGTTACAAGCACATAAGTATACCTTATTTCATAGAACTGCTGCTTTGCATATGAATCAAATAACATTTTAGAAATGTTAGGGAAATTAATATTTAAAAGCATTCTTTCCTAACAGCAAAAAGCAAAGAACCCTTTAATAAATAAATTACTTGGGGCTACTAGGTGGCCCAGTAGATAGAACACCAACCCTTAAATCAGGAGGACCTCAGTTCAAATTTTGTCTCAGACACTTAACACTTCCTAGCTGTGTGACCCTGGGCAAGTCACTTAACCCTAATTGCCTCAGCAAAAAAAAAAAAATCAAATCAATCAATCACTTCTGTATTATCTGTGCTTTAAGTTTGAATATATATATACATTGCAGGCATACCAACATACACACAATAAATTATCTTTCTCTTTAAAATACCATTTAAAAAAGAAAAAAAAAAAAAGCCAGATAGCAAAGCTGAAATAATGTAGCATAGTAGAAACAATTATGGATTATACCCAGCCCTGACACTTACTAGCTTTGTGATGATAGATACTTAAAACTCTGTACCTCCTTTTCCCCATCTATAACATGAAAAATTTGGATTAAATAAGCTCTCTTGCCCTTTCCAGCTCCAACTCTATGACTCTATAATAGATTTCTAATGGCAAAAGAGAAATAATGTCAATTAATCAAATACAATAAAAATGACAATAATAATAATTGATTTTCTATAGCACTTTAAAGTTTGTAAAGTATCCTAACATAAATAAGCCTAAAAAAAGAAAAGAAAAAAGAGTAAATTAAGCTTGGCCCCAAAAAGAAAAAAATTCAAACATTTATTTTTTGAGTAGAAGTAGGGGAACAATAGTTTACCTAACTTGTTCCAAGATGAAAATTAACAAAAGTTATCAAATTTTCCACCCTCATGGAAAACCTAGGGACCATTGAATGTTGTAATATTTCTAATCCTTCATTGATTTTTACCACAATAAACCACAAAAGTCTATAGGGATTTATAAAACTCTTTTCTCCATACCATTTCTAAAACACTCAAAGGGATAATGGTATTCACTAGTATCTTATTATCTCAAAGTAAACTAAATATAACAGATGATTTTCTCTGTATCGCTCTCCTGCTTTCTATATTAGGGATTCCCACTATGGGGACATGAACATGAAAAAGGGAAGCACAGGATGGGGAAAATAAAATCTAGGAGAAAGTCTTTTACAGAAAAGAATGCTAAGAACCATTTGGAAATTGTTCCCATTAGACATGTATACTGAGCAACATGCTCCTATGGGTTGTTTAGCACCCTCATTTGATCTGAATGACAGAAAGTCAGTAAAGGTCTCTTTTTTATTTAAAGATATGTTACAGTCAAAGGGCTCGACTCAGGAAGAGGCTGACCAAATAGGAAAAAACCCAAAGAACAACTATAGTTTGGATCAATATGGTTATACTAAAAATCAAACTTTCTGGAAATCTCTAGTATTTTGTGATATTTTATACACACAGACACTCAGACATGCATACATACAGGCACATACTCACACACACACACACACACACACACACACACACACACACACATTTAGAGGCATATCTACAGACAGAAAATTGAAGGTACCTTAAAGATTATCTTATCTAACCCCTTTATTTTATTACAAATGAGGAAAAAGAGACCCTGAGAAGTTGACTTGCCCAAGTGCACATGTACCCAAATCACAGGCTAAAACCAAGGCTTACTCTTCTACTGTCCCTTGGTAGCATAGGATAAAAGCCCCATTTCAGTATAATATAACATGACAGAAATAACATGATATTAATTATTTAAAATAATTAAATATAATATACTCTAAGCAGTCAGAGTCAGAATATCTAATTAGTATAATGCAGCAGAACTAACTACATATAAAGTCTAGCTAGATTAACAATGATCTAAAAGTTAACAAAAAATTTAAAGGATTTGCTTTTCTGAAAAATCTTTTTAAATTCTATTTTTTGAGGGAAAATTCTGAACAAAGGAGAAGTCCCACTAACCTTCCTAATATAGAGAGTATATTTCAACAACTTAGCACTACCATAAATGGAAACCCAACTTAGATTCTGAGATTCACTCTCCTCCCTAGGAAAAATGCAGGGGACAGGGTCACTGCAAAAGGAATACGCTCAGTCCTTAGGGAGGCTAGAGAACAAGTCCATAACATTCAGCAGTAACACCTGTAAACTCATCAGCTATTAAGCAAGACAAGTCCAGTTTACTTTTGAATCAGAAGCTGCCTCTACTCTTTTTCCACCTATTTTACCAAACCTTACTGGATTCTTTATTTCATCTATTTCACCCTATCCCATCCTCAAATTTTCTCCTTCACCACGAGTTAGTAAAATCCTGAGGAGTGGTTTCAAGTCATGTAATTTAATTCCCACTCAATTTGATATATGCCATCAAACTGAACAAATAAAACCAGAAGTTCATTACCAAATTCCATTTACCATTTGAAACTTTTCCTACATATGAGCTTTACATCACTTTGGTATTCCTGTCTCTTACTCACACAATCCCTTGTATTTTAAAGCCTAAGAATACAAGATTTGGTCATTTCACCCACCCTGTATTATACCAAATGTTATCCTGGAGGATAGTATAAATTGCTAAAATAGACAGCCTTTATTTTATGGCTTTCCCCCCCTGCCCTTTTTCTTTGGCTTTTAATGTGTTTTAACATGCATGTATTTAGCATATCTTACATGTATACCTGAAATACCTGAAAGTCAGCTGCTTGCCAGTCAATCCAGCTTTCCTGCTCTCACAGCATCTATTTATTAAGTATTTATTAAGTGTCTTATATACCAGGTACTTCTAGGTGCTGGAGTTAAAGAAACAAAAAAACAAGAGTATCTGAATAACATGTACAAAGCTAATAAAGTCAGCATGATACAGTAGATTAAGTGCTGAACCTGGAGTCTGGAAGACCTGAATTGGAATCTGGCCTCCTTATACTTAATATGTGGGACTGATTCAGGGAAAATCACTAAAATCCTCTGAGGCTCAGTTTTTCACCTTATAAATTGAGGTATTACACTCTATGGTCTCTGAGTGCCAACTTTAAATCGATTATCTGATTATTCTATGATAAAGAAATACAAAATATATATACAAGATAAAGACAAAATAAAAGTAATTTCAGGGGTCACCAATAACTGCAAGTGAGAACAAGAAAAGCCTCCTTTAAGATCTAGTAATTTTGCTGAATTTTGTAAGAAATCAGGGATTCCAAAAACTGGAGATGAAGAGGAAATACATTCCAGGCAAGGAAAGGTACCTATGCAAAAACATGGAGATAGGAAATAGAATGTCATATTGAGAAAACATCCCTGAACCTCACCCAAGCATACTGGTATTGAGACATTGTACCTAAAATGCTGCTTCACAATGAAACATCATCAATCTAAGCTACTTGGAACAGTGTTATAGGATAAGAACAAAGTACTTAGAGCTAAAAGTCATCTTAGAGATTATCTAATACAATGCTTCATTTTACAGATAAGTTAACGGAGACTCAAAAGCTTCAGAAGAAAAAACTTGACTAAATTACACTGGACTAAATTTGGAACATGAGTTTTCTGGATTAAGAGTCCGTGTTCTCTATGTCATGATCATCTACTTCATTTTTGCCATTGTTTGTCCATTTTTAAAAAGAACCAATGACATCAAAAGGTAATGAGAGAAAGAAGGGAGGAGGGGAAGAGAAGAAATAAACATGTTAGATGTGTATGTGCCTACATGTACTGAGATTGGTTTTAGGTAGATGTCACTTGGGTTTTTAATGAGCAAACTCCACTTGTTAGGAGTACATTAGGGAATACACAGAAAAATGAGAGACTAATGTTTTCAAGGAAAGAATGTTCACCTGGCTAAGCTGGCCCTGATTTTATCATTCTTTCTTTCAATACCTATTGACCGAATGCTGATTTTGCAATGCAGAGCGCCTGCCCTCAAAAATCTAATAGTTTCATTGGAGAGAAATGATAAGATACATGATGACAATTATTGAGCACTTCACAGTTTTCAAAGTGTAGTCACTCTAGAACAAGTAAGGATTTATATAGATGACACCTTAATAAAAATTTTTTTCAAGAATTAAACTTGTACCACAACATAACATTTTCATGCTCTCTATTGATGTTTGCTTGCATTGGGTTTCCTTTCTTAGATTTTTTTTTCTTGTAGATATGATTTTTCTTGCACAGAAAGATAAGTATAGAAGTATTTATACATATATTCTATTTGTCAAGTATTTTAACATAATTAACATGCAGTGGATTTCCTGCCATCTAGGGGACGGGTAGGGACTAGGAGGGGAAAAATTTGTTAACAGAAAGCTTTGTAAGGGTCAATGTTGAAGAATTACTCATAAATATGTTTTGCAAATAAAAAGCTTTTTAAAAAATAAGAATTAAACTTTATTTTTTAATTAACAGAAATGTTTTGACAAGAAAGTCAAATTCCTTTGAACAAATATGCAATTGCCAAACAAAACGAATTTTTTCACTGGTTCTATCAAAAATAAAGTGTGTGTGTGTGTGTGTGTGTGTGTGTGTGTGTGTGTGTGTGTGTGGAGAGCATGATAGCTAATTAATGTTGGTGGTAGGAATTAGACCTAGGTCTTTGTGACCAGCACTCTTCTCTACACACCATATCCTCTGCTTGGAGAGAGTATTCATGATTTGGATATGGGTTATGCTAGATAATTTCTGAGCCCCTTACAGTTCTGAAGAATAATTTCTACATGCTCTTGTATAAATCACAGCCTTTCAGAATTTCTTTTTTTTTTCATTACTAAGATAAAAGTGATGCCCTTGGATGACCCCAAAGTCCCTTCTAGATCTAAACCTATGAACATTCCTGACAACTGACGGTCAAGTTTCTATTTAAACATTTCCAGGGATGAGAAACTTAATAACCACTGGAGCAGCCCATTCTTTAAAGCCCAGCTTTAATAGTTCAGAAGTTTTTCTTATACTGACCCAAAATCTGTTCACTTTAATTTCTGATCATTGGCCCTTGCTATACCTTCTAGAGAAAAGGAGAAAAAGGAAAGAGAATAAATATATTTCTCATTTTATTATGTATCTGTATCTTATGTCCCTTTTCTCTTCCTCTCTGCCAAGACTGTAAGCTTTTTGGAGGGCAGGGACCAGGTCTTTTTTCTTTTGCATTCTCTTCAACACCTAGAGAAGTTACCAGCACATAAGAGGTACTTAGTAAATGTTGATTTAATGGCTGGGCCTCAGGAAAATCTTCATGAAGGAGGTAACATATAACAGGGCTTTCAAAGATAGGTAATATTTCCACTAGCAGAGATAAAAGTGGGAACTCTAAGTGGAGGAAATAGGTTGGGCAAAGAAAGCTGTGGAAGCAAGAAACAGCAGCAAGGTACTTTCAAAGGGATAGCAAAGAGCCCATCAGTGTTTTAGTACAGTAGTACAGTCAGTGGGAGAAATGACTAGTAAGGCAGGTTGGGGTTAAATTATGGAAATCTTCTGAACTAAGAGAAGGGGCAACCCAAAAGCCATAGTTTGCCAACCTCTAGATTAAGAAGTTTAGAATTAATTCAGTAAGCAAAAGGGATTAACAGGTGGGTTGTGGTTGGGAAGATAAGCAATAGGATGTAAGAAAGATGTTATAAATGAGATGATTCAGACCAGTTCCAATGATCTTGTGATGAAGAGAGCCAACTAGCCCAGAGAGAGGACTATGGGGACTGAGTGTGGTTCACAACAAAGTATTTTTACTCTTTTTGTTGTTGTTTCCTTGCATTTTTTTATTTTCTTTCTCATTTTCTTTTCCAGTTTCACTTGATTTTTCTTGTGCAGCAAGATAATTGTATATGTATGCATATATTAGATTTAACATACATTTCTACCATGTTTAACATATATTGAACTACTTGCCAGCTAGGGGAGGGAGTGAGGGAAGTGGGGGAAAAATTGGAACACAAGTTTTGCAAGGGTTTCTGTCGAAGAATTATCCATTCATGTTTTGAAAAATAAAAAGCTTTAATAAAATTTTTTTTTAAAACAAAAAAGAAAGATGTGATAAGAAATTGAACTGGGGATATCAGCCAGGAGTCCATTTAGTCAAAAGACAGCAAAGTTATCTGAGTTTGATAGAAACAGGGGTATGTGGGGGGAAGGTTATATGGGTGTGTAAAGGGTGGGAGGGAAGTGTGTCACATGCCTACAAGTTGGGTGGATAAGAAACTGATGCTGGCACAACCAAAGAAAGGAAGTGATTATGAGAAAATGATTAATTCAGTTCTGAACACAGATCTGAATTTAACCACCACTAATCAAAAAAGGCGATGACAGATGGTATCTTTTTTTCTCCTTTATGGCCTTTAAAAAAAAAAAATTTCTGTCTCTCTGACCTTCAGTTTTCTCACCCATAAAATGAAGGAGTTAGATTGGATGACCTCTAAGTTTCCCTCCATCTCTAAATCTTTGATCCCATGATCCTGAATAGTACAAAAGCTCACGAGTGAAACTCAGCTCCAGCTCATAAAAAAAGCTCACAAACTCACCTAGAAAAAAAACAATGTGTAGAAATAAGTGGCAGGAATGGCAAAACTAGATATTTGTAGTCTACGTTTCTTTAATAATGATTATATATTATAATATGATATATATATATACTCATATATGATTCTATATGAGTATATACAAAAGAACACAAGTACTTCTACACTGCTAAAGAAATGCAAAATATGAAGATCAGATTCCAAGGTCCGTTGCTGCAAAAGTGTAACTTGAGCTTTGAGAAATCATGGCAAACAGAACCAGTGAATACTCAACAAACAGCCATACTAAAATGTTGGCCTTTTACATCAAGGTCTTAATATGTTAGAAGAGAGAATAGGCATAGTTTCCTCACTGTTTACTTAGCTTCTGCATTTATTTATTATTTTTCATGTTTAATTAAAAAACACTTCTACTTTAGGCAAATATTTCTTTTTCTTCCCTTTAATTACCTGACAAACGGTAGTATAACTGCATAAATTTCGCCGGAGGTTCAAGTTGGAATGGAGCCTAATCACTAACTTGAGACATTGTTCCAGCCAACTTGAGCAGAACACATTTGTACCATGAGTCTGAACAATGGCTCTGCAATGGAGTTAAATACTATTTTTGCTCTTTGTTGATGCTGATTAACCCCTTTCTGAATATTGGGGGAATTGCATGTTTACTTTTTTTCTCTTGCCATTGCACATTTAATCAAGACGCTCCATTATGGAGCACTATTCACAGACAGATCTTTTATTCAGCAGTCTACTCTGGCAGGGACCCTAGAGTTAGGTTCTTAAAAAGGCTCAGTTTTTCCTGTCCTTTTCTTAAAGAATTAGGGAATTCAAAGTACAACCATTAGAATGGACATAAAAGTCAATAGAAAAGAAATACAGATAAAATAACTTATGTCAAAAAATGCATATTACAAAATGAAAAACGGCTACTACAAGCAGGTATCAGCTAAGAAAATTCAGATATTAATGGAACTCACTGTGAAACAAATAAATCTCAAAACCAAACATGTACATTTAAAATAAAAAAAAAATAAAAAACTGTTTTAAAAGATACTCAGAATCCCAGATTTAGGTATAAAGTCTCTAAGTTTCCGTGTGTGGTCTAGATAATCAAAATTCTTTTCTTATCCTACAATTCAATCTAGTTAAAAAAAAAAAAAAAGCCTAATATACTAGAAGGCGGGAGTCATAATGGCCAGGAAGTTTCACTACAATCAAATGATCTCACTGGTAAACCATCCAGGATTCCCCAAAGTTTGAAGCTGCTCTTGTATACAGGTCAAGTGTGCTATCTTCTGCAACTGACAAAGCAATTTGGAAGGGTATGGAAGCAGTTACTTTTTCCATTTAGGGAAGCTTTCCCTCATTCAAGTTTACTTTCCCTTGACAAATAGATGGATAGACAGATAGAGACCGAGAGAGACAGAGACAGAGACTGAGAGAAAGAAAAAGAGAGAAGGAAGGAGAGAGATAAAGAAGAGAGACAGAGATAGAGACAGAGAGACAGAGAGATAGAGAAAGAAGAGGGAAGGAGATAAGAGAGAGACAGAAATAGAGACAGAGAGACAGAGACAGAGAGAAAGAAAAGAGAGAGAAGGAGGAAAGGAAGAAGGGAGGGAAAGAAGGGGAAAGGCATGGCATAGTAGAAAAAGCAATGGTTGAAGTCAGAAGACCTGGATTCAAATCCAAGCTGTTTCTTACTAATGTTGTAATCTTATAGCAAGTCATCTAATCTCTGTCAGTTTCCTCCACCATAAAATGGGAAAATCAATCAATCAACACAAGGTCAATCAACAAATATCTATTAAGCACAAATTGCCAGTCCCTGAGATAGGTGCTAAGGATAAAGAATGAAACAATGTCTTCTCAAAAGGAGCTGACATCCTGCATAGCCCATGGAGTTATTAAGACAAAAGAACTTTAGAAACCTCAAAGGGTTATGAAAAAATAATTTGTCATCCACCACACAACCAGCAAATATCAAAATGGGTAAGAAAAAGCTATTATTAATACTTAATTCTTTTTTTTTTTTTTTTTTTTTTTTTGCTGAGACAATTAGGGTTAAGTGACTTGCCCAATCTAGGAAGTATTACTAAGTGTCTGAGATCACATTTGAACTTGGGTCCTCCTGACTTCAGGGCTGGTACTCTATCCACTGCGCCACCTAGCTGTCCCAATACTTAATTCTTAAACTGGATGCATGCCTATCAATTGGCAATAAATTGTGATATACGAACAAAATGGAATGTTGTTGTTATATATGAAATGATGAGCAAGCTGACTTCAGAAAAATCTGGAAAGATTTACATGAACTGATGCTAAGTGAAGTGAGTAGAACCAAGGGAACAATGTATAGAGGAATAAGATTACTCCATGATCAACTGTGATGGATTTGGCTTTTTTTAGCAATGGGCAATTTCAACAGACTTGTGATGGAAAGAGCCATCTGAATCCAGAGAGACAGCTATTGAGACAATGTAGATCACAACACAGTGTTCTCACCATTTTTTGTTGTTTTTCGTTTACTTAGGTTTTTTTCCCCTTTTCATCTGGTCTTTCTTATGCAGCATAATAAATGTGGAAATATGTTTAGAAAAATTTCACGTTTAACCTATATTAGATTACTCACTGTCTAGGGATGGAAGAAGGGGGGGAGGAGAAAAATTTGTAACACAAGGTTTTGCAAGGGTGGATGTTAACAACTATCTTTGCATACATTTTGAAAAATAAAAAACTATTATTTTAAAATAATAATAATTAAGATTTCTATCTGCCCTGACTAAATAAGAAACTAAAAAATACAAACAAAAAGCTTTTTTCTTATCTTCTGACAACAGATATACAAAATAATTTATGCATCAATAGAGTTGTAAGTGTCAGAGTTAATTAAAAGTCTACCAAGAAATGGTAGGTCCTAACTGTCTTAGAAGATGGCACAAGGCAGCTGGGTGGTTAAGGCCCATAGAGTCGGAAAGGCCTGAATTCAAATCTTACTAAGTAAGTGTGACTCTGAGAAAATCACTTAAAGATATTGGTATCAGTTTCCTCATCTAAAATGAAGATACTAATAGCACCTACCTCCCTCCTAGGATTTTCAGGAGAATCAAATGACATATTTCTTATCACAGGATTTGATACAAAATAGACACTGCATAAATACTTAACTCTCTCCCCACCATCTGAAACTTTCAGAATATTACACTTCTTTCTGCTTTTCCAACACTATCTGTACAATAAAAGTTGTGAAAGCCACTAATAATGAAGTCCTCAAGCATAGAAGTTTTTTCCAGCTGCTGATTTCAACTTAATGAAAAGTGGGCTTTAAAGGACTAGTGACACAAAAGCTAGATAACAGGAAGATGAGAAAGCACTCACTACAGGAAAATTGAAGTGGGCTGACCATAAGGAAGCAAAGATGGGGGGTGAGGAGGGTGGGTTTGAGGATAAAGACAACAGATCACCATGAAGCAATGTAATACTCAGCTGAAGATCACCACAGAGGAACAAAAGTAGACGAACTATGTTGGAGAGCCACAATCAGAACTGATGTGGTTCAGCTGGAATAAGACAAACCATCAAACAGGAAGGAAAACGAGTAATAAAGAGCGATTAGTTCTACAGGCAACAGAAATGCCTGGCCTTTGGATGAAGAAGTCTTTTTATCCCATGTGGAAAAAGACCATCCACTCAAATCCACATCTGGGGCCTCATTGTGGTGTGGAAGTGACCTTAAATTCTCTAAGGCTTACTTGGAGGAGAACAGATTTACTAGGATCTATTGAGCTGGCAACTTTTGGGTTCAAGACTAATAATGTGCATCTCTGCTGCCTGAAGAGCAGCAGGCTTAGTGGAAAGAAATTAATCATTAGATAAATTTTTTAGCAAAAGAAACACAAGATGACGATCTAGGAAGGCATTGAAAGTTTACTGCCTATGTTAGCGGAAGAACTACCCAAATGAATTAAATTAGAAAGTCTTAAGGAAGGAAGTAGGAGGTTCATTTGTCTTTCAAGCAAAATGCATCATTTTTAACAGACAAAAATACATATATGCATGTATATATGAAGCTCAAGGGTAAAAAGCCAAGCCCTTAGGTGCCTCACCTTAGGATAATGCTTGGATTTGTCAAAGGGAAGCCAAGACATTTTTGCTTTAAGTTCTATGCCAAAAGTTTAAACTATTGCCTCTTTTAGTTAATATGACAGCTCCTTCAGGGGAGATTTCATTTGCCTTGAATTCAGGGGGTTAGTATCTTTCAAAGTCCTCACTATATTGACATATAGAGATGGGAAAACAAAGAAAAATATATTCCAGGGATTAGAGTTTAGAATCTGGTATAAAAAAATTCCAGATTCAGATTCTAGGTCTTATACCACCACAAGTTGCTTTGTCTCTGTACATATCTATCTTTCTCTAAGTAACAAAAGGCCTAATTCTCCTAACCCAGTTGCCCTTCTGCACACAAAACTCCAATGCAAATACTTCAGAGAGAATTTAATGGAGAAGAACTAGAGCCTTCTAAGTAATTTGCTGGGGGTCACATAGTAATATGTGGCAAATCTGGTACTTAAATTCAGGTCCATTAACAATTTCTTCAGTGTTCTTTCTACCATATCATGAAAAATAAAAGAAACTAAATTATATTGGAAAAAGCACAAAAATATTAAAAAATTCAGATCAAAGTACAAAAATATTAAAGAATTCAGATTAAAGAATCCAGTATGTTTGGCAGATACTTCATGAAGAACTTATAGATAAATGTAGAGAAAGATAACAAAAGATTAAAAGATACAGATGAATGGTGATCTATAGAGAGAGTATCAAAGTCAATGAAATCATCATACACATAATGAAAGATAAATGACATAGACATAGATATATGTATATTTTATAGAGGTACTGGGAGAAAACAATTAACATGGAATTAGAAAAAACTGATGAGATAACATGTTTAGAGTGTTTTAGTAATCACCAGATCCTTACCACCCAGAAATTACATCTCTTTAATATTAATAGTCTCTTAATGATTTTACAAATAAATGTTACAAATAACAGAATGGCACAGTCATAAAAGAATCAAACTTACAAGTAACCCAGAAAGATATATGGTAGATTTAAGTATACTAAAACTTATTGCCATCAGTGTTCAAGCAATAATGTTAAAAAAACAAATCTATGCAGTTGGGCCTGGAATCAGGAAGATTCATTATTCTGAATTCAAATCTGGCTTCAGACACTTATCAGCTGTGTGACCCTGGGCAAGTCACTTCACCCCATTTGCATCAGTTTCCTTGTCTATAAAATAAGTCGGAGAAAGAAATGGCAAACTTCTCCAGTGCCTCTGTCAAGAAAATACTAAATGGGGTCGTGGAGAATGGGACATAACTAAAATGACTTAACAACAAGGACTGAAGATAGGTGGGCCAATCAGGTAGTAAAAATTGGAAACCAATGTTCTACACTAGTACTCCAAATATAAGTAACCAATGAAAAACCTCCATCTGATTAGATTTTTTATAGAAAAATTTAAGATTTAAATTCCATGAGTTGGGAAGATGTGTTGGAAAGGAAAAGGGGATGGATACAAGGGAGTATGATCAGTATTAAAGGAAACAATATTCTTGCCAATGAGATCACAGATCCATCAAAGCAGCATATTCTTAGAGTAATGCTTATTTTGGAAAACCATGAATTCATTTAAGTATTATAATTTATAATATGTTTCTACAAATCAATCAACTCAGCATTTTAGGAGAAGGGTCTAAAATGCCCAAATGCAAATTTTAGCCATCCATGTCATTCAAAGAATGGTAAACTCTGATTATTCAGGAAATAGAACTATATATAATTTTGAGTTTCATCTTTTTACTCTTCAGCAGCTACTGAAAAGTTCTCAAGTATGCAAAATCAAGTGATTTTAAGTCCATGATTTGGCATTTAAAAATAAGCCATCAAAAGATTAAAAAAAAAAATGTATCCTAATAAACAAAACCAGAAGACCATATCAATAGGTCAGAAAGGAGTATTTTTCTGGTTGTAAGATTATTCTTTTTTTCATGTCATAAATACAACAAGGTTCCTCAGCTTCAATTCTTGAGACTTTGAAACTAATAAAGATGCACGGGAAATAGTCAGATAGCAATGAGAGCTTCTACTGATATATATAAACATACAACTAACTGCAATGTTGGAATTTTTTCCACCAAATACTGCTTAAAGAAAAATAAAAATATAATATGTTCTTAGCCAAATAGTCTTAAAACCCAACTTCTTACATTCTGCTAACCCTGCCCTCAGAAGTACATTTAATATGGTCAAACTTATCTAGAAAATTTGAATCAAACAATTACAGTGAGATATTATATGGTTGGAAGTAAAAATATAATATATACTTCTTTCACATATAAATTATCAAAAATTGGACTACTCATCTTAAAAAATATAATATTTTCATTTTTTGGGTCAACTTTTAAACAGTCTTTTTGGATATGATTATAAAATACATCACTGATAAGTCACTAATGGGAACCCTGTGAACATGGTCATGAAGCTGCATAGGTAAGATCCTAGAATAAACTGCATTGACATGCAGATCACAGCACTTTCTAAAACTACTTGGAATTACAACTTAAAAAAAAAAAAAAGAATCCATTAAGAACTTACTGAAAAGTTTGCCTAGGGCCTGTTTAGAGGCTAGTTGCTGTTACATTATATATAAAAGAACCCAAGTTAGTGTTGTTTTTTTTTAAATCACCTCCAAATGTCATAGTGAATAAAAAACAACTTTATAAAATGGAAAACAATGTATGACAGGTAAGCTAACATATAAAATATGAGATACTGCATTAGATTTTTTTTTAATTTGAAGATTACTCAATTATATCAAACAAATTAAAAATCCTAAAATCATAACTCTAGAGCTGAATGGAACAGAGAAGGAATCTAGTATATTCCTTTATTTTATAGTGTTAACTGAGGCCTAGGAAAGTCAAAAAATTTTCCCAAAGTCACATGGATGATAGTTAACCCCAAGTTTCCTGATCTGAGCTAACTCTCTTTTCACTATTACATTGAATAGACAATAATCTTAAAGTTAACAAACATATAGTCAAAATCATTACAGCTAAATAGAAATTATTTTTAAGGTAAGTCCAAATTTCTAAAGTTTGAGATGTCTACCTTCCAACTAGGACAACTGATCCAGTTTTTCATGTAATATAAAAAAAAATACCTTTCTCCCTGACTCTCCTCTTGCATGATAATTAAGAAAAACTGTAACAATTGTCTTCTTTCAGCTATCAAACCAAACAATTCTGCCTATTCAATAGTAAAACTAAAGTTCTTGGAAATAATTAAAAATTTTATTAATCATGAAATCCATATTAATATTTTTCAAAGCCATCTTGCAAATACCAATATTCATTTCTCTTGGTTCTTTAGAGAGGTATCTAGGTGCTGCACTGGGCATGAAGTCAGGAAGACCCAAGTTTAAATTTGACCTCAGATAATTACAAACTGTGTGACAGAGCAAGTCACTTAATCTGGATCTGCCCCTCAGATGTAATTGGAGATAATTGAAGACAATATTTCTAAAGCACTTAAAAAGAGCACTGCAAATAGCAAGTGCTTAATAAATGCTCCTTCCCTCTCTCTTTAGGTAAATGGTTTTCCAAAAACACAAAGTCTTTATGAAAAAATGGGAAGGGAGAATCTTACAGACTAATGACTTACCATCAATTCTGTGGCATGTAAAGATAGACAGCTCTGCATGGCTATCTTATACAGAAGGGTAAATGATGTAGCAAAAAGCATAAAAACATGTCAATCAACAGCATTTATCAAGTACTTACTATGTGCCAAACACTTTGCTAAGCTCCAGGTTTACAAAGAAAGGCAAAAACACAGTTCCTGCCCTCAAGGCAAGGGAGATCATATTCAAATAACCATGTACATATAAGATATAGAGTAAATGGAATACATCTTGGAAAGAAGGCATATGGCATAGAAGGCAGGATTTGAACAGAATCTTGAAAGACCATTTAGAGAAGCTAAGATTCAGAGCTGAGATAGAAAAAAAAAATCTAGACATGAGAGAGAACAAGCAAGTCATTTAGGGAAACCATGCTATTGCTTTGCTTAAAAAATTTTTAGAGAAAAAAAAAATTTTTTTTTAGAAGGAGGATATCCATACCTGTGAATTCACCAGATGTGGAAGCTTCCCTCTGCAGAGACATAACAAGATTTCTTCCATGACATTTTGTCTTAGTTTTCAAGGGCAACAAAAATAAAGTCACTTATCCATCATCACACAATGTGTGTGTTTGTGTGTGTGTTGTCTTTTTAAGTAAAATGTCCTACACTCCCCCCCAACAAAGTAAAATTCTCTACTCTTAATTCATGAGCCTCATGTCCCAGAAGAATTTCTCAGAACTACAATTCATCTCAATATTGAAACTTCAAACACACACACACACACACACACACACACACACACACACACTATTCACTAATGGAAAAATGTTTGTGAAAGTGCCTGTGGTATAGTTGTGACATGTTCAATAAGTAGCAAAAGTAAATCAACCCCAAACGATGTTTTGCATGAACCTAGATATTTCCTTTGATTTCTTCCATGCCAATTGTGAAATCCTTTAAGATACAGGGACATTCCAGAATAGGACACCCCTTGTCCCCCATTTTGGGTGATTTTTTTTAATGATTCCAGACTTTCTCAAAGTTCAGAGCAAGTGACATTGATCTGTTCTTAATCTTTAGTGCTTTAGTAATGTTAAGGCTAAGAACTCAGTTCTTTCTGATTCTAAGACCAGCACTCTATCCACTAGGACAGGCTGCTGCTCTTCCTTACAATAATTACAATTTAAAACGGTCCTTACAAATAGAATTTTTATAGCTAGTTGGGGAGCTGCTCCAGTGTTCTGATGAGCTGTTTCATAAAACAATGAACTGGAGTTTAGGAGAAACAAGCACCTTCAAATTCTGACTAAGAGAGTTAGGGTGACTGGCCCCTAAAATTTTCTGGTTTTAGTAAGACTGGGTTTTTAAATTTTTAACTAAAATCTTTATCAGTCCCCAAAGGCTCCTGAGATGTATGTCAGCAGAGTGTGAAGATAATGCTAAGAAAAACCAATTACTGGCATTGATTCAATGCTTTAACTTTTGCAGAGAGCTCTATTTACATTCACTTACTGAAGTATCAAAAACTGAGATGGGAACGGGTTTATGTTTTCAGATGGGGAAACTGAGGTTTAAAGATCTTTAAATGGCTTACACTGGTAATAGGTGCCTGATACTCAGTTTATTGTTCTTTGCTATGAGTATCTTAACACTTTTAATACCTCAATTGCACACCCCATTTTTCCTACGGCCCCTCACTATGTCTACAAGACACAAAGAAACCATATGCAAAAAATGGTAAAGGGCTGAGCTCCAAACTAGACTGTCCTCCTTCCCTTGCCTTTTCACAATCTCTACTGGACACTATGTGCATGTTTTTAATACAATCCTCTTCAAAAAAAAAAAAAAAAAAAATCCTCCGAAAGACAAGTAAGGGAAAAAAAGGCATTTCCTTTTCCTCCTTATCCTGTGCCTCCCAGCCCCTCCTCACATGCATACACAAGAGATTCCCTTCACTGTCCTGTGCTTTTATCATGATGGTATTTCACACTGGCAAGCTATGGTGAGCAGCGCTTTCATTTTCTCAATGCACTGTGTAGGAGTGATGACTGAGGGCCCTGCAGGCACCTCAAATGCATTGCTGTCACTTCTAGTCACTACTCAAGTAAGCTAAGGCCATACCTGTTATGACAAGAATCAGACACTTCCAGGCACCACACCTCTGCCCCTACAAAACATACTTTGAAAAGGTATGAGCCACATAGGGAACATTTCAGGTGTTGCCAAGGAAAAGCAGTTTTGTCTATAAACAGCACAAAGGCAAGAGAAAAAATCAGCCCAAAGACACAATTATAGAGGACTTCTCAGTTAGCTCGAAGTACAAATAATTGTTCGACTTCCACAGGAGTTTTCCTTGTGCATGGTTAGAGATGGGGGGGGGAGGGGAGGGGAGAGATTAAGATACTGTTTGACCAGGCTAAAGTGGGTTTAGTTGTCAGCCTAAACCTGCCATCTGGTGTTAAGATACAGCAGATCGCACCCCAGATGTGTTCCTTCAAACAAATCACATCTTTTTTTTTTTCTTACCCCTTTTTCTTTTTCTGTAAAGGGAGAAATGCCTGCCAAAGATGCAAATCAGCAGTTTACTTTAAGTAGAACTCCTGTTAATTAGTACAGCCAGGGTAACAGGTATGTAATTTAACACACATGTAACCACCCTCAAGTCACTAGTTCTCAAAAAAAAAAAAAAAAAAAAAAAAAAAAATCTCCGCCACCTGAATGTTTTTACTCAGCAGAGAAACATTTTTTTTGCTGAGGAGAAAAGTAATTGTTGGCTACTTCCCGACCTTAAAAGTTGGTTCATCTAAGTCATCTGAAAGCCATTTCATTTGAAAAATGAAATTTGTTTCAGTGGAGTGCAGTTCTGAAATCTCTGTCTTCCTTTTTTATTTTTGCCTCAATATCTCATTCCACAATTGGGGTGGGGAAGGGTTATACAGTGCTATCATTTGCACCTCATTAGTCTTGGGCTGGAGCTTTGAGAAAGCTGATATTCCCTCTAAATTTTTACAGATGCTTCTAGTTTACCAGTTCATGACTGCACTACTAGGAAAGGCTTCCTGCCACTAAACTGCTTGCTGGCATGGAAGATGAATTTCAAAATCTCTGAAAAAAGTAAACCTTTGTGGTGGCTCATTTAACTTGTGTGTGTGTGTGTGTGTGTATGTGTTGTTTTTTTAAGTAAAATATCCCACCCCTCAACAAAGTAAAATTCTCTACTCTCAATTCATGAGCCTCAAGTCCACAGAAACATTTTTTCAGAAACACTGAGTTCATCTCAATATTGAAAATACACACACACATACTGTTCATTAATAGAAAAGTATCTGTGAAAAGTGCCTGTGGCATAAATTATGGTTTCGACATGTTCAATAAGTAGCAAGAGTAAGTCAACCCCAAATGATGTTTGCATGAACCTAGATATTTCCTTTGATTTCTTACATACCAGCTGCAAAATCCTTTGGAACACAGACAAGGACACTCCAGAATGGGACACCCCTTATGCCCCACTTTGGATGATTTTTTTTTAATGATTCCAGAGTTTCTCAAAGTTCAGAGCAGGTGACACTGGTCTGTTCTTAATCTTTAGTGCTTTAGTAATGTTAAGGATAATGACGAGGGACACAAATCCCCTGATGGAAGTGAATGCATTCCAAACTCCCCGACCCACTCAAAGCAGTAATCCCCTGCAGCTGGAACTTACTTACCACCATGCACAGCTAATACATTTTTTAAAAGCTAGTCACTGGTGACAAATGTAAACTGGACTGAGCAGCTCCCCCGTTCCCTTGCCTCCCTCCCCCACCCCTCGATCTTCTCTCATAACCCAGAGTCTTGCTGTTCCAGTGATGGATATGACCTGCCTTTCAGAAGCACCCAGCTTGTTCTGTATAGCTCTGCTCTAAGTGACTAGAAGGGTTTAAAAGCATCTTCAGCTGTCAGACTGTAACAAAAACAAACCAAAAGAAAAAAAAAATCCGTAACACAAACATTTCACAACTGAGAAAACCATATTAGTTGGCCTATCACTGACATTTTGAGTCCACCATTCATTCAGATGCATGCAGCAGGCAAAATTAAAGCAGCCTGACTGCTGGAGAGAAGGAAGCAGGTCCCATCTTTTGTTGTCATAATAAAATAGGTGCCTGACATACAAAAGAAATCAAAGGCTGAAGAAGTTTTTATGGTAATATTTTATTTGGGGTCCCCAAAACTATTCAATCTTTTTAACTCTTTTTACTGGGATACCCCCCTTGAGATATCTGTAAAAAGATTCAAAATCTCTAAGTCTATTTTATCACAGATTTTTTTTTTCCTCGCCAAAATTTAAAAAAAAAAAAGGAAAACAAAACCATACTTGTGGTAGTGTACTAATTCTGGGTCTGGACTGAGTAAATACTCCAAAGAAAGAGAAGATATGTAAAATAATAGAGAAAATAATTACAAAATAAGAGAAAGTATGGAAAGTGAAGAAAATCCAGGGGGGAAAACATTTAATAGATAAACTTGAAAACAATATAGATTGCATCTCAAAAGAAAATATGATAGTGTCTGCTGCTGACATAATTTTACAACAAAATACTCTTGACAAGAATGAAAAAAGGAAAAAAGAGAATAAAGAACAAGACAACAATGACAACAAGGATTTTGGAACTGGAAGAACATCAGAACCTTAGATACAATGTCATCTAACTCTCTAAATTTAAAAGTAAGGCAACTATGGCACAAGGACATTCTGAGACCTGCCAGAGATCATTCAAGGAATACTGAATAAAGCTGAGTCCTCTGACAATAAATCTCCTGTATCATGTAATACCTGAAGGAGAGTTGTAAAAATAAAGAAAAAAAAAAAATCATGCAAAATATCTAGATATGTTTTCTTTAAAAAATTAGTATCAGAAATGATTTATTTTGTCTATATTTTGTTGAATGTTTTAGCTTACCAGACCACAATAAATTCAGCATTGGAAAGCAAAAAAAGAATGAAAAAAGGAAGGGAAGTGGGATTTGAGCCCCACTATCTGTTTCAAGCAATTTGGAAAAAATCAGAGTTAATATATGTGACTTGTTTGGGTTTATTATAGTTCCCAGATAACTGACAATAATTACTGTGATTTAAGTGATATTACCAATTAGGTTTGGAGATAGCTACCACAACACTGACTACAATACTTAAATTTCATTAGATTTAATTACTGCAAAGTTACATCTGGAGAGGGAAGCATAATTTCATAACTAGCCTCAGCATTCTAACTTGAGCTCACTGCCTGCCTTTCAACATACTTACACATCTAATTTGGATCCTGAAATACACTACAATTAATCATGGGAAGATAACTGGAGCATCGTCTAACAGGTCTCTGTGAATTAAAGTCAACTCAAATTCATGACCTCTCAGTGTCCCTTTGAGCCCTCCTGAGGGCAGGTATTCCAGACTTGGAGACCAGTTTTAACAGTATCCAGGCAAAAGGAATGTGTGTGTGAGGGGGTGGGGAGTGGGGGGAGGAAAGTAACATGGGGGAGAGGAAGGAAGAGCTGGGAAGGGTTCTGTTAGGATGACTGATGGAGAAAGCAGATAATAATTTAGATCCCAAGGTAAATAAGCAAGGAGTTCAAATCTGTTTTCCCTTCTTCTTGTCACTGTCATATTTACTGAATTTGAAGTAAGTAATCAGAATATGAATAACAAACCAAAAACATTCATTAAACTCTCTTCATTACACATGATGACTATAATACTTTGGCAGTAAGGCATGAGTGCGTGAGGGGAAATTCTGGATGAAAGAATGAGCAAATGCCAAGAGTCTGGATGAGAAAATGGGTGAATAAGGAGAAAGAGTCTGAACGTATATGCAGTGGAGGAGGGTCGGCGCAAGCTATGCAAGCATGAGCTAAAAATATATGAGACATGGATTTTTATAATAGAAGCAAGAAACAGATACTGCCCAATGCAATCTGAAATATCAAGCACTCTAAAGCCTTGGGTTTATCAATCAGATTTCTTGACACCCTACAATGTAAGAGGCAAATGAAGAAAAGTACAATCACATATTAATAGAATTCAAGAAAAATGGCCACAGTTTATCCTTCATGGTAACCGAGGAAAGTTGCCATTTTGCTACATTGCAATCTGGACCTTTTGAAATGGGTATGGCTACCAGCAGTAATAATTCTTGCTAATACACAATCATCTCAAGTACAAATCTCCACATTTGCACTAATGTGGACATGTTATAAAATCATCACAAATCTAAAAGATTTACTTGAATGCATTGCTGCAGTCTGGGGATAATTTCCATTTGCTAATCATGCAGGGACTCTTACACAAATGTCAATACAAAAGAAAACAAGTCAAGCTACAGACAGGATTTCTCCCTACAGAATATAATAATGCTATGAAAAAAAAAATTTGCTAGAATTATAACTAACCTACATGCTAGGAAATAAACAAATAAATAAATGAGAAACTCTTTAGGCAGCCAAATCTAAAACAAAAGCAAAACAAAAAACAAAATTACAACATTTTCAAAATTTTTTCCAAAAAAAGAAATACTGACTTATGGAATAGTATTATATAAAAATTATACAATTATATATCTATATCTATATAAATACACGGTAAAACCTGAAGGTTTATGGAAGTCAGCCAAGTATAAATTTGCTATAAATTGCAAAATTCATACAAACACACACATATTTATATAGTTATTGTATAGTCATTTTTAGTCATGTCCAACTATTTGTGACCTCATTTGGGATTTTCTTGGCAGAGGTGCTAGAGTGGTTTGCCATTTATTTCTCCAGCTCATTTTACAGATGAGAAAACCGAGGCAAACAGGATTAAGTGATTTACTCCCATACATATACAGGAAATCTAGAGTTTTCACACACACACACACACACACACACACACACACATACATCACACATATATGACAAGTATGAGTTTGTTACAAATTGCTTCTTTCATACATATATACACATAAAAATAATATGTAATTTGCAAATTATATATGAAAAAATATGTTGTTAAATTGTAGATTTTCTAACACACACATATATAAATTGCATATTTCAAATAAATGTGTATATGTCTGTATGAAAACTTCAACTCATATATATGAACTTTGCAATTTGTAACAAACTTATACTTGCCTCACCACCATAAAACATATTTAGGCCTTCTTACAAAAAACATTAACTGGAAAATGCTTAGTCCTAAATAAATTTAAACTACTAACAAAGTTTATGTGAAATGAATGCTGTCTCTTTAAACTGAAGGACCTGCTACCCTTAAGTAGTCTGAAGCCAAGAAAAGTTCTGAAGCTAAACTCTCAGGAGCAAACATTTTCTACTTGTGAAGTAAACTCTGTTGAAAGACAGCAGACTATGGTCCCACCAGTAAAAATAGGAAAGTTTTCAGCCAGTGACAGCTTTGCCTACAGAGGGAGAGAAAAAAATGTCATAGACTCACTTTATTAAACCATATGCTCATTGCCCTGTGAAGAAAGCAAGGTCACTAATTAGTTCATTCTGTGAAAGAAGCCCCTCCTGATCCCGTTGACTTTTGTCCCCCCGGTTAGCTCAAGCTATTTCTGTCATGCAACTTGAAAATCACTGGAGGGAAGAAGATCGCCATAACAACCGCTGAAATGATCTTGTGGAATGTGTCTAGTGGCACTGAAATAACCTGAGTATGTGCTCCAGATGTGTCGGCTGTCATGAAGAAAGTAAACACATCTGATGGACAACGTATGACTGGATGGCCTCACAGTAGACTCCAGAGAATTGGGATGGGGGGGATGGGGAAGGCAAATGTGGGAGGGTTAACTGGGGAGAAAAGAGGGGATCAACTAAGTTAGAAGAAAGAGGGCAGGCAAGGGAATGGGGGGGGGCAAGCAGGAGGCACCCCAAGGACCGGTACAGCCAGGAGGCCTAAGGACTGGGCCCAATTGTTTCATGTCTGTCCCTCCTCTGAGTGGCCTCTGTAGGCCTGCTGCAGCCTCTGTGAATTTCCGTCTGGCACAGACTTGTGAGCTTTTGGGAGCAAAATGAAATATGAACTTTGAGAGAAGGGGGGATAAAAAATACGGGAAAAGGACTCATAATGTTTGCTGTCTGAAGTTTCCGTGTCAATATGTTTTTAAAGCATTCTATAGCAAAGGGAGGGGCTCTTCCCCATGTCCCTTTCCTTCCCTCTCGGAGGAACAGTCTGAGCAACTACATCCTTGATCTGAAAATATTATTGTTTCTTTTCTTTAAAAGGGGGTAGAGAGGTGCAAAGACTTGTAGTAGTAGTTAAGCCTATTAGTAGATTTTTCTCCCCTGGCATATTTTAAAATTATTTCTCTAGCATATGAAATTTTTCCTAATGAAACAAATAGCTATGAATGGAAAGCGAAATGTAAGCAAAAACATATTCTCTCCCTGATTCTCATTCCTAAAAGTATTTTTAAAAGAAAGCTACATAAACCTAAACAGAGGTCTTGTTTTTGTTTTTAGATCCAAATCAGCAAATGTACAAATAACTTTTAAAGCATGTTGTCACACACTGTGAAGTATAGGGGTTTGATGAGTCATATATTCATAAAAAAAGAAATGCATCACTTTTTAAAAATTTTATTTAAACTAAATAACAATAGAATCAGTTCTTTCCATATTATGAAAACTATCTCCTTAACAAAATCTCTGGCATCATTACAACTATTCCAGGCTATATAAGCCCCCTATTTTCACATTAATCTACTATATTCTAATTCTTGTAACTCCTCATACTATTTAAAATGTGAGTTTTGGCTTTAGTAAATATCTGTAGTACTAATCATTATTTAAACTTTACATAAATGTTAACATCTATAAAAACACAACCCATTCAGTTTTTCGGCATCTATGGCAAACTTTTCAAGAAACATATTTCTAACATAGCATCAAAAAACTCACACAATCACATTCCATCCAAATTTCTAGGAATTTCTCCATTACAGACAATGAACAAAAGTGCAATTACAGATAATTATCTCTGTGAGATGCAGTCACATTTTAAATTGCTTAAGAATTAAAATCTGCACTGAAACCAATAAAGTCATAATTAACTAGAATGGAGGAAGAGAAGTCATGTGGTTCCTTCCACTCACAGTGACTGCCAACTGATGAATGTCTACCATTTCTAAATATTTAACTATATTTCCCTCCTTTTGGAATAATCCATTTGATGACTCAGGATCTGAAAGAGAAGTTGATCACCAAAATGGAAAAAGAAAAGAAAAAGTCCATGAGAAAGTATTCTTTGGGAGCAGAAAATGGAACAAATCTTCAACTCCCTCTCTAGCCTGTAATTCACACATTTAACCTGGCAGAGTAATACCCCAAGGATGGATGCTTGGCGGCCACAGGATTCAGAATGTGAAGAAAGGGCTAAAAGAACAGCAGAAAAGAATGGCAATGCTACTGCATTCTAGAAATTGGACTCCATGGCAGGCAGCTGAATGAAGCCAATAACACATTCATGGTGATGGAAAATTTTTCATCCTCTACATGAAAAACGTTATTTCCTTGTAACCAAAATGATACTTCTTGACAAGTCAGACATCCCAAAATAATTTGCAAAGGTCCAACTTCAAAGATTTGTTGGCAACCTCAAGAAAGAAATAATTTGGATACTTCTAATTATTTGCAGATCATCCTATTATTAGGGAGCCCAAAGGAATTGAAAGTATCAAACAGGGATAAGAGCCCTTCAAAACAACAGCCCAATATTCAAAAAGGCCTTATAAAGATTATAAACTTTCATATTTTCAGCAGGAGAAGTCAAGTGTTTAAAAGATGGATCATCTTCAATCACCCTTATATGAATTCTTGAAGTAAAGAAAAATTAAAAATGAAGACCAACATACAACCAAAGGAGCTTATAATCTAGATCATTCATGCTGGTGCTTTTTTTTGTCAATTTGCTACATTAAACATGTGATTTACTTTTGTTTTTAAAAGAAAGCAGATTTATAGCAAGGTAAGAGAGTTGTCTTTTCAGTTAAGAATTTACAAAAACTTCACATGATTGTAGTTGAAGAAATCTTGGAGTTAATGCCAAACATTGGGGACATAGAGGCAAAAACACAGTGGTTCCTGTGCTCAGGAAACTAATATCAAACAGAAGATGAAAGGATCACAAAATGTACAAAATTACATACATAAAAGATAGCTAGATAAGATATCTATATAACTGTAGACAGATAAATAGATAATGATTGATAAACATAGTATTAGCTTCAAGAGTTCTATGGCATCTTAGTTAACGATTTAGTAGCTCCTGTAATAAGTACATCAAAATAAATTAAGTTTCAGACCTTACAGCTCCTTAGGCCAATAACTTTACTATCGCTAGCTGCCCAAGACCCCTTTTATATCTTCTCTCAATATCTCCTACTCTTATTCTAGGAACAAAGTGTGGTCAATATGGTTGTATCAACAACCATTAAACTTACTTTTACCCACATGCGATTCAGTGTTTCCTTGAACTTTTTCATTACAAAGGAGAGAATACAGGTCAACAGAACAAAATGGAAATCACTTTAACTAATATTAAAGTGAAAAAAACAAAGAAAACAGCTAAAGAATATTTATACTTTAGAGATTCCACAGCACTTTCTTTATTTATACTTTTCAAATGCATCTATCAAGACATAGCATGACTTAATGGATAGGGAGACAGACTTGGGCTCAGCAGGACATGGGTTCAAGGGTTACCCATGACACAAACTTGCCACATTACCCTGAGCAAATCATTTAACATCTCTACCCCCAAATAACTTTCCAGTACTATAAAAAAGGAACAGTTGAAGACCCATCTGCATTGGTAGAGGGAATTTTCCCAATTCTTTATACTTATGAAATTGTAAGTAGGTCCTGACTTCCTTGTCCCAATTCATTTATCAAGTGATTTGATTTTATATATATAGATATCCAATTTATTTATCAAGTGATTTTACACACACACACACACACACACACACACACACACACACACACACACACACACACACACGAGAATTTTATTCTGTCTTAGTCTCTAATTAGTCCCTAATTAGATTAGAAGGGCAAGAAATGGCATTTTAACAAGACCTGCACATGCACATTCATAAATGTTTGTGAAATAAACAAAATAAGGGGCAGCTAGGTGGCGCAGTGGATAGAGCACTAGTCCTGAATTCAGGAGGTCCTGAGTTCAAATCTGGTCTCAGACACTTAACATGCCCTAGCTGTGTGACCCTGGTCAAGTCACTTAACCTCAATTACCTCAGCAAAAAAAAAAAAGAAAGAAACAAAATAAGAATTCAATGCTCTATTGACTGACTAATTATACTCCACATACTGACTGAAGGAGTTTTGTTTTTTTTTTTTATTTCCCAGCTACTATAGGTTACATTTCTATGTTGCTGTCTTGAATGAAGTGTTACTGAAACCACAACCTGGACTCAAAATTCTCAAATGATATATGCTGAAAAAAAGAAATCAAGGGAAGTCTCAGGTCATTAGCTTAAAGAACCTGATCACTATAACACCAACTCCCATTCCTCACTAAACTAAAAAAATTTCTCAGGGAAAACCAATTAGACTATTAGGTACATTATGAACAAAGGCAAGTGACTCCGATATTTGAAAATACAACTCAAAAGTTCAAAAGGATATTCCTTGTTTTAAAAACCTAAATCATAATCATGATAAACCACATTTTCCTTGTATGTTACTCTTTATAAAGCATTTCCCTCAAAATAATGATATAAATTGGGCATTGCAAGTATGAATGTACTCAATTTATATCTGAGGAAACTAGGGCTCAGACAATTTAAACGATTTGCCAACGATTTGCCAACAATCATACAAATAATAAGTGTCAGGACCAGTGGTCAACCTAGATCTGGAATTCCTATTCCTAAGACTTAAATTTTTTCCACTAAACTACACTCACTCTCATCATCTTTATCTATATGTGACATACCATCAAGGATACTCAGAATGATGAATAACCACAAGATCCTACAGAAAGGTAGAATACTAATAGTGAATAACTTACAAGGTCAGATTAAAGAGAAGATTATTTGGCTCTTTTCTTGATTAGTTCATCTTTAGACTACATCCTGCCTGGTTGAAAATATTATATTTAACCTATCTAATATCTGATCATTTATTCAATTACATGAACCTTTCTTAGATGCCTTTTTTGTGTGCAAAATATTTTACTAGGTGCTAGGCAATATACGAAAGTTAAGCAAAACATGGTCCCTTAATTCACAAAATTTATTGGCTACTAAGTGGACATTACCACATACAAAAGTAACTATAATATAAACTAATACATGATAAGTGCATCAGAAAAGTCTAAAGAGCTATATTAGGGCATGGGAAGGGGTCACAAATAGGGAAGGAAGATGATTATTGACTCCCAGCCTCATGGAAGGTGAAAAGTAATATGTAATTAGGTTGAGCTATAAAAATAGATAAAAGCTCAAAAAGCCAGGAAAAGAAAGACCCAATATCATAGATGTAGTTCTTTGGAACAAAGGCAATATAAAAGAGAGATATGATACAGTTAGTAATCTGGTTTGGCTGGGACATAAGAATATAGGGAGGCAATTAGTATGAGGAATATTATCATAAAGAGCCTTAAGTAAAGCTAAGGAGCTTACTAGCTAGACAACTGAAGCACTTGAAAGAAGTTGAACGGAAGAATGACATGTTTTATCTATCCATAAGGAAAATAATCTGGCAGATGTAGGAAGAATAAATTGGAGGGAAAAAGGTGAACTTCCTAGGTGGACATTACAATACCGAACTTTTTTAATGACAGCCTGTACTAAATTAATGGTAAGAATTGGAAGTAATGATATTGCAGAGGCAGAATTATTAAGCTTACAAGGCATTAGTTATGAGTAGTGAAGGAGAGAGAACAATCAAAGATAACATGAAAGTTTTTAATGTGGAAGATTGGGTGGACCATTGAAAGAAATACTTAAGTCAGGATGAGGAACAATAAAAGGGAAGAAATAATAAGCTCCACTTTGAACATGTTGGAGGGCAGGGAGGGTGGGGAGGGAAAGGAGGAGATCTAGGTATGCCCCTGTCCTCTAGAAAAAGAGATGTAGTTCTAGACTTAAGGAGATAGGGCAGAGATTGAGATAGGAGCTTATGATTTGTTCATATAAAGTTGATGCTATGGGAATTAACATGATCTTCAAGGAACAGATCAAAAGATAAAACAATAGATTTAGAGAAAATGTGAAAAAGACATGCTCATTGTTGTACTCTTTGATAGACTTGAAGTTGCTAATGATATGGATGGACACTTATCCTAAGAATCATTACTATTTTTTCATGGAACAGAATACTTCTCCAATTCAAAAATACAGAACTAACTGGTTCTGACCAACTTAACTGGATGCTGTCAATAAATTCAATTCTGTTTCTAAATGGAACTAACAATCCTAAATGAAAGATGAAGGGAGGGAGGGAGGAAGAAAAGAAGGAAGAAAAGGAAATAAAGAAGGAAGGAAGAAAAGAAGGAATAAAAAGAAAGAAGGAAGGAAGGAAAGAAAGGAGGGAGGGAGGAAGAAAAGGAAATAAAGAAGGAAGGAAGAAAAGAAGGAATAAAAAGAAGGAAGGAAGGAAGGAAGGAAGGAAGGAAGGAAGGAAGGAAGGAAGGAAGGAAGGAAGGAAGGAGTGAAGGGAGGGAAAATGGAAGGGGAAGGAAGAAGAGAAAGAAAAGAAAGAAATATAGCAACAGTACATGGAAACAAGACCTGAATTCTTAATCTTGGTGCAACCATTAATTGTGTCTCTGAAGCCTCTTCCAGATCTAGAATCCCTTGAGTCTATGAATATTTTTAAATATTCATAATTATTGAACAGAGCAAATCTAATGAACTGACTAATTATGAAAACTTGTAGGTGCAGGTCAAATTGCAAAGGTGACCTAATAATAACTTTCAAAACAAATATAAGTCAGGGCAGCTAGGTGGCACAGTGGATAAAGCACCAGCCCTGAAGTCAGGAGGAGCTGGGTTCAAATCTGGTCTTAGACACTTAACATTCCCTAGCTGTGTGACCTTGGGCAAGTCACTTAACCTCAACTGGGGGGGGGATTGGGAATTTTATATATATGTGTGTGTGTGTCAATTTTTGTCAAGTTATATAAAGTCGCCACAAATACTGAATTATCAAATACTGAATCATTCCTCCTAAGGGAAATAGACTTAGGTTCCTGTGAGTCTCTGATCACAACATCTTTGTCCACTAATCAACACATAATCTTATTTTATGGGTGTTTCTGTTTAAAGATACCTTATTTAATAAAGAGAATTGTCTCATATTTATAAGAATTCAAGCCATTCTCCAATCGATAAATGATCAAAGGATATGAACAATTTTCAGATGATGAAATTAAAATTATTTCTAGTCATATGAAAAGTTGCTCCAAATCACTATTGATCAGAGAAATGCAAATTAAGACAAGTCTGAGGTACCACTACACACCTGTCAGATTGGCTAAAATGACAGGAAAAGATAATGATGAATGTTGGAGGGGATGTGGGAAAGCTGGGACACTGATACATTGTTGGTGGAACTGTGAATGGATTCAGCCATTCTGGAGAGTAATTTGGAACTATGCTCAAAAAGTTATCAAACTATGCATACCCTTTGACCCAGCAGTGTTTCTATTGGGCTTATATCCCAAAGAAATCATAAAGGAAGGAAAGGGCCCCACACGTGCAAGAATGTTTGTGGCAGCCCTTTTTGTAGTGGCTAGAAACTGGAAACTGAAGGGATGCCCATCAATTGAAGAATGGCTGAACAAATTATGGTATATGAATGTTATGGAATATTATTGTTCTGTGAGAAACGACCAGCAGGATGATTTCAGAGAGGCCTGGAGAGACTTATATGGACTGATGCTGAGCGAAGTGAGCAGAACCAAGAGATCATTATACACGGCATCAACAATACTATATGATGATCAATTCTGATGGACATGGATTTCTTCAACAATGAAATGCTTCAAACCAGTTCCAATTATTCAGTGAAGAAAGCCATATACACCTAGGGAGAGCGATGTGAAATGTGGACCACAACATAACATGCTCTCTATTGATGTTTGCTTGCATTGTTTCCTTTATCTGATTTTTTTTTCTTGTAGATACGTTCTTGCACAACAATGATAAGTGTGGAAATATGTATACATATATTCGATGTGTCAAGTATTTTAACATAATTAACAAGTAGTGGATATCCTGCCATCTAGGAGAGGGATGGGGAGTAGGGGGGAAAAATTTGTAACAGAAAGCTTTGTAAGGATTAATGTTGAAGAATTACCAATACATATGTTTTGCATATAAAGTTTTAATAAAAAAATACCTTATTTAATATATATTCCTTACAAACAATTAATTTTGTGAAAATTTCCTCTTCCAGATTTTAAAGGAAGGAAAGGGACCCACATGTGCAAAAATGTTTGTGGCAGCTCTTTTTGTAGTGGCTAGAAACTGGATTGAGTGAATGCCCTTCAATTGGAGAATGGCTGAATAAATTATGGTATATGAATGTTATGGAATATTATTGTTCTATAAGAAACGACCAACAGGATGATTTCAGGGAGGCCTGGAGAGACCTACATGAATTGATGCTAAGTGAAATGAGCAGATCCAGGAGATCATTGTACATGGCAACAAGACTATATGATGATCAATTCTGATGGACATGGTTCTCTTCAACAATGAGATGTTTCAAACCAGTTCCAGTTGTTCAGTGATGAAGAAAGCCATATACATCCAGGGAGAGGCCTATGGGATCTGAGGCTGGACCACAACATCGCATTTTCACATTTTCTATTGATGTTTGCTTACATTGTTTTCCTTCTCAGGTGTTTTGGTTTTTGTTTGTTTGTTTGTTTGTTTGTTTTCTGTACATTAAGATAATTGTATAAATATGTATACACATATTCAATCTGTCAAATATTTTAACATAATTAACATGTTATTAGACTTCCTGCCATCTAGGGGAGGGAGTGGGAGGGGGTAGGAGGGAAAAATTTGTAACAGAAAGCTTTGCAAGGGTCAATGTTGAAAAATTACCTATGCATGTTTTGCAAATAAAAAGCTTTAATAAAAAAACAAAAGAAAAGAAAAGAAAAAGAAAATTTCCTCTTCCTTTTTCTAGATGTACCATATTGCTGATTCATTAGCACCCAGGGCCAGCAGCACAATAGCTTAGGCCTGAATAAAGCTTATCTAAGATATTTCTCTGTAAGGTACTTATTCTTGCATTTATGAACACTAGACAACTCTTCAGCACTATATTTGGGAGTCATTTGAAATCACCAACAAAAAAAGTGACCCTAAAACTGCGAAAAGGACACTTGTTTACAGTATGAGAGCTGAAATAAGAAAGCAAAGCATTGGTCGCCTTGTTCAACCTCATGTGGGACCATCCATGTCCATCAGGGCTGCTCTGTGAAGAAAGTCCATGAAATGTTGACAGTAAAAGTGCCAAGAGTATTGATTTGGAGGTTACAAATAAATTTTACCAAGTTGGTAAATTCACAAATACAGAATCTGAGACTAAAGAGAATCAACTGTATTCTTCTAACAACTACTCCTATTTTACCCTATTTTCCTGATAGTAAACAAAGGGTCATTTGTGATAAGACCAGGGCAGGAGCGGGAAGTGATCCCCATCTCACTCCCCAATTAGTTAGTCTAAGTTTTTTAAATAGAAAATTATTATTCAAAAAATAATTTGATATATCTTTGTAGCATATATGGCCAGTTAGGTCAATTTGGTTAGAGCTGATTGGGTCAAGGTCAATGACTGGACTCCCATATAGACCAGTTACATTGACTTTGTTCTACAAATAGTTTCAGAGGGCAAAGCAAAGACTGTGAATAGATCAGCACAACTACTTCCTACAGTTATGGAAAAATCTAAGGATAGTTGACCAATTAAGGCACATTATCTTCATATTAAAAAAAAAATGAAAGGAGGTGATTTGAGGTTTTGTATTCACTTCATTTTTGCTACTTCTCACCACAAAGAATACCTAATTACATATGGAATAACCACCAAAAGCTATGTAGAACCTACAGCTAAATGTAAAATGTAGTGAACAGTTAAACAATTCTGGCTGTAAGAAGTATATTTCACTTCCATGCTCTGCAGATTGAACTGTGTGTAATTATTCTCATCTGGGTACAATTCAGGGTGGTGAGTTTAATCTCTAAAACCCTGCATGGATTGGGTTCTGGCTGTCTGAGAAAGTGCTTCTCTCTCTCTTTCTAAACCTTGAAGCAAGGTGCCCCTGCTAATGGTTGCCAGATTAGGACTCTAGATGGCTACAGGCATTGAGTTCTCATCTTTGTAATTTCTTCTCCTTTTCTCTGGGGTCCAAGACAGTGGACATGTGAAGCACGGGGAAAAGTCAAGCTTTCAAAAATAATTTGTCCTGATTTGGTAAAAGATATAAGTTACTTTATTTCAGCAACGGTCAGGTCAGCGAGTGTAAACTAAGTTGACCATCAATGAATTGATTCTGAAAATAAAAGTAGTCCATAGATTGTCAGGTAAACAGTAATTTGGCCATGAGTTTAAAAAAATATATTCTAACTTAGTTTTTAAGATTTTTCCTAGATCTTCTAAGTTAAAAATCTAATGATTATGTAACCTGGAAATTACAATTTAACTTTCTCCCTTTTATTATCAAATCCATTAACTTTATACCTGAATTTCTAATTTTCCTCAATAAACTATGGTGATAATATTCATTTATATGACAGTTTATAGTTACAAAATGCTTTTATATATATTTCACTTGATCCTCAAAAGGGTGACAAGAAGGAAGCAGCATAAACATTATCAGAGGAGTAAAAACTTAGTAAAATATGATAGCTGGCCTTAAAAGTTAGGGGAAATATGCATTCAAGTCCCATTTCTGACATTTACTAGTTGTATAATCAAACCCTCATACAACTTAAAGAAAACTGATATACCAAGTTCATATAGCTATTAAGAGGCAATGCCAAAACTTAGACTGGATGGCATTAAAGCATCATTAATCATTGAAAATCTAAAAACTTTTTAAATGATTGGCTTTTTGGTTGTCTTTCATGGTCAAGGAGGACCAAAATGACATCATATTGGGGTTAAGGTACAATGTTTCCAACTGTGGCTAATCTGACCAATAAGTTCAGAAGCACAAATAGTTGAGCACAGATTGGGCAGAAATAGTCCATATGAACACTGGAGTGGAATTTTCTCTAAATGTGCATATCTTACATTCCTTATAAAAAAGAAAAAGAAAAGAAATATGAAGTCCAATACTAAGATCTATGTGCTAAATGGTTTGTTTACCTCAGTTATTTGGGTAGAATGGATAAACAGGGCAAAGAGAGGAAAATAGAACCCTTTAGATCTTCTACCAAAAAGACAACTAATTTTATCTTGTTTGTAGAACTATCTAAAAACTGTACAATTTTTTTTTTTTTTTGTTGTTGTTGCTATTGTTATTGAGGCAATTGGGGTTAAATGACTTGCCCAGGGTCACACAACTAAGAAGTGCTAAGTGTCTGAGGCCAAATTTGAACTCAGATCCTCCTGACTTCAGGGCTGGTGCTCTATCCACTGCACTTACCTAGCTGCCCCAAATTGTACAACGCTTAATGCCTTCTGAGTCTGTTTGTATCACTACACCATTATCATAGGAGAGCTAATAGATACCTTCACAGGATCAATGGCCATTTTATCTCCATTTGCTTCCTAGCTTACAAGGCCAAGAGGGCATGATTAATCTGCTAAGAAAAAGCTCTTTTTTATCTTTAGCGAGGCTGATGGTAAAGTCACCAAAACTATTCTCAAAGTCTTGACAACAGATTTTATTAAAGTAAAATTGTATCACTAATCAATGACCTGTAGAAAACAATTTTGTTTTGGCTTATTCTCCTAACCCAATTTAAGGGATATATGGTCAAACACCTTACAGTTAACTCACTTCAGGTTCCAGATTGTATGGAGACAATATACATAAGATATAAGAAGCCCTAAAAATTTGTGTACAAGCACTAAAACAATAATGGATGGAAGAATGGAGGAAGTTATACCACCTACTAATTACTGGTGTTATGTTTACCAAATTCCATGCAGCCTCTGGAGAAATAGAAGTCCCAATATCAAGAACCACAATTAATTCAGAAACTGTTTGGCAAATGACATTAAAAATGACAATACTTCATGGCATATAATCAAATGACACAATGTTATCTACAATCAAAGTTATCCCTCTAATGGGTCTTCCATAATAGCCTCTATGTAATCATTTTGGGAACATTCTAAAAAATATCAATGTGCCAGACACAAAGAAAAAATCATTCAAAGCTTTCATGGCTTCTCATCTATAATTCAATCAAAGTTGAATATTTAACCCACAACCCTGAGTTGGGTATGTGATCTTTGGTATATGATCTTCATAACAGTTAATATTCAATCTTCTGAGAAAAAAATTCTTTCTGAGATTAAAAAGGTGATATTCGATACCCAAATCACCACTTAAACCACCATGGAAGGTTACCTACATAAATGAACGGATGGAGCTAATGTGATTCCTGATGTCCTTGGGAATACAGTAGTCTATAAAAAAAGATGAGGAGAATGTAATGACCATTTTCCATACTTCAGAGTCATATATCACCCTCTAGCCTTGGACACTGAACCCACAAAATTCCCAAACCTGGAAAAAGCTGCTGACTTCAAAAGCCATGACAACATACCCATTTACTGATGTTATCTGTAACTAAAAAGGCCAGTTGGATCATGTTTATTTGCTACAATCAATGGAAAAGTTTATCACAAAAGGGAGAAAAACATGACAGAATCTGCAAGTAATATTTTGAAGAAATACACTGTGCATAGATTTGAAATCAGTGATAAGAGGGGGGAAAAAAAGAACAATTTAGATGACTTTAAAAAAATTAAAATCTCTCTCCTAAGTGGAAGAATACACCATGATTTTTATCTGGACTAAGAAATGTTATGACTGTGGAGAATATTTCTAATAAAAATGAAGAATTTATATTATCATATACCAAAAAATTATTTCACTTCTATATCTAGACCAAAATTTGTCCTGATATTTTGGTTTATGGCAAAACATCTGTTTGAATCACAGAATTTTTTTGCCTAGAACAACGTATCAATGGACTAAGAATAAAATTTTTGTTCTATGGTTGAAAAAAAAAATTCTTATTATATATCTTCCCCTGGTAGCTAGGAATTGATACATTATAAATTAAGTTAAATAATGCATTACTTGTCAATTTATGCATAAAATTCTGCATTATACAATACTTACTATTAATCACTTTAATATTTTTCAAACTATCTCAAGATCAGGACCACTTGATTATATTAAGGGACACCCATAATTTCCTATCTAAATTTCATTCCTCCTTATTAAAACACAGAAAGTAAATTCAAATCAAACCAAACAAGTTCCAAGTGTGACTAAGATACATTATGGTCTTTTACACATCTACAAAGGGCTAAAAATGTGATTACTCCAGTTTAGTTCTATCCTAAGTATAAGCACTACTTGACATTAAAGAAAGGCTTCATCTTAAATCATTATGCCTCCAGAGTTATTTCTTCATTCCAACACAGACAATGCCATTAGTACTTACAAAACATGTTTCTATGAATCAATAGGCATCTATGTACATACATACACATAGACAGTCACTAGTGTAGTATTTAGTTACTAAAGCTTAATTAAAGTAAAATATTAACCTAAAATTATGTGAGTGGTCAATGCTCTATAGAAAACAATTCAGTACTGGCTTAATTAAAGTGCATTGTTAAACTATTAAAGCTTTAATATTAAATGTAATTGAATATTATAATATTAAATAGCATTAAATATTATTACATTTATTGTGCTATAATACTGTTATATGTAATGTGATTATATTATGTTAATAATATAATACAACATATCATACTTATAATATTAATGTAATGGTATATAATGCTCAATTATATTTAATATTAAAGTTTTAACTCTTTGATACTACACTGAAACTTCTGGGACACTTTATTTAGACATATGTCTATACAAATAAAAATATATGACTATCTGTACCATAATACTAAAAGTCTGAGGATTTTTCCCATGTAGGAAAAATTAAAACAAGTGGGTACTATATTCCCAATGCAAACAAATTTCATGATGGAATTCTAAGCCTTGTTCTATTACTCTTACAATCAGAGGAAACTGGAGCTGGAAGAAATCTTGACTCTTCATCTAGATTGGTTTTGAGTTCCAGCTCTGACATTTTCTAATTGTGAGACCCTGAGCAAATGATTTAATCTACTCAGACTTTACCTCTTTCATCTATTAGATGAGAGTTAATATTTGCACTACTAACATCCCTAGGTTGTTATGAGGAAAACATTCCTTCTAGCCCCATTTTCTCAGGAATTAACAAAAAGAAAAATGATAACAACATGGTTGTGATCTTTTAAGCTCTTCAAATGTAGAAAGCAGTTAACAGAGCAAACCATCATAGATCATTCCAAATACTAATCTAAAATCATAGCACTGGAAAAAGATTCAAATACATTCTTCAAAAAAACTGTAAGTTCAAAGATATTTTCTTACTTGAGTTCTTCATATTAATTTCTCCGACTGCAATAACATTGTATGAATATACCACAATTTATTTAGCCATTCTCCAATCAATCAGCATCTACTTTGTTTCCAATTCTTTGCTACCACAAAAAGCGTTCTGCATGAATTTTTTTCTCTTTGACTTCATTGGGTTATAAGCTTAGAAGTGGGATATTTGGGGCAAAGGGTATGGATAAGATAGTTTTTTTTTTAATCAAATTCCAAATTGTTTCCCAGAGTAGATAGAACAATTCATAGTATATAGTTACTATCTTTCTGCAATTCCGCCAATATTAACTTATCTCATCTTTGTCAATTTACTTTCTTCTCAACTAAAACAGTAAACTTCAGAACACTTAGGGGATATCGTATGTCCAAAAGCAATCTGTCTGAACTGTAAAAATCTCTCATATACAATTCATTTCTAATTTTGGGTTTTATGAAAGCAAGGATGATAGTATTTACACCAGTGCTCTCTATTTTTGTATCTTTCTTCTATTTTGTAGAAAAAAACATTTACATCAAATGTTTTTTTGTATAGTTAGTATAGAAAATACATTAAGCATGACTGGCATACAATTTCTCATTTTTCATTTCATTCAATGCTTAACAATGGTTTGAGAGGGACACCATTATCATTTAGTTCATCTCCCTGACCCACAGTCAAACAAAAAGTCTTGATTATGTTTGTGTGAGATAAGCTGAGGCAATGGAATAGAATCTGTACAAACACAGCTTCTTCCCACAGAGTACCTAGAACCAATATGCCCTTCCAAAAATGGAACTAAGCTGGAATAAAACAATAGGCTCTAAAGACTTCTGTCTCAGAGGTGCAAAACATGCTGCTGATGAAAACAGAGAATGCTACTCAATAACTATGCACTCCTTGGCATACAGAAGAGAAAGCAGTTTTAATTAATGGTTCCTTTCTTTGAAAAGGAATATAAAGATTATAGAGCAAGAGATCTGGAATCAGAGGCCCTGGGTTCCAAATCATGGCTATCCCTCCTTGTTACTTGTGTGATTCTTAACAAGTTTATGGCCTTCACGGGGCCTCAATTTCCTCATTATAAAATTTAAAAACTTGATAATAATAGCTGATCTCTAAGATCCTTTCTCACTCTAAATTCTATAATTCAGTGTTTTAGTTTAAAGTTTTTATTTTTTATATAAGGAAACTGAGGTTGAAGTAAATGAACTGATTTTACTTCTGTCACCTTTGTTCCTCTTTTTACCTGTGTGCTTAGGGAATGGATAGTCCCTGGCATAAAGAAATAAAAGGAATTCATGATATTTATATTTGTATATAACTACTGACTTTGGGAAAATGAATGCACATCGCTGATCTGGCATTTTGCCCTGAAGTCATGCTAACATTGGCTCAAAAGTTCATCCTACAACTTTATCTTCGCTTCTGCTCAGAAGAATTCAACATTCAAATTTGCTCTTTATCTGATGTCACAGCTGTAAAATGTTACAATGTTCATATCCATTTTCTAAACTGAGGTCACAGACATAAATTAATGATATCTAAGTCAATGTTTCTCACGTACAAGCTCATCTCTCCCACCAAGGAAACAGTTCATATAATTGGTTATAAGATAGAGAAGAAAAACTGGTGGATCCAATGGCTCCTAAGTATGATTCAAAATCAGTTCCTATGATACTTCCAGGTTCCTCACTATACATACACAGAGCCCTGTGAGGTAATTTCTATGTATCCGACCAATAGAACTTCCCTGTAACATTGGATCCAGATACACTATGTAGGCCTACCCCAGGACAGCTGACTAGAAAAGTTACAATATACTCATTTATTTTCAGAACAGAACAATTTTCTTGTTTTCAATATTTTTAAAACACCATAAAGCATTTCAGCTACTTCATAAAAGCCTGACTTGTGGACAATAACCAGCCTTTAATTAGATGTTACTTTTTTGGTTTAATTCCCAGCTCTACAACTAAGTCACTCTATGACCTTGGAGTAAGTTACTTCATGTCTCTGCATCAGCTTTATTTTTAAAAATGCCCCTCTATACCTCACAAGAACAAATAAGATAATGGGAAAGAGGGACAAGGAGTTTGCCCAAAAAGGCTCCAGAAGAATAAAAACAAAGGTAGAATGTAGTTTAAACTAGATCATTGAACTAAATTGTCTTGAAGGATAAGTAATGAAATATTTTTAAATGATCCTGAAAAATAATAAAGTTTGCCTCTCAGACAGGACTTAGCAAATTTATTTGGCCATGGAATAGTTCTTGGCTTAAAATCTATTGCTGGAACTCATAAATAGCTGTGATGGGAGAAGGAAAGTGGAGCAATAGAGAGGAAATCTAAAAGAATCCTCTTAGGATCAAGGTGGAGAAAGATAGAGGAAATTAAGCCTATATTCATATAAAAACTATGACATGTAATAAGTACTTTTCAAAAATACATAATTTAGTATTTAATGTCTTAGAAAACTATTATAAGCATTAATATTTTCCCATGGAATTCCAATTTACATTTTATAGAATGCCAGGGGTCATGGAACACACCTGGGAATACTGTTCTAGAAAGTATTTTGATATGCTTTCATTTTATTGTTATTCAACAAATTCAACAACTTTCAGAATCATCTAGAACCATACAGCTGGCAACTACCTGACATTAAACTTGTCATTCTTTGTCAGGATATAGCTATCCAAGCAAGTACTATCTACCAAGTCCCTCTGTATAAATTAATCCAATCCATGCTGAACATATATCATTTAAAATAACAATGATGATTCCCCATGAGCTACTTTAAACATTACTTTATTGACTGAAATATGAATATGAGTCTAAATGGCAACATAGAGTTGGAGAATCCTTAAAGAACAGATTAAAAAAAAAAGTCAAAGAAAAAACAAAGTCAAACATCCTCTGATGCTTATTACCTATGTGACCTTGGGAAAAGTCCATTCACCTTTCTGAACCTGTTTATTCATTTTGTAAAATAAGGCAGTTGAACTAAATGATCTCAGAGGCTCTTCTGGCTCTATGATCTTATCCTACTTTTTAAGAGATAATGATTCCAAGAGATAAAGAGTCCAATTAGGAGTTGGGAGCCCAAATCATATCAAAATCTTATATTGCTAAAGTCATTTAAAATATAGATTTCCTTCAACTATGCAGCACAATTTGCCTTAACAACTAAACTTCAACTTTATACACCAATAATATCTTCAAACTATATTTGTAAATACCATTGTAACTTAAGCCTCTTTTGGAGTTATCAGGGAACTTTCACTTTGGAAAAGAATACAATAACTCTTGATAAAAGCATTGCTTCATGGTTCCTAGAATACTGTACATGTACACAGACTGTTACTCTGTTTGCTCCTGGGATAAGCACATAGAGGGACCAGCAAAATACTTACACCAGGGTATTTCAGGTCCATTCTTTGATTTTGTTTTCGACTTAAAAATGACTGTCAAGTTACACACTACTTGTGATTACATGCATCTGGTTAAATCCCTAAGTGAGTTAGCCAAAAAAATAAGCCCATGTACATATACTGGCCAATATCTATCAACTAGGCCATTAAAGATTAGCAAAAAGGGGGTGGGGAGGGAGGCCTTGAGTAGATACTTCTTGTCTCCACCTAATGGTTTATTTATTTGAGGATTGCTGTCTTCATCGTATTGCTAACATATGAAAATATTTGTTTTGCCTAGAAAATTGATACCTATTATTTGTGTTTATTCTCATCTCCAAGGTTAACAGCTTTTGGGGTAGGGAGAGAGAGTTTTTTTAAAACATACTTTTCATATATTAGCAGCTCCTAATGAAGACAAGTACAAACACACTTACTATATACATATTAGGCTGAAAACACAAGTGTCAACACTTTCTCAATCTACTAATTTGATAATCATTGATGGACATTAGCCAGCTAATCATCACTGAATAAACAGCATTACTGACTTCATCATTATGGCCTGTTAACATACACACACACACACACACACACACACACACACACACACACACACACACA
>JAJPUD010000370.1:442263-466152 GCA_023553655.1 Myrmecobius fasciatus
TTTAGGAAGATATAATTTCCTTCTTTGTCTCTTTTAATTAAGTCTATGTTTGCTTTTACTTGGTATGAGATCAGGATTGCTACCCCTGCTTTTTTTTGTTCACCTGAAGCATAATAGATTCTGCTCCAGCCTTTTACCTTCACCCTGTATGTATCTCTATGTTTTAGATGTGTTTCTTGTATACAACATATTGTTGGATTCTGGTTTTTAATCCAATCTGCTATCTGCTTCTGCTTTAAGGGAGAGTTCATTCCATTCACATTCACAGTTAAAATAACTAATTCTGTATTTCCTGCCATCTTATTTACCCTAGCTTATGCTTTTCTCTTTCTTATCCCCTTTCCCTCCTCCCTACTATTTTGCTTTTGAAAACCACTTGCCTCAAACAATCCTTCCCCTTTAGAGCCCCACCCACCCCTTTCCCCCCCCCCTTTCCCTCCTGTTTCCTTATAAGTACGTCTATTATTCCCTGAGCCAAATCTGATGAGATGGAGATTAACCCAATTCTCATTCCCCTCCCTTTTCTCCCCTCAATCATTATAGGTTTTCTTTGCCTCTACATGTGATGTAATTTCCCTTATTTTACCCCCTTTTCCTCTTCTTCCAGTGTTATCCCTCCTCTACCTCTAATTTCTTTTTCAGTTTATCATATCATAATAATCATAAAATCACAGTAATCATATCATAATAATCATAAAATCACAGTAATTGTATCATAATCATAATGTAATAATAGATTCATAAAATCAACCCTCATTCTATAAGTATCTATAACATAAATATAGTTCTCAAGAGTTTTTTTTCTTGTTACCTTTTTATGTTTCTCTTGTGTTCTGTGTTTGTAGGTCAAATTTTTTGTTCAGTTCTGGTCTTTTCTGTAGAAATAGGTGAAATTCTCCTATATCATTGAATGACCATCTTCTTCCCTGGAAGATAATGATCATTCTAGCTGGGTAACTTATTCTTGGCTGTAATCCAAGTTCCTTTGCCCTTCGGAATATCTGATTCCAGGCCCTTCGATCCTTCAAAGTACAAGCTGCTAGGTCCTGTGTGATCCTAATTGTAGCTCCCTGATATTTAAATTGTTTCTTTCTGGCTTCTTGTAATATCTTTTCCTTGGTATGATAGTTCTGGAATTTAGCCACGATATTTCTGGGGGACTTAATGTTTGGGTTTCTTTCAGGAGGTGATCGGTGGATTGTTTCAAGGAGTATTTTGCCTTCTGGGTCTAAAATATCAGGGCAGTTTTCTTTTATGATTTCCTGGAAGATAGTGTCTAGGTTCTTTTTTTCATCATGGCTTTCAGGAAGCCCTATAATCCTTAGATTGTCTCTCCTAGATCTATTTTCCAGGTCAGTTGTTTTTCCTAGGAGATATTTCATGTTTTTCTCTATCTTTTCATTTTTTTGTTTTTGTTCGACTGATTCTTGAAGTCCTGATGAGTCATTCATTTCCAATTGTTCGATTCTAATTTTTAATGTCTTATTTTCTTCAGTTACTGTTTTTAGTTCCTTTTGCAATTGAACAATTACATTTTTTTGTTCATTGCATTCTTTTTCCATTTTTTCTATTTTATTTTGCAGTGATCTCATTTCGTTTCCCCATGTTTCTTCTAACTCTCTTTTAAGATTTTTTATGCAATCTTCAAAGAAAGCCTTGTGACATGGAGACCAATTTATGTCTCTCTTTGGGGCTTTTTCTGGAGTTGCTTTACCTTTAGGGGCCTCAGGATTTGAGGTCTGTTCTTCCCTCTCTCCATAAAAGTTGTCTATGGTGAGAGCTCTTTTTGGTTTTTTATTCATTTTTTTTTTTTTAAAGGTGTGAGGTCTGTTTAAGGCAAAGGTGGGACAGCTGCTTTAATTTGCCCTGGGGCAGTTCTGCTGATTGAGTTATTTCAGGAAATGGGCAGTTCTGCTGATTGAATTATGTCAGGGCTGGGCAGCTCCGCTGATTGAATTATTTCTGGTGCTGATCAGTCCTGTTGTTTGATTGATTGCTTTAAGGTGCTGTGTAATGGCAGCTAGGTCCGATGCTCCTCAGGGGTTCAGTGGTTCACAATCTATCCCCCTCAAAAGGCAGACCCTCCAAACCACCTGCCCACAATCAGGACAGATTGTTCCTAGAGGCCCGAGGAAGACTCCCAGGTGTGTGAAAAACACAACGCTCCCACTCCTGTTCCAACTCCTGTTCCAGCTCCCCACTCCAGCTCCTCGCCCCGGTCTCCCTGCACTGCAGTCCGGGCCCAGTAGACCACCCCCCTGCCCCATTAAAACAAACCTATTTTGAGGTTCTTCCAGAGTATCTTCTTCTAGAATCGTGTTGTTCTCCAGATATTGTGGATTTTTTTGCTTCAGAATCAGTCTAGAGGCTTCATATGTTGTTGGTTTGAGGGGAGGTCAGAGGAGGTTACAGAGACTCCTGTCTGATCTCCGCCACCATGGCTCCCAAACCCCTTCAAATGAAAGTAGAACAGAGAAGTGGAGAGACCACTTTCCCACATGGCAGGATGGAAGTTTGGTTTGAGACTTCTGGCCTGAGAGAGGAAACCTTTGCCTTGCATCTGCCCTACCTACCATGTCATGTCTGTCTTCTATCCATCCATGAGGAGGTATCATGTGCCTGTCTCCTGTCTGTGTCTATGTCCAACCCCCACATTTCTGAACCACCACCATCATGTTCTTCCTCATGGTTCTGGCCCAGCCCCCACTGGAACAGTAGCACAGATAGAATCCCCACAAGATACAGGGGAGTTAGTGCCAAGTCACAAAAGTAGCAAAGAATAGGACAAAACCTGGGAACAAAATTATTGTATATCGCTATTAAGCACAAAGTTATAACTACCACAGACCTCATGAGGCATTTGTTGGTCCCTCCAATAAGCCATTTCCTTAACCCTCTCCCTAGCCCACAGTCCATCTCTGACAGGACTGTATGTGGCTAAAGCAAACTGCCCAAGTGTTTGTGTCTAGTCTGTAAAGAGTGATCACATAAGAGACACTAAAGAGCAGCAATGAGTTTGTCTACCCCCATTTTATTTAACTGAACTGAATTAAATTAAAAGTGTCAGAATTCCCAGTTACCGATATCAGATATGATAGATATATGAACGTTTGGAAAAGGAATGGACATTTCCAAAAGCATCTAATCTTATGTCACTTTTTTGACAGTTCATAGATAGGTAGATCGGAGGACTACTACAGAGAGAGTTTGCCCAGATTTTAGAAATTTGATAAATGTCTCCTATCTATTATCGAAGACACAATGGAAAGATTGTGAGCTAGATAATATGGTTAGGTACTTTCAGAACAGGCCCCATCCTGTTTAACATTTTTAAATTGATCTGGATGTGTGTAGAAGTAACAAGTTTCTGGAATTTGCAGATGGCATAAAACTAGGGAGGACAGGTAATCCAAATCAACTTGACAGGTTAGAACATTCAGCTAAATCTAACAAACTGAAATTTAATAAATCACAGCCCAACTGTAAGCCTGAGGACCCAACAGAAGCAAGCCAAAGAGAATCCTTCCCCTTCCATCCCCATTCACATGTCCCATATTCCATATGGTGCTGAAAACTACCTCCTGGCTACACTATCCCCTTCCCATTCCTACCTTTAAGGGCAGTAACTGAAGATCCTGCTCCACTTCAACTCTAGGACTAATCCTTTTTCACATGACTAACAGCTCTTTAATTGACAAGGAGTTACCACCTATGCTTTTCACAAAATGGTAGATCACCAAACTTTACCATTTGCCCTACCTACTCTAGTTCCTTATTGTCCAATCGATCTTAATACCTATCCTGTTGCTATGCCCTCCAGACCCTTAGGCAATGCTATCCAATTTGCCAGAGAATTCTAAGGACCCTGCGGTCTGTACCACAAATAAACTCTCATTTGCATATTATTGTTATCTCCCCTAAGCAGAATTAGAGTTTCTTCAGAGCAAGGATTGGCTTGATTTTCTATTTGTATTCCAAGTTCTTAGCACGATGGATGCAATGAGCACTTATTAAATGCTTTTTCGTTCATGTATTCATTCCTTCATACACTTGGATTCAAAAGATGAACTCTACCTACATAAGATGGAGGAGATGGGGCTAGATAGCAATTTATATGGAAATATCTAATACAGCTATCCCCAAATGGAATGGGCTGCCTGAGGATGGAAGAAGGGTTCTCTCCTCACTGGAAAGTAGAAAGTTACAAGAATAAATGTTTGAGGTAAAAGCTATACTAAATGACTTCTAAGGTCCATCCCAACACAGAGATGCTGATTCTACCTTAGCAGAGTCCAACTGCCAACACCTTCTGCTGGAACCTCTGACTTTCTTACAATTTTTGACCCTGCTTCCACTTCAGACATTATTTTACTACCTTGGACCCTTCAACTCTACTACATGTTTTCTTGACTATTGGTTTTGGCTTTTTCATATGATAATTCTCTCTCTCTCACACATCCTATGCAGGAATTTCTCATCTATGATTCCAAACCCCATTATTCAACTAGGAGAGTGTCAGTGAGGACCTTGGAACCCAACCAATCAGTGAAAGTCAACCACAAGAGATGGCTGACATTGTGGACAGAATACTAATTTTGGAGTCAGACACCACAGTTCAAAGACCATTTGTGCTATTACTGGAAGTATGACATTGGACAAGTCACAATATCTCCAGGTCTCATTTTCTTCATTTGTCAGATGTGGGGGTTGGAACAGATGATCTTAAGTTTTCTTCCTGCTTGGTCTATGATCATATCATTCTAATTTGAACCTAGCCAAGTGAAAGAAGAGAGGCAGGATAGATACTAACTCTGCACACACACACATACACACATACACACACACACACACACACACACACACCTGGCACATAGCAAATACTTAATAAATGTTTTTGAAATGATTTCTAAATTGCTTTGTGGTATCAAAAATTATTAATTTTATTTATATAAATAATTTTCCATTCATTATTAACAAAAGCTACAGGTTTTGAAACTTCTAGAAAATCAATGAATTGAATGAAAATAACATTTAAAAAGAGTAGTAAAGGAAAAAAATCTTTATATTTTAAATATGCTATTTCCTTATTTCCCTCATAAACTTCTCTAAAATTATAGACCATTATTACAAAATAAAACTGTAAAAATAAGTCATAAGGCTGGGAAAATTGGAAACTAGTGTGGAAGAAATTAGGGCTTGACCCACATCTAACACCACATACCAAGATAAGATCTAAATGGGTTCATGATCTGGATATAAAAAGTGATACTATAAGTAAATTAGAGGAACATAATATAGTTTACCTCTCAGACCTATGGAGATGGAATAAATTTATGTCCAAAGAAGAACTGGAACACTTAATTGAAAACCAGATAGATAACTTTGACTACATTAAGTTAAAAAGTTTTTGTACAAACAAAACCAATGCAGTCAAGATTAGGAGGGAAGCAATAAACTGGGAAATCATCTTTACATTTAGGGGTTCTGATAAAGGTCTCATCTCTAAAATATATAGAGAATTGTCTCATATTTATAAAAATTCAAGTCATTCTCCAATCGATAAATGGTCAAAGGATATGAACAGACAATTTTCAGAGGATGAAATTAAAACTATTAGTAGTCATATGAAAAGGTGCTCCAAATCACTATTGATCAGAGAAATGCAAATCAAGACAACCCTGAGGTACCACTACACACCTGTCAGATTGGCTAAAGTGACAGGAAAAGTTAATAATGAATGTTGGAGGGGATGTGGGAAGGCTGGGACACTGATGCATTGTTGGTGGAACTGTGAATGGATCCAGCCATTCTGGAGAACAATTTGGAGCTATGCTCAAAAAGTGATCAAACTATGCATACCCTTTGACCCAGCAGCATTTCTATTGGGCTTATATCCCAAAGAAATCATAAAGGAAGGAAAGGGCCCCACATGTGCAAAAATGTTTGTGGCAGCCCTTTTTGTAGTGGCTAGAAACTGGAAACTGAAGGGATGCCCATCAATTGGAGAGTGGCTGAATAAATTATGGCATATGAATGTTATGGAATATTATTGTTCTGTAAGAAATGACCAGCAGGATGATTTCAGAGAGGCCTGAAAGGACTTGCATGAACTGATACTGAGTGAAACGAGCAGAACCAGGAGATCATCATACACAGCAACAACAGTATTACATGATGATCAATTCTGATGGACATGGCTCTCTGCAACAAAGAATTGTCTCAAACCAGTTCCAATTGTTCACTGAAGAAAACCATATACACCCAGAGAGAGGGAAATGAAATATGGACCACAACGTAACATTTTCATGATCTCTATTGACATTTGCTTGCATTGTGTTGCCTTTCTCTGATTCTTTTTTTTTCTTGTAGATAGGATTTTTCTTGCATAACTTCTCAAGCATTTCAACATTATTAACATGTAGTGGACTTCCTGCCATCTAGGGGAGGGGAGGGGACTGGGGGTAAAATTTGTAATGGAAAGCTTTGTAAAGATCAATGCTGGGGAACTACCCATACATATGTTATACAAATAAAAAGCTTTAATAAAAAAAAAAAAAAAAAATGTTTGTGGCAGCCCTTTTTGTAGTGGCTAGAAACTGGAAACTGAATAGATGCCCTTCAATTGGAAAATGGCTGAACAAATTATGGTATATGAATATTATGGAATATTATTGTTCTGTAAGAAACGACCAGCAGGACAATTTCAGAGAGGCCTGGAGAGACTTGCATGAACTGATGCTGAGTGAAATGAGCAGAACCAGGAGATCATTACACACGGCAACAACAATACTATATGACAATCAATTCTGATGGGCATGGCTCTCTTCAACAATGAAATGTTTCAAACCACTTCCAATTGTTCCAGTTGAAGAAAGCCATATACACCCAGAGAGAGGGATGTGAAATGTGGACCACAACATAACATTCTCATACTCTTGATTGATGTTTGCTTACATTGTGTTTCCTTTATCTGATATGTCTTCTGTGTAGATACGATTTTTCTTGCACAACAATAAGTTTGGAAATATGTATACATATATTTGATTTGCCAAATATTTTAACATAATTAACACGTAGTGGATATCCTGCCATCTAGGGGAGGGGTGGAGAGTTGGGGGGAAAAATCTGTAACAGAAAGCTATGTAAGGGTTAATGTTGAAAAATTCCCCATAGATATGTTTTGCAAATAAAATAAAATTAAAAAAAAATAAGTCATAGGAACTTTTAAATATCCCATTAAACCCTAAAAAAAATATCCAATTCTTAGTTATTCACCATAATGGAAAAAAGTCCAGTCATGGATTATTCAAACTACAGATAATGAAAAAATTAGTTATTAGGTACCAATTTCCATTTAAACAGCTATCTAACCTTCACATACTTTTCAATGCAGACATGAACATGTTGTCAAGTATGACAAATAGCTATTTACTGAAACAACCCTGAAGTTCAGACAGGATACAGAAAAACAAGAGAGGTGACTAATTTTAAGAATAAAGAATCTCACAAGGAGTTAATTTTAGAGTTTTCTTTTTTTTAAAAAAAACATACATCATTTCAAAAATATTGTTCTTTCTTTACAAAGGTATATCTTAAATCCCAAATTGATACAAAAATTCTGGGATTAATTTTTGAATATAACACATTTTAACTATTCATGTCTGGCTTCACCTCCGCAGAAACCAAAAGTACACATCTATGAAATGACTAAGCAGGGAAATTAATTTTTTTTTCATCTTCTGAACTTCCCTAATGCCATTCAAACATCCAAGACTACAATCTCATGAGTTATCTTCAACTCCTCTCTCTCAATAATGCAACATAGGCAATCAGTTGAAAATCAATTTCTTGCTCTACAACATCTCTCATAAATGTTGTCTTCTGACATGACTACCACACCCTGATTGAAACCCTCAACACCTCTAGCTTAGCTATTACAATATCCTTCTAACTGGTCTCCCTCCCAGTCTCCAATGTCTCCCTAACCCAATCCAACCTCTTCACTGTCAATACAATTTTTCTAAAGCTTGGCTCTGCTCCCGACACACACATTGCTTATTCACTAAACTCCAGTGACTCCCTATTACCTCCAGGATCAAATGCAAATTCCTTTGATATTTAGAGCCCTTCACAACCTGGCTATTTCCCGTATCAGGATCCCTTCCACACATTCTATAATCTTGTCCTACTGGACTCCTTGCTGATCCCTGATCATATGAGCTGGTCCAACATGTACACAATTAAGCACTCCATTTCCTTGTCTCTGCTCCCCATGCCTGGAATGTGTGGAATCCCTGGCTTCCTGGAGGTCTAAGCTCAAACTTCACCTCCTCCAGGTCTCTCTGGATTCCCCCAGCTGCTAGTGTCATTCCTTCTAAGGTGACTTCCCATCTACTCTTTTTTGTTTCTAGACTTTTTTGTGTTTCTGATTTATGTGATGTTTCCACCATTAGAAAGTTAGCTTATCCATCTTCTAATAGAGGCAATGGACTCAAATTACACTGAGACATTCTTTTTTGGATATGGTCAATGCAGGAATTTGTTTTGCTTGGCTATATTATGTTCATCACAAGAGTTTTGTTTTTCTTGATTTCCCAACTGGGAGAAGAGACAAAAGGCAGAAGGGGTAGTTGGCAAATCTTCATTGAAATCAAATTCTTTTGAAAAGGATTATCAAAAAAAAAAAAAAGATTGTCAGCTCTTTGAGGGTAGGGATTGTTTTTACTTTGTCTTTGTATCCCCAACACTTAAAACATAGTGCTTTGCACATAATAAACCCTTAATGAATGCTCTTCTAATTTCTTTTGGCAAAAATAAACTGGCTTACTAAAAAGTAACTGCCATTACATTCTAACCATACAAAAAGTCCAGAGAGAAATAAATAAGAAAACTAGTCTAACACATAAAAACCCAGATGAATATGAATGTCATTGTCTGAGGATATTGAGGGGGATAGAGGAAGAGAGAGAGAAAAGGGAAATCATACCTCAAAATTCTGAAAAAAAATTTTTTTTTAAATCTGAGGGTAATTGCATTATTTTATTTAGGATATAATGGTCAAACAATGTTTATTGAACACTTACTTAACATGTATATTGGAGATAAAAAGCAAAAAAGAAGTCCCTGTCTTCAAGAACAAATCCCTGGAAAATCTAGCATATACACGAATAACCTTAGTACTAGAGAAATTAAGGGGAGAAAGGGAGAGAAAAGATTCTATTAATTGGGGGGCAAAGGGATTATTAGAGAAGAATATAGAGAAAAGTTAGCCTCAAAGCAAAATAAGGATTACAAACCTGAGCTGTGATAAGCTCAAAGTCCCACTAAACAAACCTTAATTACAGTTCATTTAAATTTGGTCTTTATTTATCTATTATACTCTTTCACTATATTTTTGGTTAATGTTTAAGGTTTCCTGTAATTTCATATATGCTTTCTTTCCTTGACCTTATTTATTAGAAGAAAAACATACTTTTGGCCATCTACTCCTAGAACCTTTTCCAATCCTAAATGTCATTATAGCCTTAAATAGTAAAATCTATACATCAATCATCAGTATCCAGACAATATCTCTGAAACCTGTATTAAAAGCTAGATAAGTGGAATAAATAGGGTCAGGGTGAGGAAGTAGCCAAAGTTTACCCTTAGTACCTACAGCTTCCCTTTCTGACTTCCATTCATTCACTATCTCAGTGACTCCCTTCTCACCTAGCTGGTTACTCAAAAGCATCAGCATAATCTTACCTGGTAAAACCAGTTAAAAGGATTACTGACTCATTCATATTAAGGAATGAATAACTGATAACTTAAAATATAACTCTTATTCCCTCAGGATATTTGCATTTAATGAGTTTTAAAGCCTCAAAATGTTTTCAAATTAATTTTGCCATAGATGACTTTGAGGCCTTGAAATAGATATCTGGAAGCCACAAGTTTGCGATCTAAGAAGGTAGATGTGAACTATCTTTGGGAAAGGGAGGGATTCACAAGAGGCTCAGGGAAATTTGGGCATAAAACAGAAAATAAATCATTTTCATACTGAAAAATTGCCACAGATGAGACATTTGTAACAAATAAGGGTTGATAGGGACAGTAACTTTTTCATTTCAAAGGTAAAAATATGGCTAATTATCAAAATATCCTCACGGAACATATTCCTACTGGCACTCCAGAATTAACAAAGAGCAATCTGGTAAAGACTGCCTTATATTTAAATTAGAATTATAGACACAGGAGAGAAGCATCATGTTGGGGATGGTGTGGAAAGGGCAATGAAGTTCCTGGTACCCTTCAAATCAGAGCACAGGGATAGTAGTCACTTATTCTACCTAATATAAAGTCAATTTTGAATCAAAAAACATTCTTTACAAACTGGAAACTGAATGGATGCACATCAATTGGAGAGTGGCTGAATAAATTTTGGCATATGAATGTTATGGAATATTATTGTTCTATAAGAAACGACCAGCAGGATGATTTCAGAGAGGCCTGGAGATACTTATATGAATTGATGCTAAGCGAAGTGAGCAGAACTAGAAAATCATTATATACGGCAACAATACTATATGATGATCAATTCTGATGGACATGGCTCTCTGCAACAATGAAATGTCTCAAACCAGTTCCAATTGTTCAGTGAAGAAAGCCATATACACCCAGAGAGAGGGATATGAAATGCGGACCACAACATATCATTTCCATGATCTCTATCGATGTTTGCTTGCATTGGGTTTCCTTTTTCAGATATTTTTTGTTCATGTAGATGCGATTGTTCTTGCACAGCAAGATAAGTATGGAAATATGTATACATATATTCCACTTGTCAAGTATTTTAATATAATTAATATGTAGTGGACTTCCTGCCATCTAGGGGAGGGTAGGGGATTAGGGCGGAAATTTATAACAGAAAGCTTTGTAAGGGTCAATGTTGAAGAACTACCCATACATGTTATGCAAATAAAAAGCTTTAAAAAAAAAAAAATGAAGGGGCAGACAACTACCAACAACTGAGCAAAGAAAGTTTTTGCCACCAAAGTCCTTGTCACTGTTAAGTGGCTCAATACCAGAAATTGTCAGATTTTGTCACTGAAAATAGCAATAAAGAGACATTTCAGCACACACACACACACACAAAAATATTCTTTACAAAATCTGTTGCATTTGGACCATTATACTATCAACCCTAGAATCAATCCTTTACCTCTCTCTTATTTTTGACAAAATCCAAACAGCTACCAAGTTCTACTTTCACACTCTTTCTTGCATTTATTCATTCCACTCACCTACCCCAGTAAGCATTTATATACAGGTCCTCATTTCTTCAGGCCTTTAATAATCACTTAATAATTTCTTCCTGATTCCTATCTTCTTTACAATCCATCCTTCAAGCCACTTTCCAAGTCACTTGGCTAATAAAGTACTACCTTAATTTAAAAATTGGCTCCTGTTTTTACTGAATATGATGCATTCAAGAATTACAGACAGGCTACCCACAACCTAGCTTCAACTCACCTTTCCATCCCTACAACATCCACATTCTAGACTCTTCATCACTTCTCAATCTTACCTTGCCCTCTCTCCCATTAATCTTTCTTCATAGATCTTCAATGCATAGAATTGATTCAGTTCTCCACCATCTGAATCCGTTAAGTCTCTCACACGAGGTGCCAATTCTTCAATGAACCTTATTCTGCATACCTTTTACCTTCATATTAAATAGAATACAAATTTCTAGACAGAAAGGACATTTTGTCTTGTCTTTGCATCTTCCACTTCTGTTATGGAACCTGGTATGCTGTATGAGTTTAATAAATGTTGGCTGACTTCTTCAACAGCATCCTCCAGTCTTACTAAGCCAGTATGTTTACCATGCCCACCATGTCTTGTTTATTTCTATCCATAGGCCTTTTATCATGTGGTTTCCCCTGCCAAGAACACCACTTGCTGCTTCATTACCAATCCATAAATATCACTTTTAAAACCTGAGTCAAGGTAACTGTAGGAAATCGCCATAGACTGGCCTCACTCCATGAGCGTCAATGCTTTATTTTGGTATTCTCAATACAAATACAGTTTCAACTACATCAATCAAGATGTGCTTTAGTCCTGTGGTTGTATAAATGTTATGTCTTATCTCCTCAACTAGAATATAAACTTGTCAAGATCAGAGCTCAGTGGCTTCTACCCATTTCTTTCCAAGCAGATTATAATATGAATATTAGCTTGGGCAGACTTTGGATGAAAATAGAGGACAAAGAGCCTGCTATGCTATGAGTCCATGGAGTCACAAAAAGTTGGACATGATTTAACAACTGAACAATAAAAATGGCTTATGGCATGGTACCATGAACATAGTTAAGTGATCAAAAGTAGTCAATAAATGCTTACTGAGGTAAAAGTTGTATTTTAAAAGTTTTACCTTATGGTAAGAATAGCATATTAGATCTACTCTCATAATAAAACATCTATTTCTTCAAAAGAAAACCTACTATATAACATGCACAGTGGTGCTAGGAACAGAGTGAGATATAAATAAATATGCAAAGGGTTTTTTTCCCACAGGAACTCACAATTAATATGGGAGATAAGACAGTACAAAAATAAATACATGTGCCCGATAAATTGTAAATTAGAATATAAAAGTGCAAAACAGGAATGTAAAGTACTATAAAATCCAGTGTACAAGCACTTTTAGCTAGGGAAAGATGATCAAGAAAGGCATCATGGAAGAAGAAGCCTTTGAGTCAGGCTTTGAAGGATGAGTACATTTAAACAGGCAGAAATCAGATACAGGACATTCAACCTTTTAAAAAAATCCGTCATCGGGGCAGCTAGGTGGCGCAGTGGATAGAGCACCAGCCCTAAAGTCAGGAGGACCTGAGTTCAAATCTGATCTCAGACACTTAATATTCCCTAGCTGTGTGACCCTGGGCAAGTCACTTAACCTCAATTGCCTCAGGAAAAAAAAAAATCCCTCATCTTCAATTGCATATGTACTTTATTCACACTGGACTTTATTTTTGATATCTAGGATTTATTACAATAAACTGCAAAAAACAAAACAAAAAACTCTCCTATAATCATTTAAGTTCTACAAAGCATTTTTCTCACAATAATAACAGCCAAATAAACTTGAGTCTCTGAGAGGGAAACTGACTTGCCAATAGTCACTCAGTTAGCAAAACGAGAAAAGGATACTAGGTAATTTATTTTACACCAAATCTAGTTATATACTCAGGCTCCACCATGTCACCATCTTTTTTTTTTTTTTTTTTTTTTTTTTTTTGGTAATAGCTTTTTATTTTCAAAATACATGTAAAGATGGTTTTCAACAGTCACCCATGTAAAACTTTGTGCTTTAAATTTTTCCCTTCCCTTTTACCCTTCCCTAGATAGCAAGTAATCCAATATAGGTTAAACATGTGCAATTCTTCTGAACATATTTCCACATCTATCATGTTTCTGCATTTCTTTAAGGGCACTTTGGACAACAGAACATCAAATAATATTTCAAAAGTAGGGAACTAATATATTAAATATTTAACAAGTCAGATACACATATATGAAGCTGCAAAAGATTAAGATTATGATATTCAAAGCTATGAAAATTATATTAATGACCCCATATATGAAATAACACCACATCCCCCATCCCCAAAAATCCTTACGGTTGAATAATGTACTATTACAACTTACTCAGAATATCCTTGTCTACTTTTAATTTGCCCTAAGACCCCACTCTACCACAAGGAAATCCTTATCTGTGTTTTGCAAAGTACTGTTCTCACATGTTTCTGGATCCATTCCTTACATCTCTATGCAGTCTCTTTGTCACCATCTTCACTCAAAAAGGCCCTCAATCACATGTTAAAAGTATGACTGACATCCTCCAATTGATACATGGTCAAAAGATATGACCAAACAACTTTCAGACAAATAAAAACCATTTCTAGTCATGAAAAAAATTCTCTAAATCACTACTGGTTAGAGAAATGCAAATTAAGACAATTCTTCTACTACATGCCTCTCATATTGGCTAAGATAACAGGAAAAGATAATGATGAAAGTTGGAGGGGATGTGGGGAAACTGATACATTGTTGGAGTTGTGAACTGATTCAACTATTTTGGAGAGCAATTGATACATTGTTGGTGGAGTTGTGAACTGACTCAACTATTCTGGAGATAAATGTTGAACTATGCCCAAAAGGCTATCAAACTGCATGCCCTTTGGTCTAGCAATGTTTCTACTGGGTCTGTATTTCAAAGAGATTATAAAGGAGGGAAAGGAACCTATATGTGAAGTAATGTTTGTGGCAGCCCTTGTTGTACTTGCAAGGAACCAGAAGCTGAGTGGATGCCCATCAATTAGTGAATGGCTGAATGAGTTATGATATTTGAATGTTATGGAATATTATTGTTATATAAGAAGCAATCTGCAGGTGATTTTAGAGAAGCCTGGAGAGACTTATAGCAACTGATGCTAAGTGAAATGAGCAGAACCAGATCATTGTACATAACAACAAGATTATATGATGATTAATTCTGATGGACGTGGCTCTTTCCAACAATGAGATGATTCAGATTAGTTCCAATAATCTTTCGAGGTAGAGAGCCATCTACACTCAGAGGGCTGTGGAAACTGAATGTGGATCATAACATAGCATTTTCACTCTTTCTGTTGTTGCCTCATTTTGTTTTCTTTCTCATTTTTTCCCCTATTTGATCTGATTTTTCTTGTGCAGCAAAATAATTGTTTCACTATGTATACATACACTGGATTTAACATATATTTTAACATATTTAACATAGATTACTTGCCATTTAGGGGAGGGAATGGCAGGAAGGAGGGGAAAAATTTGAAACACAAGGTTTTGCAGGGGTCAATGTTGAAAAATCATCCATGCCTATGTTTTGAAAATAAAAAGTTTTCATTAAAAAAAAAAAAAAGAAATGACCAGCAGGATGATTTCAAAGAGGCTTGAAGAGACTTACATGAACTGATTCTAAGTGAAGTGAGCAGAACCAAGAGAAGGTATTCAACAAGATTATGTAATGATCAATTCTGATGGATGTAGCTCTTTTCAACAGTGAGGTGATTCAGGCCAATTCCAATAGACTTGTGATGGAAAAAGCCATCTGCATCTAGACAGAGGGCTGCAGGATCTGAATGTGAATCACAACACATTATTTTCACTTTTTTTTGTTGTTGATTGCCTTTTTTTTCTCATTTTTTAAATTTATTTTTCCTGTGCAGCATGATGTGAAAATATGCATAGAAGAATTGTACATATATTGGATTATTTGCTATCTAGGGGAGGGGATTGGGGGAAGGCAGGGAAAAAAATTTGGAACAAAGTTTTGCAAAGGTGAATGGTGAAAACTATTTTTATGTGTATTTTGAAAATAAAAAGCAAATTTTTTAAAAAGCATGGCTGAAAAGAACAATGAAAGTCTAATAGTTTTTGTCACACTGTACACACATAAAAGTAATTTAAGGAGTAAACCTTAAAACACAGAGAAAAATGGTTCTCATGAATTCCAAGCACAAATTTTGGAAATATTTTTTAAAAGGGTAATGTATTAATTGTAGCAATCTGTCACATATAAATTTTTTTAATTAGTGTGGTTATATCTAATTACCACTTTAAGTAAAAGGAAAATCCCTAAATGAAGTAATTTAACTGATTTTTTTTTGAGTTTTGTGTTGACTTAAGAATAGCTAAAATTTAAAACCTCTCTGAAATAAGCATTTCAAATTAAAATATCCACGTGCATTATTTGGATGAAGCCATTTTTTTTAAGCTGATATAGTTCTTTATATTCATAGGCTAAAAACTGAAACAACTCTGAGATACCACTTAACATCTATCAGATTGGCTAATGACAGGAAAAGATAATGATAAATGTTGGAGGAGATGTGGAAAAACTGGGACACTAATGCATTGCTGGTGGGAGTTGTGACTGATTCAGCTATTCTGTAGAGCAATTTGGAATCAAACTATGGCTATCAAACTGCGTACCCTTTGATCTAAAAGTCTCTCTATAAGTCCATACCCCAAAGAGATCATAAGAGAGAGGAAAGGACTTACGTGTGCAAATGTTTGTACTAGCCATTTCTGTAGTAGCAAAGAATTGGAAATTGAGAAGTTGCCCATCTAGGGGAATGGCTGAATGGATTATGGTATATGAATGTAATGCAATATTCTTGTTTTATAATAAATGATAAGCAGGCTGGTTTCAGAAAACTCTGGAAAGACTTATATGAACTGATGCTAAAGTGAAGTGAGCAGAACCAGAACACTGTATGTACATAGTAACAACAAGATTATGTGATGATCAAATACGATAGATTTAGTTCTTCTCAGCAACACAGTGATCCAAGATGATACCAATAGACCTGGAATGGAAAATGCCATCCACAACAGGGAGAACTATGGAGACTGAATGCAAATTGAAGCATACTATTTTCATCTTTTTATTGTTAATTGCTTTTTTTTCTCAAATTTTTTTTCTGACTTTTCTTTCATGACATGGCAAATATGGAAATATGTTTATTTTTTGTTTATTTTTTTATTAATACTTTTTATTTGCAAAACATATGTATGGGTAATTCCTAAACATTAACCCTTACAAAGCTTTCTGTTACAAATTTCCCCCCCTACTCCCCACCCCTCCCCTAGATGGCAGGATATCCACTACATGATAATTATGTTAGAATACTTAAGAAATTGAACATATGTATAGTTATTGCATCATTTTTTGTGCAGGAGAAATCGTATCTACAAGAAAGAATAATCCGATAAAGGAAATACAATGCAAGCAAACCTCAATAGAGAACATGAAAATGTTATGTTGTGGTCCACATTTCACATCCCTCTCTCTGGGTGTATATGGCCTTCTTCACTGAACAATTGGAACTGGTTTGAAGCATTTCATTGTTGAAGAGAGTCATGTCCATTAGAACTGATCCTCATATAGTATTGTTGTTGCCGTGAATAATTATCTCCTGGTTCTGCTCACTTCACTGAGCATCAGTTCATGCAAGTCTCTCCAGGCCTCTCTGAAATCGTCCTGCTGGTCGTTTCTTACAGAACAATAATATTCCATAACATTCATATACCATAATTTATTCAGCCACTCTCCAATTGATGGGCATCCGTTCAGTTTCCAGTTTCTAGCCACTACAAAAAGAGCTGCCACAAACATTCTTGCACACGTGAGGCCCTTTCCTTCTTTTATGATTTCTTTGGGATATAAGCCCAATAGAAACACTGCTGGGTCAAAGGGTATGCACAGTTTGAGCATAGCTCCAAATTGCTCTCCAGAATGGTTGGATCTGTTCACAGCTCCACCAACAATGCATCAGTATCCCAGTCTGGAAATATGTTTAAAATGATTGTACATGTATAACCTGTATCAGACTGTCTGGTCTCTTAGAGAGGAGGGAGGTAAAGAAAGGAGAGAGAAAAAATTTGTAATTCAAAATCTTTTAAAAATGAATGTTGAAAACTATCTTTACATGCAATTGGAAAAATAAAATAGTATTGAAAAAATAAAAATAAAAAAGTATATTCCTAAGCTATGACAGATGTCACTTGTTTTATAAATGTTCACATTCTTTTACCCAGGGATAAACTATGGAAGGGATATCTGTACAGTGAGATTACTGGATATGGATACAGTAATAAAGATGGAAGGACTTGTTACTGTCCTAAAACATAAACACAGCTCCATTTGCACAGTATTTAAATCTCTGTAAAAGATTTTCCTCACAATTCTGTGAAGTTGTACAAATATTAAGATCACAAAGACAGTTAAGGGACAGAACCTGAGACTGACTTATGGAGCTGAATAGTGAACACAAAGTAATATTACTTTGTTCAAGATGACCTAATATGCTATTTGGCATACTGAGAATTTACCTTTACCTGAGGCTGAAAGTCACTAGATAACAAAGATGGAATTAATGTTTTTCCCCCAAGGGGAAAATAATTTTAAGTTCTCTAAATGCTTCAGTCATTTCAATCAGAAAAGAAAAATAAACTTTCCAAGTGTGGCTTGAGACATGGAATTGACATCATGAATGTGTGTTGAGATTGGCTAACTGTCAATGTCTAAATAATTTTGACTCCACTAAAGTCTTCCTGCAATGCCTCATGATGACCCAGGAATGACCCTGGAATCTTAGGGGCTATACAAATAGGTCTCCCTACCAAGGGCACAAGGATTCAAATATGGGTTCTGCGATGAATTGTGTATTGTTTTTAGGGAACCAGCCTAAGGAAATTCAGAGAGGTTCATTACCAGAAAGCAGGTAATAATTTTCTTTGGGAGTAGAGGATCAACACAATTCAAAAAGATTGTCTACCAAGGCATGAGGAAAAGGGGGGAAGGCAGAGTAGTAGGCTGTGTCAGTGGAATCATTACCAGTGATAAAACCCGTGTGTTTTATTAAATATTAATATTTTTGCATTAAATAAGCAAAAATGCAATTCCATACAAACATATCTGATTAAAATCATAATCTAGCATTAACTACTATGCCAAAATGAATAATCTCTCAATAAAATAACTGGAAAAATACCCCAAAAACTCAGTGCAATTAAGGCAATAACCACTCTATCAAAAACTACAAAAATAAATACAAAAATATAGACCTGTATTATCAGGAACTAAGAGAAAAATTCAGCTTTCAGAAAAATAAATATTGCTTGCAATTTAAGGATGATTCCACACAAATAGCTTTCCTTAAATAGCCTTGTCTTTTGTTTGTTTCCAAGTCTGGATAATTGGAGCTTATCAATTATTTTAATTAAAAATAAACCAGTAAGTTATAAGAAGGGAAAGAAAACTATTCACATTAATAAATTCAAATACCATATACCAGAAAAATGTATAAATAAACTAGAAAATTTTCATTTGTCACAAGGGCATAGTTATTTGATAAGAACTAGGCAAATACCCCTATTCACTGTTTCAATTATTTCTCATTTAGGAGTATACTCACACACATCAAACATAGTGCTCAAGCCATTTGTTTTTAAAGATGTAAAATGCTTTTTCTTCTTAAAAACCTTCCTCTAAACATTAATTTGTGCTTTTGTTAAAAACTAAGCACTTTAGCTGTGTGACCCTGGGCAAGTCACTGAACTCCAATTGCCTCAGCAAAAAAAAACCAAAAACTAAAAACTAAACATTTATAGGAAACTTTGGCAATAATGAGCTATTACATAAACTTGCTGTCATTCAATAACACACATTTATTAAGTACCTTCTATATATAAATACAGTATCCCATAATTTGCAAATAAGCTCTAATAGGTCTTAATAATTTGGAAAAGATTTTGGGGAAAATCCAGAAATTGACTGGTTATGTCAAAAGAGAGCCAGTCTCGTTCAAAGAGACTCATTACCAGAAAGCTAACTAGCAGGCAATGATTTTGAGATTCAGGAAGGGCTACATTAATTCAATGGAAGACTAAAACCTGCATCCATAAGGATGCATCTGAAACCTGCATCCCCACAACAAGAACATCTGGGACTACTAAATGAATGAAAAGGCATTTATGGCATGCTTTATAAAAGCTGAATAGAAAAAAAAAAAAAAAAAAAAAAAAACCTGCCTTGGATACAGGAAAAACTGAATAGTCTTACCTCAGATATTTGTATGTTGTATGATGCTGGACAAATCATTGAACCTCTAGCTGTCTCTAAGCAACTTTCTAAGGCTACAAGTTGCAGAGAAAGTGCTGACCTGGATGGCAGAGAGGGAATTTCATCATCTGGGACATCCCTGTTTTAATGAAATCATAAGTCTACCCCCTTTCCCTATTCTGCAACTTACTCTGTGCCATGTATTATGCTCAACACTGGAGATATTTAAGAACTGTCAGGGTCTGTCTGATTGAGATGGTAAGAGAGACAAAGAACATCTAAGTTACTTAGTAGAGTTCAGTATAGGAAACATCAAAGAAAAATTGGTTAATACTGCAATCAGACCTATTTCACATACTTTCTTCTGGAATTAGGGCTTCTACTGCATTTTGGCTCCCATACAGAAGGTACCTCTAGACACCTATCACAAGGAGAATTCTGCACAAACAAAACAATATAAAGAGCTTACCCAGTAGGACCTTTACAATTCTAATGAGTTTATAATCATCATTATTATTAGATTGTGGTACCATATAAACTTTTCTTTTACCTAAAGTGAGCATTCCTATTAGAATAGCTAACTTTCTGGGGCATTATTAGATTGTTTTTTTTTTTACATTCCCCATTTGATATCAAACTATTTTCTGTTCTGATTTTTTATATTCTAAGAATTAAGCCTTTATGTTCCTTACATGTGCTTGGCATTCAAGACCCTCCACAATCTGACATCAGCTTGACTTTTCTTCTTTATTTCACATACCACTTTGCATTGTCAGTTCCAATCAAAGTAGGTAACTTTCTATTCTGCTTCCTACCCCCATCCCACACACTATTGTTTTTCTTCCTCTACCTTTGCTTACACTACTCACCAAAGCTAAAATGTCCTTCCTCATCTACCCTTTAAAGTACAATTGAATGATACCTCTTCTACGAAGTCTTCGTTGACCAGCTGTCAGTCAATAATCTTTCCCATCAGATCTCCTATAATGTTGTACCACACCTAATTCATTTAGATATTATATATCACATGACTCTTATTTTTGTTTGTATTTTTCAAAAGACCACAAACTCCATAAGGTCCTTTATTTCAGCTCTACACAATTCTTTACAAGGAAGGTAATTAATAAAATGTCTGTTGTTACCATTCTCTGACCTCCAGCCCTAACCTCAACTCTACCTTTTCTTAATATGCCAAACATCAGAAATGTCTTAGTCTACCACTGGATGAAGGAAATAATAAAGTATTAAAGTTACAGTCACCCTTGGATTTGTTGTGAACAGGGATGCTCCTCAGCACACAGCAAGGCTGAGCATATTTTCAGACTTATCACAGTATGGCTGCAATAATCATAAAGTCAAAACTTCAAGTCAAGATCTAGAGTGGTTCCCTAAATGGAAATCCTGTTCCTTCACAATGTAATAGCTTGGTAAAGAAGAAAATCCCCCTGGACAGAAGATTCAATGAGAAAGGCTAAGGAAATTATTCTTTTCTCTTCATTCCCAGTTATGCATAGCTGCATGATTAGATGAACAAAGCCCAAAGAATTGTCAGTCCCAGTCTTGTTTCAAACTTGATATTGGCATTAGCAGTTTATGCCTCACCTGCAATACAAGGGGCTGAGGGGAGGCAATGAAAGACCACCAAGCTCTCAGGGATTTACTGAGAAATCACTAAGATATGAAAAGCAGAGAGAAGAAAGAAACAAAGGAGGGAAAGAATGAAGAAAGAAGAAAAGAAAGGAGAAAAAGAAGAGAGAAAGAGGGAGGGAGGAAAGAAAGAGAAAAAGGAGAGGCCCTCACCACAGAAGTTCAGTTTAGTAGAAATGCAAAATAAATAAATAAATAAATAAATAAAATAAAAAATAAAATGTTTAAATTATTAATATTAAAAGAAGAAAAGTAGAAAAAAATTACTAAATTGTTGTTGGTAAAAGAATATTTCTAATTTGAGGAATTGCATAAAAAACTAGGCAAATCAGACATGAATGGTTTACCATTTATGAATCTTTGAAAATTTTCTTTCAAAATACATGCAAAATTTTTTTTTTGCAAAATTTTTTTTATTATGAATGTTGAAGCAAAGACAGCATCTTCTCTCTTTTGATATTACTTTTTAAATATATTATATTCATTTACTTTTATAAGATATAAATCTTATAAGATATAAATCCCTGTAGAATGGAAGCTCCTTAAGGGAACAGACTCTTCCCTTACCACCTACAGTTGTTTTCTACATAATGCTGTTCTGTTCAGTCGTGTCCAACTCTTCATGACCCCATTTAGGGCTTTCTTGGCAAAGATACTGCAATGGTTGAGGAAACTGAGGGTAAATGTGTCCAAAATTGCATTTGAACTCAGATCTTCCAATTCTAAACCAAGTGCTCTATCCACTGTGCCATCTAACTGCCCCATTTCTACCTATAGAAACTTATAATAATTGCTGAATTGAACTGAACTAAAACGTAATCTAAGAAAATGTACAAAGAGACAAAGCATTCTTAAAGGCTCAAAGCATCCATACCTGACAGGTCAGTATGTATAATGGGAGTAAGGGGTAGGGAAACTATAAGAGATAAAAAACATGGAGAAATTAATAATTGAATTCATTTATTTAATTGTTCTTTAGAACATCATACCTAGGGGACCCAGAATTCATCTCCCTTTATAATCTCGTATTTTCATTCTACTCTAATGGACTTTTGTATAGGTTTGAATAATTTAATCTTTGCCCTCCCACATAGAAGGAAGCATCTGAAACACACTGTCTCTCTACTCTTCTGAAGGGAGAAAAAAAAGAGGACATTTTTCTTGGCTGTCAAAAATACTTAATTTTCCCCTACAAATGAAGTTTATATGAAAACCATGTGATTGACAAGCACCTCAGAAGCAAACCTTGGCAACCCTTAATGCAGTCCATCTTCTTGGCCTCTTAAGCAAAATTCCTTCACAAATTGTTTGTCTTTGCAATAACTCCTCCAAAGCTCATTACTGCCAGCCTCAGTCTATCCCCCATGTTGTGCATTTATCCCTGGGATGCATTATCAACATGTGGCACATGTCCTTGACATGCACAGAAGAGCTGCACCCCAGGATAGCAGCATGCACGACAATAGTGTTGACTCTTACTCCTTTATGGTTGCTGGGATGTAACGGAGAAATCTAATAACTGTGACAGTAGGACCTTTAGGTTTTTCCTTGCCTTTCCAGACAGTGAAGCTGCACAGACACTAATGAAAGGTTAAATGAATAGGAATAGCTGACAAGAGGTACAATAAAGAAGGGGCTTGGTAATCCACAGACACTGAGCAGAGATCCTTGGCTCAAGCAGAGAAAGGACAGCATAGCGTCGAGTCACAATATTTAAAACAGCTTGCTATACACAGAGTCTTTTGTGTCTGGGTACATGTCTGGCTTTGGACAAAAAAAAAAAAAAGATACTGAAAAGGAATTTCAGCATGGGGCACTTTGGCAAATATAAGGTCATAGTAAGAAAAAAAATGTTTTGTGTATATTATTACATCTTTGTATTCCACACAAAAAGCGGTGACTGAAGACACATGAAACATAAGTTTTAAGACAATACTGTACATTTTGACCACTGTTCCATAATGTATCTGCAGGGTTGCACTGATGTGACTCCCACAACCATTATTAATATCTATTTTACTCACACACACACACCCCACTCCCTACACACACACTTTGATTTTAAATGGATCTCAGCAGTTAACTCTATATTACACGCCCTCTTAAATAAAGAATTCTTGAGACTCATCTTACTGGCATTGAATAGTTAAGCTCTGTACTCTGTAACTACATTTTCCAATTCATATCCTTGTCGACAAAACTCCTTAATGGTTAATGTAAGCAATTATAACTTACTGGGCTAGAAAACTGTGAATTAGACTTTAAAAAGAAAAAAAGTTTGTATTTTAAAATGACTGTCACTTTGAAATGGTCTGAGCTATATTTCTGAATTAGGAAAGTTAGTTTTTAAGTTTTCTTCATCCTCCTTTGGAGAAGTTTTCATTCTTTAAGGGCAAGAATTTTAAAATAAATGACAGAATAGCTTAACAGTAGAAAGCAATCAAAAATTACCTGAGGCACAAAGCGTCCCAAGATTAAGAAAGAAAAAGAAAAAAGAGGAATAAAAAGAGAAAAAAAGAAAAAAGAGAGAGGAAGGAAGGAAGGAAGGAAGGAAGGAAGGAAGGAAGGAAGGAAGGAAGGAAGGAAGG
>JAJPUD010000370.1:470479-542893 GCA_023553655.1 Myrmecobius fasciatus
AACCAAAGTCTCTGAAATGAAAAATACAAATAATAATGATAATAATAAAATTCCTCTTAATTCTGATCGAAAAGAACTTTGAAGGTTATTTTCCCAGGATGCAGCACCTCTCATGTTTTTCACATTCTTTATCTAAATACAGGGGCATTTCCTACAACTTTCACTTAGCAAGCAGTAAATGATGATTTGAGTCAAGGAAAACTACAGGCAAAAAAAAAAAAAATATGGGGCAGGGGGAGGGAAGTTCGCTGGTGGAAAATGGGTTTGTTCCTTCTGTGGCAAACACACACACATAGACACACTCATATGGCAATCCACTTTCACCCCTATGCTGTTTCAAAAGTTACCTTTACAGGGAGTGCGAAACGCTTTCCCTCAGTGTAGACAGCTACTACAGAAGTTCCATTCATTCCTCCCTCCCCTTTCCCCCTATCTCCCCCCTCCCAAGCCCCCAATCCCAAACTCCCCCATCCTCACCAAACCGCTCACGTCTCCCTCACCTTTCTTGGGGGAGCCTAGGGAAGGCATAGATAAGATCTTAGGGCAGCCCCCACCCCCACCCCTTGCTCTCACTGAAAGTTTTCAGGCAAAGTTTTACAACAGGATTTCAGGAGCTCAGCATGAGCCAGGTTGGCTTAGGGTGTGCTTTTTTTTTTCTCTTCCCTTCCTTGAAGTTAAAGAAAAAGATTCTCGAACCAGCTAGCTCCTCGTAGCATTACTGCGCTACAGTAATTTCAGATTAAGTTTAGAATGAAAATGAAAGGATGTTGGAAACTTCTTACCATCTCCGCATGTTGGTTGTCAAGTGCACTTGCAGCCCCCGCCTCTCGGTCTCCTCTTAGCGGCAGCGTCTGGACCAGCCCCTCTGACTTCTGTGTCTCCTCTGCCTCTTTCTTTCCTTCCTCCCCCCTCGTTCCTCCTTTCCTCCCTCCCTCCCTCCGCCGCTGCCGTCCTCCTCCTCCGCCTCTTTTCCTTCTCTTCTCTTCTCTTCTCTCTCTCTTTCTCTGTCTCTGTCTCTCTCTGTCTCTCTTTCTCCTTCCTCTTCCTCCCTCTAGGTGATTGATTTATGTACACATCGAAAGTCTAATACTCTCCCAAGTTAAAGCCTACAAAACTTCTCCAATCCTGAGGAAGGAAGCCTCGGGACTTGGAGAGAAAAAAAGGAAAGAAAGAGGAAAAGTCCCCGGAGAGGGCAGCTAAGGGGCTGCGCGGGCTCGTGCAGGGAGCCACGGGGAAAGGAGACAGGGAGAGAGCCGGGTATGCTCTGCAAAATGCCACAAGTTAACCGTTTTGCTATTTTCTGCAAAGTAATCTGAAGAGACACGGTTGTTTCCCGTCTCCAAAAAAATTGAAGTCGATTTCTGCTGGTTTAAAGTGAACCCTTTTTCTTCCCCGTTGGCTCCAGGGGAGGGGTTGCACTGTGGCGCCCCTGGGGGGAGGTGGCAGGCCCGGTCGAGGGGGGGCCGCCTGCGGCCAGCTGTCAAGGGGGGGAGGAGTATCGAGGGGAGTGGAGGAGAGGAAAAACGCCGAGCAAACGGCGCGAACTTTATTCGAATTGCTGTAAATCCCGGCGTTTCTTTCTCTTTCAGCCTCTGGCTCTCGCAGTGTCCGCTTTGACCGGTTTTTCTTCCTCCACCACCACCGGCAGCACCGACACCGGCAGTTTGGTGGTAGCCGACGCTTCTTCTCAGCAGAGGCTGCCGCTCCCGGTGCTTCTCTCTTCCTTATCCAGCGTCCAGGCGCCGCTGGAGAGAAGGCAGGGGAGCAGACCGCACACGGCCCACAAAAATATAGGCAAAAAGGCCGAGAGAAGAAAAAGGAGAAAAGTTCAAGGCTGCAGTCAAAAGTTTTTGGTGCGTGTGTTTGCGTGTGTGTATATGTGCCTGCATGCATGTGTGCATGTGCGCATTTTCCCCTTGCCCCAGACGCCGGCTTGCGGTGAAGGTTTCCTTCCCTCTTTCCTCCCACCCCCACCCTCGGGTCCTGAGGTTAGGCTGCTGCGGAGTGAGGGATTTGAAGGGTTTTTTTTTTTTTTTTTTTTTTTGGAAGCAGGAGGGTGGGGGGAGGCTGGCTAGAGGGAGTGAGCCGTCACCAAGTACGTTTGCAGGGTAAAGACAAGAGTCACATCTGTGTGTGACACTCAGCCAACCAAACTAACCCTGCCCTGGAGACACACAAAACAGACTCAAGCAAGGCTCAGCGCGCACACGCACTGCAGCTGAAGGATGAAGGATTTTTTTTAATGCACAGGCAAAAAAATACACACCCTGCCCAACCACAGGAAAAAAGGGAGGAGGGAAGAGGTTAATCATCATCTTTCTCAGGCAAAAAATGTGCCAAAAACATATCCAAGTTCTTAAGATTTACCACAGTCAGAGCAAACTTTCTGCTTATCTAACATGAGAGAATGGCATAGGCGTCATGCAAACTCCCAGAGTAAGTGAAAAACAGAAAGTCTAAGACTGTCTTGGCAGATCAACAGGCTTGGTAACTAATAACTACTGAAAATAGAAATTCATTCACCTCCTCTCTCTTACTCTTTCCCCCAAAGTTTTAATTATTTTAATTATTTTAATTTTTTTTAATTATTTTAAGTCAGCAAACTAATTCCTCCCAAAATATGTAGTATCAATATTAAACTTTTATATTTTGTCTGTTCAAGATTTATACCTTTGTTAAACTAAATCTAAATTTTAAGATTCTGCAACAGCAAAAAAAAAACGAAAACTTTAAAAACCAATACAAGAAAAAAAGATGCCATGCTATTGCAACATTAACACCATTTTATTAAAATAAACATGGATTGTTTAAAAAAAAAAAGGTTCCAAAGCATTAATTAATTAAAGGTTTTGAATTGTAAGCATCAATATTAAGGTTAGGGCAAAGGTGATTATCTAATTTTTTCACATCCAAACAATGAAGATCTAGTCCTCTAAGAACTTCGGATAGGATAAAGTCAGCACTTTAGCAGGGCCTTAGGCCCTAACCAGAGCTAATCATTTATTTCTTTTCATTATCATATTTTGGAAAGTTTTGTTCAGTAAAACAAACAAAATAATTTCTACCATAATATATACAGTAAATACCATATAGTTAAATCCACAATGCTTATGAGAAGGGTAAGGGAAAGGAGTAATTCCAAGCATGTCAAAAGATTGTTTCACTCCATATAACTGATCAAGTAGGAGAGTGAAAATCTAATGACCATTTGAATTTATTTAAAAACTTGTTATCTAAGGAGGCTCATTTCTATCATGATTTGATTAAGGTGTAGGGCAAGTTCCCCTATTCTGTAAACATAATTGTAATATCATCCTACAGTTTGTAGAATGTGATTACACAAGAGATAATGCCGAACAAATGTGAGTTCTGAGCAACTGAGGATCATCACAAGAATTCAGCTCCGGAAAGGAGCCAAGATCCAATGTGTTTTCCAGTAACATGGAGAGAAGAGAAAAGCTGGTTGCTAATTTCAGAGTCATTACCCATACAAATCCATTCACACACTTACCGCTTTGGACAAGTGACAGAGCAGGGACTTGCCAAACAATTGCATTCACACAGTGTCTTTTTGGCTACACACCTCCACGGACCAACATGCAGAAGTTATTCCACATCAAGCAGCCTCTAATTTACATTCACTTGATTGGTTCCAGATCTGTCTGTTTTTGATGTTAGCACACAAACAATTTATGTGTCTCAAAGCCCATCCACTTTAGGTCCAACTCTATCCCTTTCTGAAGATATATCATCATAGAGATGGAGAATGTGTTGAGCTGAGGAGTTGCATTTTGGGGATGTGGAAGAATCCAGATGAAGCATTGGTGTGACCTAAAGGCAGCCAGAAGTCTCTGCCCCTAAAAGCAGTATCTCATTTTGGTGAGCCATCACATGGACCTGGTAACCCTAAGGTCATAGGAAGTTCACTTTGGGGAACATGAATAAAAGACTCTATGCTTTTTTGTTGGAGGGAGGAGAATAGCACATTCTGTGATTGGCACATCATAGGCACACTCCACCCAAAGTGCTTAATTGGTTCCATGAAATCACAATGTCAGTTGAAATGGCATTACAAGCAGCTGCTAGTTCATAACAAAAATTTTACAAATGGGCAATTGATCAAATGGCATTTCAGTGGGGGTTACAAGTTTACAGTGAGGTTTGCTTATAATGTGTTAACGATGTGACTGCAAAAGGGGTGACTATTCAAGATAAACTCATATTTTTTAAATTTTCTCACCTATTAGGAAAGTTCATTCATCATAGTTCACTCATGAATAATAATATCCTAAATCCAGTGTCCTGTTCTCTGCCCTCATTTCCCTTGATCCCTTCTGCTGCATTTTACAGAACTGCTCACTGCACAGTTTTAAATTCAATTTAGCCCTTCTCAAGATCTGGATATGTGTAAGATACTGTATTGGGCAAAAAAAAAAAAAAAAAGATACAAGGACCAAAAAGGTTAAGTAGCTTTACTCAGTTAATTTTCATTTTTCTCACCTTGGTGAAGCCCTCTTCCTTTAACTTGTATAACACTATACATCCGGATCTTATTCCCCCCCCTCCACCTTTACTGATTCCTTTTCCTCCTTTTGCTTCCTAACTTGAGGTCTACCAAAAGTTCAATCTTCCATCTTTCCAAGCTTTTCCCTTTATGTCTCCCTCTGAAAACTTGCCCACTCTCCTGACTCACTTATCACCTCCATGGTAATAATTTACATTCACTTTATGATTTACAAAGTTTCAAAACCCCAAGATTACAAATCATAGAACTTTAGAGCTGGAAAGGACTTAAAAAATAATTTTGTCCAATCTCTTTGAAGTTGAAGAAATTGACCTTGGGAATTTCACTTCATTTCCTGGAGTTTGTTTCCTCACCTGCAGTTTTATTTGCACCTCTCAAATGCATTTATCATGTAACATGGTTGCATGTTATAGTTATTTGTGCTTCTGGATTATCATCCTACTAGATATAAACTTCATGAAATCAAGGGCAATGTCTTAGTTAAACTTCACATCTTCCTTCTACTGTCTAACACCTGGACAATAGGTGGTTAATGTGCAAAAACCAACAGACTCTTTAAGTTAGAGCAATCATTTAAAGTTGTAGCTCGTCCATTCCATCCTTGTTACTTTGGTCGTCACTGGAAACAACATAGCCTTCTAAAGGAAAAAATTTTAGATTGTGAACTTTAAAGATTCCAGCAAACCCACTATATACACTTACTAGCTGTGTGATCATGGATGAGCAAATCATTTAGCTTCTCTGGGCCTCAATGGATAATACTTATAGCACCATGAGTATCAAATCAGATGTGTATAATAATGTGTAAATCAAAAGATCTTATGTAAATGGCAGTTATTAGGTTCTGTATGCCTCAGTTTCTTCATGTATCAAATAAGGGAGTAAGACTGAATGACCTCTGAGTTCTCTTTCGGCTCTAACATTCTAATAAGCAATTTGTTGAATGAATGAATAAATGAAATTCAGTTTATTGTCTTCTGATGATGTAAGCCTTCCTGGCAACGTATACTAGAGCAAACTTGAACCAGATGGAACTTCCTGGAAATGACTGGAAATTATCAGTGTGATCATTTACACTTCAGAAATGGCAAATCCTTTGATGTAGCAGTACCTCTCACTGCTAGATGCATTATCTCAAAGACTTCCCCCCAAAATGGGAAAAGGACCTATTTGTACAAAAACATTTATAGCAGCATTTTTTTTGTAGTAGCTATTGGAAATGAAAAGAATGCTCACTAATTGGGGAATGGCTAAGCAAGCTGTGGTATATATTAATATTATTGTGCTATAAGAAATGACAAGCAGGATAATGTCAGAAAAATCTGGAAAGACTTACATGAACTGATGCATAACAAAGTGAACAAAACTGGAACAGTACACAGCAATGGCAATATTGTTAGCTGAAGAATTGTAACGGACTAGGCTATTCTTAGCAATACAATGATCCAAACTGTGGATCCCAAATCCCCAAAATGATCCAATCCCAAAGGACTAATGATGAAACATGCTATCTGCCTCCAAAGAAAGAACTGACACTGACTAAAGCATGCTTTTTTCACTTTATTTTTTCCTACAGAATCTTCTTGCACAAAATAACTAATTTGGAAATGTTTTACACAATTGCAGATATAACTGCTTATTAAGAGGAGAGAGGGAAGGATGGAATTTGAAACTCAAAATTTTAAATAAGAGTTTTAAATTTTTTTTAAATCCTAATTGTTATAGAGGACAGCTTTTAGTAAGGATAATAGAAGGAATAAGCAAAACTACTATGATATAAAAAACAAAATATCAATAAAAACATTTTTTAAAAAAAGAAATAGGCAAATGTTACTAATCAGGACTTGAATTATTATTTTGTTCACTGTCTAGATTTAGGAAAATGATGGAAATAATGTAGATAGCCTTAAAAGCATGTCATGTGTAGTTTTTGATAAAGCCAGTTGTTAAACTTTTACCAATTCATACCTGCCTGCAGGAGCTGCTAAGTACATCAAGAACCTGGGGAAGAAGTCTTCCTGATCTGGCTAGTGATTACATTAATACCTCTGTGAATGAAGATGTATTTTAACAGTGTACTTCATTGTCATAAGCAGCAAAACCAGAATTAGAAATATTGGGAGGCAAATGGATACTTTCCAGAACATGGATCATCTTTCCTGCATTAACTCAATAAGGATACTTCACTTCTTCAATCTCTTCCCTTAGGATTAGAAGGACTATAGTTCCTGGCCCTTTCCCAAGACAGTCCCACCCAAAGAGATAAGATCATAATATCTGGCAATTGAAGGGGCATTAGATATCATCAAGTCTAATCCTTTCATTTTATAAATATGGAAATTGACTACCAGAAGGATTAAGCAATTGAAAGTCAAAAGGTGAGTCAGTGGCAGAAGGCAGACTAGAACCTGGATCTCTTGATTCCTAGTCCAGCATTTTGGTTTTTTTCCTTATATCATACTTTCTTATACTAAGGATTTCCAAATCTTTTTCTCCAGTTCTATCCTTTCCCAACAGTTAGTGTCTTATATTTATCTAACCTCCTGCTGGACATTTTGATGTCTGTCCACTTCAAAATCCCCAAATCCAAAACTGAAGTCATTTTCTCTTTCCAAATCAGCTCAACTTCCCTGTCTCTAAAAACAGTACCACTATTCTCTCAGATACTCAAGCTCACAACCTTTGAGTCATCATTGACTCATCCTTCCCTTTTATCCCTCATATCCAAATCACTCACTAAGTCAAAAATCATTTTACTTCAAAATGTCTCTCATATTCATGTTTTTCTTCATTCCCAGTGTAGGTCAAGCTCTTATCAATTCAGGCTTCCATTATTACAAACAACTTCTCAGCTAGACTTCCTGACCCCAGGCTCTCTCCCTTTCATAGCCACATTAGTCTCTCTTAAATGCTACTCACCCAACCTTCCCATTCTCAAAAACATTTAATGGCTTCCCGTTTTTTCTACTACATGAAATCCAAATTCTTCTCTTGATTTCTAACCCCTTTACACCCTCCCACCCTCCCCCCAATTTAGTTTGACTCTACCAAAAGAATCTTATTTTTGAACTTTCCCAAACAGACATCTACATTTGTTGTGCCGAAGTTTCCCTGTCTCAATTTCCCTCAATTGCTCTGTTCCCATGTTCGAGCTACAGTTTCCATCTCCAAACTTCCCTTAATTGCTCTGTCCCAGAATAACAACCTCCCTCCTTCTGACCATCAAAAATAATGGGCTCACATTCCAAAGGAGTTATGAAACCTCCAGATGGCCAGCCTCAACCTACCTCTTACCTGTATGACCCAGACTTAACTGTCTTCTCCCAATCTCTGGCATCCTTACTCTTTACCTGCCAGAACTAAATTTATGGTTTCCTTGGACACCAGATGTGCTCAGCTGTTCCCATGAGTTCTTTGTCTCCCTGAGCTATAGAATCTATATAATTCATGACGTCTCTCAATAGGACGCTGAATATTTTGTATTATTCAGTCAGCTGACATGGCTGTCAGTCTAAGTCTCTGGCCTGGACTGCATACTTTGAGACATGAGTCCCAGCAGTCCTGATCCATAGCTATGGATTCTGAACTCTCAATTAACATCAATAAAATATTACCTAATTTCCAATGTGTGATACTGCCTCAGTTTCTCCCTGAGCATTACAATTCTATTTAGGTCAGTCTTCTCATTGTCCTGAGAATTTGTCACGCACATTCTCATTTCTTTCATGCCTTTTTTAGTTCACTTCACTCTTTTCACCTGGATATCCTGTTCACCTTTCAGTCCATCCAAACCTATCCATTTTATGGAGCTCAGTTTATCTCACCTCTTCAATGAAAGTTTCTGCTTCATCTCTGAAATCCTTTAGCATTTAGAGCCTGCAACATGTTTCAGCAGCTAATTACATTTCAGCTAGAATCCATTATTTTGTACATTTGTCTTCCCTACTAAAGAGTAAGTTCTTTGAGGGCAAAGTTTTATACTTCTAGATTTTCCAAAGTTTTTAGTAATGATAAGTGGGGCTGCTAACTGATTGAGAGGAATTTGCAAAGTGTTTTTGCTTCCTCGATACAGAACAGATCTAGATGAAGCAGCATATAAGAATAACAACTGAGATTTCCATAGCACTTTACAATTACAGTGTCTTCCTCACAAAAACCCTAGGAAGCAGCATCTATCGCTATAGGATGCCCTAGTGATCCAACCTTCACATATATCCAGTAAAGGAAGTTCTAATCCCAATTCCCCCTGATCATTAATGACATTCTAGACAAAGCCAGGCCAAGCTTAATAATCATTGGAATAGAGAGGAAGGGAAAAAGAAAGGGCAAAGTTGGTTGTGAGATAAATTAAAAAAAAAAAAAAAAAAAACTAGGGGAGAGGGAAAGATCACTTCTACTAGCAAAATTTTAAAATGTATCCCCCTCACTATTTAGCTGCCTTTCATATAACTTATATGATCATGAGCAATCTAAGCCTCATTTATCATTTGTGAAATAGGCAAAATAACATTTACAGGTTTGTTGTGAAGATTGAATATCACCTATATAAAAATACTTAGCAAATAGTAAAGCACTATAAAAATATCCAATCATATCAATATGAACTCTAAGATCCCTTCCAAGTCTAATTTCTCTCTTCCTGTGAGCTGGTTTGCTATGATTCTTCATATGGCTCCATATCTGGGAGAAAACCATGTAACCTGCAGTTCAAAAATTGCAGTTCTACAATTTGGAACTATACCCAAAGGGCTATCAAACTGTGCATACCCTTTGATTCAGAAGTGTTTTCACTGGGCTTGTATCCCAAAGAGATCATAAAGGAGGGAATGGGACATATATGTGCAAAAATGTTTGTGGCAGCCCTTTTAGTAGTGGCAAGAAACTGGAAACTGAGTGGAAGCCCATCAGTTGGAGGATGGCTGAATAAGTTATGGTATATGAATGTTATGGTCTATTATTGTTCCATGATCAGCAGGATGATTTCAGAAAGGCCTGGATTCACTTACATGAACTGATGCTAAGTGAAATGAGCAGAACCAGGAGATCATTATCCACAGCAACAACAAGACTATATGATGATCAATTCTGATGGACCTGGCTCTCTTCAAAAATGAGATGATTTAGGCCAGTTCCAATGGTCTTGTGATGAAGAGAGCCATCTGTACCCAGAGAGGAGACAATGGGAAGTGAATGTGGATCACAACATAGTATTTTCACTCTTTTTACTGTTGTTTGTTTACATTTTGTTTTCTTTCTCATTTTTTCCCTTTTTGAAGATTTTTCTTGTGAAGCCTATTTATGGAAATATGTATAGAAGAAATGAACATGTTTAACATATGTTGGATTATTTGCCATTTAGGGTAGGGGAAGGGAGGGAAAAAATTTAAACACAAGGTTTTGCAAGGGTGAATGCTGAAAATTATCCATGCATATATTTTGAAAATAAAAAGCTTTAATTTAAAAAAAAATTGCAGTTCTAGTTAAACAAAGACCAAGTTCATTCTCAGAGCTTCAATAACCCAGTAATTGATCACTTTGCCCCTACTCTCTGGGAGTATCTGTATCTGATATCTCCTACCCCTGTCAACATTTCCCCAGAAAATAACAGAATCTATCTGGTATTGTTTTAAGGAACTGTGAAACAAACAGAAGCTGGGCCACTAAACCATATATAAAGACTTCAGTGGACCACATATTCATTTATAAAACCACATGTCAACATTATCTAAGTCCCATTTTATTTAGTTAAATATTTCCCAATTACATTTTAATATGGGGTGAAGTCAGCAATATGCAGCCCTCAGGCTAGATGATTCCAACTCCTACTCAAAGCACCCAGGCTAACAAAACATTCAATGTAAAAGACTGAAACCTCAGCACTTAATAGAAACAGTTCTCTACAGGTGGCCCCTCTTTTTCTCTGTATATTACCACCCTGGAGATGTGGCCCAACCCAACATCCAGGTTGCTTCAGAGTCCAACAACCCTTCCTTTGGGTGAGTTCTACCTTCCCTCAGAATCACATTGCCCACATACCTAGGAAGGAACAGATCATAGTTGTTCCCCATATAATGGCATTCAGATGTTGCCTTCTTTTCCCCCCTTTGCATTGCTATCGGTCAATGGCTCATTTTCTTTTTCCATAGTCCTAAAAACCAATCTGTCCTTCCTCTCCAAGGTGACCACGTGGCTCCATGGAGAAGTCAAAGAAGTAGGCAGGCTTCTGTTCAAGAAATGAAGTCCATGTTTGTGTGTAGTCCTACAAATTCCTCTGCCCAGTTTCAAACTCTGAATTCTCTTTAAAGACAAAACTGGAAGATTAGCACAGGTGTGTGATGTCTGACTACAATTATTCAGGCACAGAACTAAGACCTTATCCCTTGGCAAAGACAACTCAGAATAGGGGTATTCACACCTATATTAGACATTTAAGTGGGAGGAAAAAGGTGCTTACTCAGCTCCTCCTGAAGCCTATTTGGGAAGACTTGCCACAATGACAAGCACTGATCCAGTCATTCCTATGATATTATGGTGTATCATGGCTCTGACATTTACCAGCTATGTGAGTTAAAAGATTATTTCCATCTCTTGGACACAGTTTCTTTATTTTTTTTAAACGAGAGAACTGGACTAGATCATCTGAGTTGAAATTTATGGTCCTACACTTAAAATTGAGTGGATTTTTTCAGCCTCAAATGTGAACCTGAATTAGAAAGGACATTTTTTAAAATGGCCAGTAGTGAGTTGATACTCCAAACAACTAAGTAAATAGCAAGAGAGAATATAGCTGTCCTAAGAATTTCAAATCGCCCAGCCCAGATGAACTACATTTTCAGCTATTGAAAATATTGAAGTATAGGAATACTTCATTTTACTGCACTTGGCAGATGTGTTTTTTACAAACTAAAAGTTTGCGACAATCCTGCATTGACCAAGTTTTTCAGTGTCACTTTTCCAATAGCATGTGCTCACATCATGTCTCTGTGTAACATTTTGGTAATTCTCACAATATTTCAACCAATTTCATTATTATTATAACTGTTATGATGATAAGTGATCTTTGATATTACTATTGTAATTATTTTGAGACTTCACAAACTCTACCATATATGACAGAAAACTTTTTTTTATTTTTAAAGCTTTTTATTTCCAAAACATATGCATAGTTTTCAACATTCATGCCTGAACAACCTTTTGTTGCAGTTTTTTTTCCCTTCCCTTCCCCACGCCCCCTCCCCTAGATGGCAAGTAATCCAATGTTAAACATGTGCAATTCTTCTATACTATTTCCACAATTATCATAATGCACAAGAAAAATCAAATCAAAAAGGAAAAAAATGAGAAAGAAAACAAAATTCAAACAATCAATAAAAAAAAGGTGAAAATGCTATGTTGGGATCCACACTCAGTTCTCACAGTGCTCTATCTAGGTGCAGATGGCTTTCTTCATATGATTAGATAACTTAATAAATGTTGCGTGTTCTGACTGCTCTACCATTCTCCTGTCTCTCTTCAGGTTATTCCTCTTTCCTAAGAGGCAACAATACTGAAATTAAACCAAATAATAACCTACAATGTCCTCGCAGTGTTCAAGGAAAAGGAAGTGTCAATCGATGTGACAAACTTCCTTGGTGTCTTATTTAAAGAAATTTCCACAGCCACCCCAACCTTCAGCAACTACCACCCTGATCAGTCAGCAGGCATCAACATTGAGGCAAGATCCTCCACCAGCCACAAGATCATAAATTCACTAAAGGCTCAGATGACGGTAAGAAATTTTTAGGAATAACATATTTTTAAATTAAGATATAGACATTGTTTCTTTAAATATAATATGATTGTCATTATACTTAATAGATTACACTATAGCATAAACCTAAATTTTCTTTGCACTGGGCAACTATAAACTTACTTTACTATGATATTTACTTTAATGAGATGGCCTGGAACTGAAACTACAATATCTCCAAGGTATACCTGTATGTGATTTTCATTTATATTTGAATATTTATATTTGAAAGATCCAGGAGGCCAGAAATAGTATCACATAATCTTCAAATGACAATAACTAGCTAGTATTTAGGTAATACCTTAAGGTTTGCCAAGCATTTACAAATATTATCTCTTACCCTCACAATAAACCTGGGAGGTGGTTGATATCATCTCTATTTATAAAGAAATTGGGCCAAACAGTTTGTCAAAAATTGCAGCCAGGAGGTGTCCAGGACTACATTTGACACAAATCTTCCTGACCCAAGCTGCCTAAAAAAATAGAATTAATAAAATCTTTAAGCTATAGGAGTGAATTTGACTTTAATGCCTAACAACATTCTAGGAGATATAATGAAAGAAACAGTTAATGAATATATGAAAAGGAAGTAATGATTATAAAGAGCCAATAGGGCTTCCTTCATCAAATGCAGATCATATTGGACAAACCTTTCTTTTTTCTTCCTTTATTTTTTTAAAACAACATTATTAAACCACAAATAAAAGATAATTTGAAGATGTTTTCATTTAGATTTTAATTCTTTAGCAAAGAGTTTTATAAAGTATTTTATGCTATTCTTATGAGAAAGATTGGAAATAGGTAGGTTAGACCAGCTATATCAAACTCAAATAAAAATGAATCCCTAAAGTCTTCACATTGACTTAGAAAACCACAAACTAACTTTATGTTGTGATATGTTTATATTTATTGTTAAATATTTCCCAATTACATTTTAATTTGGTGCCTCTGCAAGAGCATGTTTAATTCTGGACTATAGTATAACAGGACAGGTTTAGAACTAGCTGACTGGCCAGACTCAAAAAAAGTCATTAATGGTCTAATGTCAACATATCAAGACAATCTAAAGTCACCATGCCCTAGGAATCTGTATTTGCCCTAGTACTATTTAACATTTTACATCAAAGCCCCCCAACCCCCTTGCCAGTTTTTCAGATGCCACAAACCAAGTAAGAAAAGCCAAAATAGTAGATGACAAAGGATCTAAAAAGGACTTGGCAAATTAGAATACTAGACTAAGTGTAATAAGATGAAAAAATAATAGACATAAATGCAAAGTCTCACACCTAGGAATTAAATTCACAAGTATAAGATGGAGTAAGCAAAGCTAGATAGTGGGATGTCTAAAAAAAAATTTCAGGGCTTTAGTGAATTTTAAAGTCATTTTAAATCCATAATAATATGGTACCACCAAAAGTTAGTGTGTTATCAATCTATATGAAGTGAGACACAGTTTCCAAGAATTAGGAAGCAAGAATTTCACTGTATTATGTTCAGGTCAGTCCATGTTAGCAGTTCTGGGTACCATATCTTAGAAAGACATTGATAAGGTGGACAACATTCAAAGGAGATAATCTAGGTTGGTGACACATTTGGAGTGCATGTCTTTTGAGGATGCTATGTTTAGCCAGAAAACTTCAGAGCGATCTTTATGTATTTCAAAAATGAGATAATACATGAAAAGTGCTTTGTAAACCTTAAAGCATTATGTAAATTCTAGCTATCATTATTATTATTACTTAAAAGCCTTCATGAAAAGGAGGTTAGAATTATGTCACCCAGAAGAAAAGAACTTTTTTTTTTTTAAAGGAAGAACTTGAAGTACTGGGTAGAAATTACAAAGTGGGAGATTTAAACTTAATATCAAGAAAAACTTCCTAACAATTAAAGCTTTCCAGAAATGGATGGGCTGCTTCAGAATGTAGTAGATTCCTTGGCACAGAAGGCCTTCAAGAAAAGATTCAATAACCACTGGTAGATGTGTTTGTAGTGGAGACTGATTTTTGGATACAGGTTTGCCTACATGACAACTGAGGTGCCTTCTAACTCTAAAATTCTGTGATTTTATAAATTACCTATTTAGTTCTCTGGGCTATAATTCCTCATTTATAAAATAGGAGGAAGGTTGGAGGATATGACATATGAGGTAACCTCCAGTTCAATAACTATGATCTTAATATATACTTATTAAATCTTTTAGACTAAGAAAATGCTGATCAAAGAATTATTATTATTAGTGTAAAGGAGGGATTGGCCAATAAGAGCTCAGTCACTACATTATTCATAAAGCTACTCAGCAAGTCAGTAGAAAAGCCTATAGAGGCCTCAGTCTATTTGTTAGATGCTTTAATTCTTACCATTAAACATTTTCCCATTAATTGCTACAGAAGTCAGAGCATTTCTGATTATACCATAGTTTTGAAATCATGTATTATGTTATTGAATATCTGTTGTAGTTTTATTTAAGGATACTTCATATATATCAAGGTGCTTTTCATGTTTGTTTTATCTAAAGTACAGTATAAACAGGGTCATGAAAACTGGATAAATGTGATTAAAAAAAGATATTGTTAATATAAGTTTTAAAAATATATAACCAAATTTAAATTAATAATTTAATTTTAAACTAAACAATAACAATCTCAGAAAGTGATCAAGAACAAAATTAACAATAATGATAATAATTTTTGCTCTACTTTCCTTGAAAACATCTATTTTTTTTTAGCACCATTATGTATAAGCGAATACCAATAGAATAAAATTAGTTTTCAACTACGTGTTTCAAAAGTGAATTAACAGTTTTCCCCAAAAGATCTGGAACAACTTTCAACATTCATTTACTCCAGAAAATGGGTTAAAAAAAAAAGTCTTTGGCAGCAAAGGCAAAAACAACCTGATGGTTTGGAGAGTTATTCCAACTTGCTAATGAATAAGCCAGTTGGGCTTCATAGTCCAAGCCAAACAAGTTACTTGAGAGATCCAGAAATAAGTTATTAGCTTAGTTTAGAACAGACCTGGGCAAAAAATAGCAAGCTAGCTTTTGGTTACAGTTGATTGTGTCCTTTCTCTTGCAAACATATGTCAGATGTGGTATAAAATTCTTCCTTTTAGGAATATGTACTTACTCCACTCTTATTTATCTCCTGATGGCCTTACAAATGGCTCAATTACTGTAATTATCTCTGTTTTTAGTCAGGGCTCCTCAACTGCATACAACCCCTAACCCCAGGGTTTCCTCCCAGAATCATATGACACTAAGCCTTTAAACTATTAACAAAAAGTAGTCTGATTTGAGACTAAATCTATTTATTAGACAAGCTCTGAATTGTGCACGCCTGTCTGAATTTTAAGTTCTATGAATTTGTTATATTCTGGTCTACATCTGTATTCTAGTCCCAGCTGTTAACCTAGAAATGGTACTTCATGCCCTTGCTCAGGTTATCTCAAGGTTTACTATTAGACAAGACCTTGGACCAGACTATGAGAAAGGGAATTAGCTCTATGACATCAGTGATGATATTTGCATCATTCTGGACCACCCTCTATCTCTCTGGGCATTCATTTAAACCCCTTTTGAGAAAGTAGGGCCCTAGAAAGGTCCCTGAGATAGAAGATGTCCTTGATCAGATTACCTTGAGCATTTCTATATTCTAGTATTGTTTAAAGGAGACATCAAAACCTGGAGCATTTTTAGTTGACACTTAGTAACACCAGGACATAGGCTTAGAAACTAAATTGAGAGATTAATTGGGTAATTCATTGCAGATTACTAATTTATGCCCACATACACATTTTGATCTAGCCCTAAGAAATTGCTGATTTAGAATTGTATTAAATTTTAGTTTATATTTTAAACATTTCTATTGAATGTATCTTTTTCATATTTAATTTCATGTTTATTTAGTTTGTTTCATGACCCTGGTTATGCTGTATTCAGATAAAATACATACCTGAAAAGCACCTTGATATATGTAAAACTCTATTAAATAAAACTGCAGCAAATATTCAATAACAAACCACGCAACTTCAAAATTATGGTACAATCAGAAATGCTCAAGCTTCTTTGTCAATTAAAGGGAGAAAAGTATCTGGGTAAATGGACTGAGTTCTCTACAGGCTCTCCTACTGACTCACCGAGTGAAAGTCACCCTATTTGTCTACATCCTCATATATCTAATGGGCATCTGCCTCTGAGGGATACTATGTGGGCTAATCAACTAAAAGGCACATATTTGTGGTTAGTGCAGAGTGAACTGAGCCAGAAGTCAGAAAAACTGTCCTCTATTCCCTGATCTGCCACTCTGTGACCATGAGCTAATCAAGTCTTTGCTGTACTTCAGTTTTTATCCTTGAAAACTGGAAAACATCATACAGTCACTATGTTGCATAGGAGTACAGCCAAATCATATTTAAGAACAAAACATTCGGGTTGTTTGGTTTTCCAAAGCTCATCTATATAACCTGGAAAGTTATTTTTCAACTAGGAAATCTTAATTGTATAAATTGGATAATGTTGAAATGGCCCCCAACAAAGAAAATATGAAGAGAGTTTGAGTTCTTGTACAATTTGATTTGGCATGTATGTTAAATGTGGGGTCCTTAATAAATATAATTTATATACTATTACATGTTAGTGGAATTCCCTCTTTGCTCAGTAATTTGTTATGCAAAATGTCAAAGTGTTCCATGCCTCAGGGGCATAGCTAGCTAGACTTAGATTACACATTTAAACCAATGGGGAAAGGACTGAAAGCTACATATAGTACTAACCTTTGCACACACACTTTGACCTACATTTAGTAATGTTAGCAGTATCATATTCAATGTAAAGGAAGATGATAATTTCCAGGATGGTTAGGGAATGGATGTTCTGCTTAATCAAATATTTTGGCTATGCTTGAGAACTGTGTAGTACATATAGATAACCACTTGTTAAATAATCATAATATGATAAAATATATTTTAACATTAAAACTAATCTGATCAACATTGAGTATTTCTTTGAAGTCTCAGGAGCATCATTATGTCTATATTTCATTGAGTATATTAATATAAGATTCTGTCCACCTTTGCTTTCCATCTATGTGAATCTTGTTCTTGCTTCCATGGAAGACTGACCTGTATATCATCCTCTGGTACTTCTAATATTTTGGAGATAAATACCAGTGGAACATCCATCTTTATCTCTCATTTTGCCACATGACCAGTCCTACCTCTTTTCCTGGTCATATACATCTTTGAATAGTATTTTATACCACTTACCAATCAATCCAAAACAGTTTGATTTAATAAAATAATATTATTATTAAGCAACTCCTATTTGACTGAAACTGTGTTTAGGACACAAAGGCATAAATAAAGATGATCCCCATACTCAAAGTATTCATATTTTCCTGGGGGAAGAGAGGAGGGAGGGAAAGGAGAAATATCATGCATACACATAACCAATGACTCAACAAAGTTTATTAAACACCTAAGTAAGAGATGTCAGGAACCCTGCTAGGCCTTGGAGATACTAATACAAAAATGGTACAGTCCAAGACAGCTAGGTGGCGCAGTGGATAGAGCACCAACCCTGAAGTTAGGAAGACCTGAGTTCAAATTTGTCCTCAGAAACTTAACAGGTTCTAGCTGTGTGACCTTGGGCAAGTCACTTAACCCCAATTGCCTCAGGGGGGGAAAATGGTACCATCCCTGACTACAGAGAATTTACACTACATGGAGAGGATAAAATGTCTCCAGAGATAAAGAAATACAAACCATATACAACTACATATAAAGTCATTCAGGGAGGGGAAAAGAGTACTAATAACTGAGAGAACAGGAAAGGCCTTGTGAGGGAGTGATGTGGACTGAGTTCTGAATGGAGCTAGGAATTCCCAGAGGTACTGATGAGAAAGAAAAGCATGGGAAAGAAAAGCATTCTAGGCATGGGAAGCAGCCTGTTCAAAGGGAAAGAGATGGAAGTTGAAATGGTACTTATGAGAAAAACAAAGTAAACCAATTTTTTTTTTTTTTAAGAATTTAGAGTGCATTAGGGAGAAAAAGAAATAATTCAGAATAGATAAGTTGAAGTTAGATTGTAAAGGGCTTTAAATAACAAACAAGGAATTTTAGGTTTTAATCCTAGGACAAAAGGGAGCTACTGAGACTTCCTGACTTGGGGCCCATTCTATTCTTTAAGAATATGGATTTGACAGCTACATAGAGAATTGCTTAAAAAGAGGGGAGGTCACATGAGGACGATTTCAGAGAGGCCTGGAGAGACTTGCATGAACTGATGCTCAGTGAAAGCAGCAGAACTAGGAGATCATTATACATGGCAACAACAAGACTATATGATGATCAATTCTGATGGGCATGGCTCTCTTTAACAATGAAATGTTTCAAACTAGTTCCAATGGTTCAGTAAAGAAGGCCATATACACCCAGAGAGAGGGATATGAGATATGGACTACAACATATTCATTCTATTGATGTTTGCTTGCATTGGGTTTCCTTTTTCAGATATTTTTTGTTCATGTAGATACGATTGTTCTTGCACAGCAAGATAAGTTTGGAAATATGTATACATATATTTGACTTGTCAAGTATTTTAATATAATTAACATGTAGTGGACTTCCTGCCATCTAGGGGAGGGGAGAGGACTAGGGGGGAAAATTTGTAGCGGAAAGCTTCGTAAGGGTCAGTGTTGAAGAACTATCCATACATATGCTATGCAAATAAAAAGCTTTAATTTAAAAAAAAAAAAAAAGAGGAGAGATAAGTCATAGGAACCATTACAGTAGTTCAAGTGAGAAGTGAAGAAAGCCAAAACTAGGGTAGGGGCTGAGTGGACAGGAAGGATAGATATGAGAAATAGTCTAGAAGTATAATAAATAAAATTTGGCAGTTGATTGGCTATGTATGAATGGTGAATGAAGGAAAGCTCCAAAGTTGCAAACATGGCATGATTTTGTGGATGGTAGTGCCTTTAAAAGAAATAAGGACGTCAGAAAAATCGAGTTTGGGGGGAAAGATAAGTTTTGTTTTTGAATTATTTAAGTTTGAGATGAATCCGAGACTTATATTTGTCTAGACAGAAATGTCTACCAGGCAGATGGTAATTCAGGGTGTGAGTTCAGGGGAGAAATAAGGGCTGAATATGTAGATTTGGGAGTATTCTGCATGGAAATATTAATTGAATTCATGGAAAGTGGTGAGATCACCAAAAAAGTACATGTAGAGAGTAGTGTCCAATAAAGACTGTGAATAAGGAGTGAAATATGAATAATGACAAAGCAAAGGTTACTGAGGAGAGATCACACAGGGAGGAGAACTAGGAGATGATGCTATCATAACAACCTAGGAAGGAGAGCACATTCAGGAGGAGTGGATGTCAGATGACACTAAGAATTTCAGGATAACTATTAATTAAGTCATTGGTTTAGCAATTAAGAAATAACTGGTAACCTTGGAATAATAGCTAGCATTGGAAAGAAGAATCTTAATTGATCAATAGAAAAAGAGGCCATATTACAAGTGATTGAGAAGAAAATTGTAGATAAGAAAGTGATAGCAGTAAATATAGATGGCACTTGACTTTAAAAGAAAGGACTGACAGTGTCTAATAACTTGAGGGGAGAAGTCAGGTAAAATGAATTTTTTAAGGATGGAGGATACCTCAGGGTATTGGTAGACAACAGAGAAGGAACCATTAGATCATCATTGATGTGTTATAACCTACTTACAGTCACCATATGACTGAGTCACTTAGAAGCTATATAATATCACTTGGAGAATACTGACTTAAAAGATAATGCTGTCCTGGCTGGTCATCATTATGAAACTCAAATATCACATTACAATAATAAAATATGATACAAAAACAATATAATACCTCATAGGCTCTTCTCAGGGACACGATTCTTAAGATATATTATTTGTCTAAAGCCACAGCACAATTGTCTCCCATAACTACTGAATTTCTATGAAGAAGCCCAAATAAGCCACTATACGTTAGAGTAAAGCAAAGATTCTTCACATAAAACAGAAAGCAAGCTAGATAACAAAGTGAAATTCCCCCTATATAGAAAATGGGACATTCAATGACAGATTCCAAATTCCTATGTCTACAATGGGAAAGAACTATTGTTATTACCCAGAGAATTCATACTTCCAGCTGGCACACTGTTTTTCCTCAGCAACTACCAATGACTGCTTCCCTGAAGAATTACTGAGGTTATTAAATCTGTTCTTGCTGCAGACCCTGCTAACAACCACCTCTCCCTTAAACTATTACTGTCACATGCTGCTTCTCTGATGAACTGTAGCTACTAGGTGGCTTTACCCCAAGAGGGGGGATGTTCACAACTCCTGTGAGTCAGCCCAGCGCCTCAGGCCTCCTATTATTTTTGAGTCAGACCCACAGTTCCACTCAGTCAGTATAGTAAGAGGTATCAAAACAAATTTATCTTTTTGAATAATTTTACTTCAGAACACTATTGGCTGATTTGATTTTTAGGTTGGACTGAGTACACCTTCTATTAGGCCTCTGGAGTCAGGGCCATGCAAATCATCCTGGAACTTCAATAGCAACAGATCATTGCCTTCCTTATACTACAAACTTTTATTGAGCACTAATTGTATGAAGACAACTATCCAAGAAGCTGGGGGAAGTAGGAAATTTAGATAAGATAGAGTCCCTTTTCACTAGATTATAGTTTAGAACTATGAATGAAGACAAACTGTTACAATAATACCTTTCATTTTCAGAAACTTTGTTACAAAATACAGAATATTGAAGGTACAGATATATGCTCCAAGGGATCACAAAGGTAAGGGGAGAGAGAAGGGAACTATGGGCCTAGAGTTAGAACAACCTGAATTCAAATTCAGCCAATCATACACCAACAAGTTGTATGATCTTGGGCAAGTCTCTTAACCCTTATTTATCTCAGTTTTCCTTATCTATAAAATGGAATAAATAATAATGCCACCTCCTAGGGTTATTATGAGGATTAAATGAGGTAAGATTTCTACAAAGTTTAGCACAGTGTTTGGTATACAGCAGGAGCCATATTAATGCTATCTCTTATTAACTATGATACCAAAAATTACTAAATATTAACTAAAATCAAATATACTAGAAATTAAAAATATTAATCAAATCAAATAGGCCAGAAAGCATAAAAATATGCATTTAGGAGATGGGGTAAAAGAGAATAAGACTACAATGAAAAAAAGGAATCAGGTCCAAAACTCTAAAAATTCTATTTTTGAAGAACCATCTCAATATACAAGAACAGGAAAAGTAGGGTTCAAGGAGACGTGGGGAGGAAGGAGGCAAAGTGAGGTTCTGAAAGGAAATGACTTGCTATATAGACCTGTTCAAGAACAGAACAATTCCCTGGAAGATCCTGAGCACTACACTAGCCAATCTCTGATAAATTTTAGAATGGGTATACTAATAGGTATACTACAGAACAGCTAGTTCCCTGCTTCCCTTCCTTTTATCTTTATATTCTTTCCCAGCCAAAGAAAAAGAAGGAATACTGTGGCTGGCTCTTTGCATTGAAATCCCCACCCACTCCCATCCTACTGACCCCATCCCTAATCATTCTAAAAATAAATAAGTAAAGTTGATTTACCTTCAGGGCTGATTTTATGTATAATGTAATGTCAGTGTCCCTTTAAACCTCTTAAATGTCTTCACCTATTTACTAACTTGTGAGGTTCCTTTAATTGGAAACAAAATCTTTTAATCCATAATTGGGGGGAAAGGCTTAAAATGAAAAATATCTGATTGATAGAATTCATTAACTGAAACTCATTCAAACTAAAGTATAATAAAACAATCAAATGTATCAATGTCATCGAGTATTTCCTGTTTTGAGAAATGGGGCATGTGGGTTAGAGATTTTTTTTTAAAAAAGACTTCAAGGGGTAGTTAGAAAACAGAAGACAAGTATAAAGAACTGAAGCCTTAATTCACAGTATTTAGACCTAGAAAGAATTTTAGAGATTCTATGGTATGTCTCTCATTTTTTTTTGGTGGACAAATTAAATTTTTATTGTATTTTATTTTTTCAAATACATGCAAAGATAGTCTCCAATATTCATCTTCACAAAATCTTGTGTTCCAAATTTTTCTTCCTCTCTCACCCCTCTTCCCTCCCCAAGATAGCAAGCAATCCAATAGAAATTAAACTTGCGCAATTCTTTGAAATATTTCCTTATTCCACATCTGTGAAAGAAAAATCAGACCAAAAGTGAAAACAACAACAACAAGAAGCAAACAATGACAACAAAAAAAGGTTAAAAACTATGCTTTGATTCATATTCAGTCTCCATAGTTCTCTCTGGCTTAAGCCTCTCATTTTACACATGAGGAAACTAAGATTCAATGACCTGCCTAAATTTCTTATAAGGTCATAGATAGCAGAGCTGGGATTTGAACCCAGATCTTTTGCCTCCTGACCCAGTGTCTATTCCACTAGGCAACATTGCCTTCCTTTTGTCCTTTTCACCTGGGCACAGATGCAAGCTTAGCAGGAACAGTTTCATGAGCAAAATAGCTATATATGATTACAAAGATTTCTGATTTTTTAACATAGACAACTTTGTTACAAAAACATTTTGTTCCCAGAGAATTCATTAATCAATATGTTATTCTATATGTGCTGAAAGTGATAAGTATAAATGATGGATAACAGAGAATACAATGTATATGCATATACATATGCTTAACGAATTATAGTATAGATTTCTTTTGATCATTACTGCAGTTTTTTGTGGGGGTTTTTTTTTGGGGGGGGGCAAAGAGTAGTCTAGGCCTCTGTTTGCAAAGGTGTGGGAAACTGCCTGGATCTTCAGGGGAGAGAGCTGACTGAAGTGTTGAAAGGTTGAGTGATTTGCTTGTGGTCACATGGCATGTGTCAGAGATATGGGTGAATTGTTTCTGATTCCTAATTCCTGCATCCTCAGTCTCTCCTATTGTAGTGTATTGTATAGTACTGTTGTAACTATTACTACTAGCTTTAGATGCTCTTTGATATTAAAGAAAACATTACCTTTGGACAAATAAAAGTAGCCAAAAGATCATTAACAGACATATGGTATTAGGAAATTGAAAAGCAATTAAGCTGCTTTTGTTTCTAGAAGTCTATAATTTACTCCAGAAATGTAAGCTGGTATCTCATTTACGGGATCTAGAGCTAGAAGGGATCTTAAAGATCATTTAATCTAACTTTCTCATTTTACAGATAAAGAAACTGAGGTCCAGAGTAGGGAAATGACTTGTCCCAAAGTGACAGAGCTAATAAGCAGATGACCTAGCATTGAACCTAGGTCTTCTCACTCCAAATCAAGAGACTTATTTTATTGAACCATGAACCAGCCTGCTTTTACAGAATAACCAGTAAGTCCCATGAATTATGTTCCATTGTAAGAAGATTGCACTGTATAGAGTCACCAAAAAGTTCTTCACTTAAAGAACTTAATAATTTGATATTTAGAACTGTATCTATACCAGCTTTCAGTATTAGAAAGGTAATGTTTCCATTCCTTGTGCTCACCTGATGAGCACCTCACCCACATCTCATCTCTCTAGAATTGTCCAGGCTCTAGAATTCTGCTGACCCTGGCAGGTGTGCTCTCTGACCCCTTCTATCTTTTGCTGAGAAACATAAACCAAATCAACTTTGCTATATCTCCGGTGAATGGACTACAAGCCCTTCCTGTTCTCAGGATTCCTGTGATTCAGAGTTCCAGACAGCCTAGCCTAAAACTCCTTTTTCTAACCACAGTTCTCCCCCTTCTTTGTACCCATTCATATCCTATTACATTAGTGTTCCTCTGCCACTCTACTTTACCCCTACACTGTGCAATCTGAAACCTCTTCAAATGTTAACACATTGTCCTTTGCTTTAGAACAACTCAGAAATTACTTTGTATTTAATTTTCTATGTACAGGTTGTTTCTAACCCTTTCCCTCATGGGTTTAAATATCATCCCTATGTAGATGATTCTCCAGGCTCGACATCTCTCCCAAGTTAGCTGGTCAGGAAATCTCAGTCATCTCAGACTCAACATGTCCAAAAAAGAACCCATTTTCTTTCCCCCTTCAAACCCACTCCTCTTCCAGACTTCTCTAGTTCGTGTGCAACCATCTTTTCAGTGATCCAATTGTGCAACCTTGGAGTCATACTCAATTTCTCACTAGTGTAGCTAACCTCATATGACCAAATCACTTATAAATTCTTGTAGATTGTACTCCATCATTCTTCTCATATATGTCCTCTTACCTCTATTCACAAGGCCACAACATCATAGCTCAGGCCCTTTGGCACCTCTCACTTGGACTACTGAAATAACCTTCTAATGCCTCATCTTTCCCATTCCAATCCATCTTCCACACAACTGCCATACTGATAAAGCACGGTCTGACCATGTCACTCTCCTGCATAATAAACTCTAATGGATTTTTATTAACTCCAGATGAAATACAAAATCCTCTGTTTCACATTTAAAGCCCTCACAACCTGGTTCCAACCTATCTGTTCAACCTTTTTTTATGTGTGTTTATATGTCTGTATGTGTGTGTGTGTGTGTTTATATTGTCTTCCCCATTAGAATATAAATTCTTGGGAGCCAGGAACTGTTTTGCTTTTGCCTTTATATTTCTAGTTGCTAGAAAGATGCTTGGAAGATAGTAAGAACTTCAAAAATGTTCACTGAATTAAACTGAAATATTCCCAATCAATGACTCAGAAAAATTTGAAAAACAAATTTGCCCTTTTTTGAACCATGAAGTTAAATAGCAAGGGACATTCATTCATATAAATTCTTCTCTCAATGACTAAATAAACTGAGTTTTCAAAGGATAGGGAACACATCTAGAAGGAATCTAGAGCCAGTCTAATCCAATCTTCTCATTTTAGCTGACTATGGAACTTTTAAGGTTTGCAAAGCCCTTTATTTACATTATCTCAGATGATCCCAGAGACAGTCCTCTAATGGAACATGCTAGAGATTTAATCTGAGTTTTACAAATGAGGAAGCTAAAACTCAGAAAAGCTGTGACTTGTCAATTAGGTCTAAAAGCTAATAAGTGGCAGATTCAAGGTGCAAACTCTGATCTGTTATCTCCACTTTTATTTTATATCCTTTCTTTGATATTCCTCCATCTGCATCTATTGCCAAAATGTTGCAGGCATTCAACTAAATATTTGCTAACTAACCCCAAAACATATAGAAGCCTAAGGGCAAACTTGTATTAAATGTGCTCATTTAGAATCCACTAAAAATCAAAACAGTTAAAAAATATTTGTATTATTCTCACATAACCAGGAAACTACTGAGTATAGGATGAGTGGTGGATAAATGTTTTGCTACTCTGACTGATAAAGAAGTGTACCAACATGAGAAAGAGTATACAATTATCTTCTAACATATGTTAATAGTTGGACTAATACAAAACAATAAATTTGATTTCTAAAACTTTTTTTTTTAATTGCCCTAAAAATATGCTGGGTGGTATCATGCAATGTAAGCTACTTGAGGGTAAGGACTACAGTATTTCTTTTTTTCCTTTTTATTCCTAGTGTCTAATAGAGATGGAGGCTTAATAAATATTTCTTGAATTGAAATGAATCAATAAATGTAGGCAATAGAACATTTGGTAGACATTTGATAATGTTATGAGATTTGTTCATTTAGATGTCCAATTCAATAGTTATATCACAATAAGTAACACCATTCTCAATATTATCATTATTTCATCATTACTTCAAAGAACTGTGATTTCATGCTATAGTCTTCCAACCAATATACATTACAAATATTATAAATTTTATTAGTTATAAGTTCCTGGCCCAAAAAATTACATCATTTGGTGGCTAAGACTTTGGTGAGAGAGTTCTATAAACTCAGTTTGGGTGACTTTCAGGTAAGGGACATATAACTGCTGTGAGTGTTATACTAAAAAAAAAAAACTGTACAGCATGACAGAACATACTAGATCTTGTACTGTACTAGGATAGCTTTTGGGAATTCAGAGTCACTGCCAGGCCATGATGAAACAACAGAATAGGATTTTAATGAAAAATTATCATCATCATCATCATCATCATCATCACCAAAACAAATGCAAGTATCTAAGGAACTAGGAAAGTTTCACATAAATTATTTGGCCATATTACCAATCAAGTTATTAAATTATATTCAGGAATCAAAGGAAGGAATTTTATCTTGAAATTTGGCCCATATATTTTTATCTCAATAATATACTTGGCCAAAAGTCCACTCCATTAGCAATTACCAAAATTTATAAAATGCCTTTATTTTATGTCAATATCATCATCTTACTTTTTCTAATCTTGTGAGGATAAAAAAAAGTCATTATGTATGGCTTATAATTGAAGAAACTAAGGTACAGAGATTATTGACATGTGTAATTTTTCCATTTTTTTACTTTCATAAGAAATAAATCCATGCATGCATACCAGATACAGAGTTCCATATTTATATTTGTAGGGAATTATATCCAGGAATCAAACTTAAAAATTCATCACTCATAGAATTACCTAAATAGAATACACTGCTCTCTACTGGCTCTCAGAAATATTCTGTTCACTCATCTGCTAGCTAAATTTTTTTTTAATTTTTTTATTAATACTTTTTATTTGCAAAACATATGTATGGGTAATTCCTAAACATTAACCCTTACAAAGCTTTCTGTTACAAATTTTCCCCCCCTATTCCCCACCCCTCCCCTAGATAGCAGGATATCCACTACATGATAATTATGTTAGAATACTTAAATCGAATATATGTATAGTTATTGCCACACATCATTTTTTTGTTCAGGAGAAATCCTATCTATAAGAAAGAATAATCCGATAAAGGAAATACAATGCAAGCAAATATCAATAGAGAACATGAAAATGTTATGTTGTGGTCCACATTTCACATCCCTCTCTCTGGGTGTACATGGCTCTCTTCACCAAACAATTGGAACTGGTTTGAAACATTTCATTGTTGAAGAGAGTGACGTCCATTAGAACTGATCCTCATCTAGTACTGTTGTTGCCATGTACAATGATCTCCTGGTTCTGCTCATCTCACTCAGCATCAGTTCATTGCTAGCTAAATTTTGATCTAAGAAAATTGGTATTCACTTAGTTTTCAATCTAATTAACAGGTGTGATATAGAAAAAGTTAGCAGTGTACTCTTTCCCCCTAATTCTATTTCACATGAGAAAAGGGCAATTTCTCCCTCTGATGATGAAAGACGATCAAACTTTCTTAAGGATACCAATTAAATTATTTGGTTGAATTCTCTGGGCATTCTTTCCCTTGAAAATGAGCTACTATCATTTCAAGAATCAAAGTCATTTTTGATTTTGCTAGATAAGTCATATTTTCTTGAACATCTAGAAATGCTAACTAGAAATGCACACATACATAAACATAGGATGTATCTTTTTTGAAACCAACTATTTTTATATGATTCTTTCCTCCCAAACCTACACATAGTAATCCTAGAGTTCAAGCTGTCTAGTTTCCATTAAGCTTTTGCATGTAATACCACAATTAAGAAGGCAGGGAAGTTCTTTGAGGATAAGTCAAGTGTTAGTTTTTTTTTTTTTTTTTCCAACTGTATGCAGCTCTTTATGATCCCACTTGATTTTTTATTTTATTTTATTTTTTGGCAAAGATATTGGAGTGGTTTCCCATTTTCTTTTCCAACTCATTTTATGTATTAGGAAACTGAGGCAAACAGGGTTAAGTGACTTATCCAGGGTCACACAACTAATAAGAGTCTGAGTCTGGATTTGAACTGAGTTTTTCCTGACACCAGGCCTGGCGCTCTATCCACTGTGCCACCTCACGGCCCCTGCGTGAAGTGAGGGTAGCACATAAAATTAGGAAGGAAATAAGACATCTGGGCTGGTGTTAAGGCTAGTCCTAAACATACAGCTTTAAAAGAAAGGAAGTTAAAAAAGGCAAGTGAGACTTCTTTATGGCAGAGTAGCAGAATGTGGGAGAGACTGGATAAATGGATGGCTTTTCTTAAACATTTGTTTGTGAATCTGCATGCTGCGTGTGTATCCTATAGTACTAATGCTGCCAAACTTAAATAGTTATAAGAGCTACTAAAGATCCTTGTATTGACTTGGCTTTTAAATGTAATGTTATCTATGTTGTGTTACTTCTTTTATTGTTTTGTCAGGCTGCATTGGGAAGTACAGTTGTGTGTTTGACACCTTTATCTTATACCTTGGACTATTGTGTAAGGTATTCATCTTATTTATCTGTATCTTGGATACTGAAAACGCCAATAAGCTTGTAGTGATGACTGTCACAAAATCACCAAGAGTTGTATGATGGCTCAGTAGAAAAGCACTGGCCTTGGCAGTAGGAAGATCCCAGTTCAAATATGACCTCAGAACTAGTGATGTGACCTCAGAACTAGTGATGTGACCTCAGAGCAATATCTGTCTCAGTTACCTCTAATTTTAAATTGGGACCACAATAGCATCTGTCTCCCAAGGTTGTTTGGAGAATCAAATAGAAAATATTTGTGAAATGTACCATCACATGATCAACTATGATAGATTTGGCTCTTTTCAACACTGAGTGATTCAATTTCAATAAACTTTCGATGGAGGAAGTCATCTGCATCCAGAAAGCATTATGGGGAGAGAGGGTACTAAGAATGTGGATTACAACAAAATATTTTCACTTTTTCTGTTGTTTGCTTGCTTGTTTTTTTCTTTCTCATTTTTTCCCCTTTTGATCTGATTATTCTTGTGCAGTATGATAAATGTGGAAATATGTTTAGAAGAAATTCACATATTTAACTTATATTGGATTACTTACTGGGAGAGGCGGAGAAAAATTTGGAACACAAGGTTTTGCAAGAGTGAATGTTGAAAACTATTTTTGCATGTATTTTGAAAAATTTAAAGTTATTATTAAAAAAAAATTAAAAGGGAAAAACATGCCATCACAACAATTTTTGAGTCTCTGCCTCAGAGATCATGAATGAATGAATGATAAAAAGCAATTATTAAGCAATTACTAGATGCCAAGCATTGTGCTAAGCACTGAGGTTGTAAACAGAAATGCTTTCTAGATGTTCACATCCTAATTAGGGGAGACAATACATAGAGGAACGTCTGCTACAAAGTCTATGACAAGGACCCATCCTGACCTTTTTTTGGTGCTTCCCCATTACTGACACAGGAAGCTGGACAAAGCCTTTGTCTTCCCTCCTCTGGCAGTCTGGCAGTTAGACTTGAGGACCTTTGAGCCTACAAATTTGGGCTCAGATTTAGCCCCAAGCCTTTTGACTTGAATACCACTCATTTGGGGATTGACTTACAATTCACCTTTGTCCTGCAGACCTTTTCTGTATGGGAACACTTGGAGTCTATTTAGTAGAGGATGAAGAAATGGTCTGGAAAATCTTTGTTTAAATTCTACCTCTGACAATATACACTGCTGGGGTGACCCTGGCCTAGACACATTCTGTAAAATGACAAATTGTCAAAATGTTAATCTGCTTTTGTAATGAAGTGCCTCTCCCGGATGAAATCACAGGTCCAGTCCGACTCCACCCTCTTCCCCAAAATACAAGAACAAGTAGAGAGCCCAAGCTATGAAGTATTGCTAGAGAATGAGGGATGGGGGTGACAAAGGTCACATGTCACTTAAACCCAAGTCCAATCCTGCTTATTGGTTTCGAGGACCTGGGAATGTCACTCTTGACTTTTACCTGCCTCCCCTTTCCTCATCTGTAAAATGGGAATCAGAATGGTACCTACCTCCCACAAAGTTCGAACGGGATATTTGTAGCGCTTTGCGAACGCTAGCTATTGGGATGATGAAGTCTCTTGAGCTTTCTCTAGCCATTCCATGGGCAGAGGACCGAGGAAGCTGCAGCAGCTTTCTCCACCCGAGCCTTTTTCCCTTCCTTGCTCCCAGGGGGAGCAGAGAGCCGGATGGGGGAGGGGCATCAGCCTAGCTGGGGGCTGGGGGGGACTGGTTATGCCCAGGTCCAAGAACGGGCGGCGGGGGAGGGGGGGGGGGGGTGGGGGGACTGGGGAGGAGCGCGGGATTTGCAAAGAGGATCTGAAATCGGATCCCGCCTCTACCACTTAGTCTCTGGGATTCCAGAGCAAGTCACTTTAGCTTGCTGAGCCTCAGTTTCCTTATTTGTAAAACCAGGAGGAGGGAGTCTGGCCAAGAAGGCCTCTGAGGTGTGTCCTATAACTAAAGGCGGCTTTCTAGGCCCAAGTGCGATGAGACATTCCGCCGCGACTTAGAGCAGCGTTAGTTCACAGAAGGGTTCAAAGGGCAGGCAGGGAGAACCTTGGCCTGGAAGCTGTTACCTTCTAGGAGAAGAAGGTTCCTGGCAGAGAAAAGCTTCATTCACTATCATTGCCACCGAGCACTGACTGAGGAGAGCTATAGTGCCCCCTGCCCGTGGCAGGTGTGACTCGTGACTGCTCCCCCTACTGGAGGGAGGCTGGAGGAGCAAACAGTCCAGAGGACCGCATAGGAGGGCAAAGTCAAATGTAGGGTGCTAGCGTAGATGAAAAAGAAGGAAAGAAAGGAGAATGGAGGGTGGGGAGGGAGAAGCGAGGGAGGGACTGGAAATGCAACTACAAGGTAAAAGAAAAGCCGCCCCTTACTTTGAGGAGCTTACATTCTAATGAAAAAGACCGGAGAAGACAATGAGAATGGGAAAGAAACAGAAGACCGTTAAAGAGAGAAAATTAGAGAAGACAATGGAGAAAAAAAGGGGAAGAAAATGAAAGGAGAAAAAAGAGGGGGATACCTCTTCAGTCTGATGGTTTCGTTCTATCTCATCCGGGATTTTTAACACTGGAAGTACCCTCCATTCCCACAACCTCTCCTTTTGATTAACTGTTCCTCCCAGAACTTCCATTTAAAGGATGCTCAAGCCAACCATGTCTTCATTCTTCAGGCTGCATTCTTGACTCTCCAGGCTCTCTGCTGAGTATCTTCATCTTCTCTGCCTCTCTCCCACACTCTTGATTTTTCAGCTTTCTTTTATGTATTTTCTTTGCCCCATTAGAATGTAAGTTCCTTGAGGGCAGAGCATTCTTTCTGCTTGTATTTATATCCCTGGTGTTTAATACACAGCCATTTCATCCAGGACCATCTCCAGTCATCTTGATCAATATCTGGCCATAGACCCAGATGGCTCTGGAGGGGAAAGTGAGGCAGATGATCTTACACAGCCTCCTCACTTAAATCCAATTGATTTTCATGTCATGGCATCACCTCCCTAATGTCATGGTCCTCTTCCAGAATGAAGGACAAACAGCCTCTGTGAGTAAAGCTGGCCCACAAACTGGAACTGGTCAGTTGGAAGACTCCTTCCTTCCTTCCTTCCTTCCACCCACCCTTCTCTCTTTCCTTCCTTCCTTTCTTCCTTCTTCCCTTCTTTTCCTTCCTTTTCCTCCCTGTTTCCACACAGGGTATCATACCCTTACCTACAGATGCTCTTAAAAGCATTTTTTTCCTTTTCTTTTGCACTTCTGAACCCTCCCAAGATAACTTGGGGTTTATTGGCTAGATTTTTTTCTTAAGGACCATGTCTTAAACCAAACCTCTGATTCTCATTGGCCACCCATAGGTCCTAGACCAAGCCCCATTTGTTCATTGTTTAAGTCCTGATTGACTGATTGAAAGAAAATCACAACCCTGAAGGTCTTCCCCTCCCAGATTTATTTATTCATTTAAAATTTTTTGGACTAGGGAAAGAGGAGATTCTTGGCCCCTATTGCTACCACCTATCCTTAATCACTGAATGGGTGCAGCCTCAGTCAAAGTGAGCCCTATTGAAGACCTTAGCTTAAAAAGGCTGGGGTCTCCCATTGCATTCAGAACCATTTCCAGTCATCCTGATCTATGTCTGGCCACAGGACCCAGATGATTCTGGCAGGGAAGGTGATGCATGTGACCTGGCACAGCCCTCACGCATTCAAATGTAATTGACTTGCATGTAATGGCATCAACTACCTGATGAAAACAAAGGACAAACAACAACAACGGAATATAGTTAGATTTTAATCGGTGTTTCTTGAAAAGCTGAGAGAGGTGAGGAGTTGGAAGAAAGTTGTTGCTGTTGTTGTTCCTCCTTCTCTGGAAGAGGACTGGGACATCAGGAAAGTGATGCCATGATATGTAAATGAACTGAATTTAAGTGAGGGAGGGCTGTGCAAGGTCACCTGCCTCACTTTCTCCTCCAGAGCCATCTGAGTACAGTGGCTAGATATAGATCAGGATGACTGGAGATAACCCTTTGGGAAGAAGTACCTATGCATGACAGCATGGTCCACAGAGGGAAGGATAACTGGTCTAGGGTTTTCCTCAAAATGGAGTTTCAGGGAAGAACTCATCAATGGGAAGAGACTTCAGGGGCAGAAGAATAAAGCAGCTTAAGCAGGAATAATTTACTCAGTATGTCTGCATGGCTTTGCTATGGAGAGATGCAATAGTGGGCATAGTTATCCCAAAGCTTATTCCTAGATGCTTAGATTTCCCAAGTGGAAGTAAAGATGAAAGCTAGAATTTCAGATATTTCAAATAAGGACCTATCTGTTATGAATATTGGAGACGATTATAGTTCATTATTAATTTCATTTTTGGAGGACTATGAAATCTTAGTTTAAAATTTTTTTCATTTCATTTTTTCCAATTAGCCAAAATTTATTTTCTCTCTAAAAGATCATAGTTACATGAAAAAGAAAACAGAATTATTTATGAAAATTTACAAGTTTTTCCTACTCTAAGATATCTATTTATTATTAGAGGCAAAACTTTCTCTATGAGAATACCCAGAAACTAGGAAAATGAATAGGCAGGCATAGGAGAGGAAAAGTCAGGAAAGGCTTTCCTTTAAGCAGAAGAGTTTTACTAACCATAACACTCCAAATGGTGGATACTGGATAGCTCATTAGGGGACTCAAAAGAAAGCTGGAGCAGAAATGGAATTTCCAACATGAGCAATTGAGAATTAGGATCTGACCAAGAACAAGTTCAACAGAAAATATTTAACACAATAACCATCAGCTGGACAATAAACATTTATTAACCACTTACTACCTATATTTCCAGGCACTGAGCAAAGTCCTAGTGATACAAAGAAAGGCAAAAACAACCACTGTCCAGGAATACACCCTTAATAAGAGGATAATATGTAAATAAGTACATATAAGATATGGAGAGTATAGATAAAATATAGATGAGAGATAATTGGAAGGGGAAAGCACTTACACCAGGAAAAGACACTAGTGCCAGATGACTTCAGCAGCTTTACCATTAGAAATATGAGTTACTTCTTGAAACAGTAAAGAACACAATGTATATTCCTTGACTGTGAACACAGGTGCTCTGGCCACACATGTTCCCAAGTGGATCCGTATGCAGATCAGTTCTTCCCAGTGAGGTTGGATGAACTTGTAGGGGAGTGAACCCAAGCTTTATGAGAAATACACTGTCTTGATACTTTTATTACTGTATTTTATGAAATTTTTTGCTTTGAATTACACATGTCCCCTAGCTAACTAATAAAGGAAACAATTCTGAAGCACTATGGTGGCTCATTATCTATGATTTGAAAAGATTTATGACCCACAAAATACAAAGAACTAAAATAGCATTGGGAGAAGGGGAGGAGTTCAACAGGTGAGGGCTTCCAGGTGTGACCTATGTTCTAACTGATACTATAAGTTTGTAAAGGACAGAAGCCATAGACTGTTCTTTGCAACCTGTGTAATATTAGCACTTGGTAGGAATTTGATAAATATTTGTTTAATTAATTTTAATAATATGAATAAAGATGAGAAATTAATTTGTTCATATCAAACCACTTAGCATAATACCTAATATATAGTAAGTACTTAATGCTTTATCTATCTAAATATAATTTGAAGTAAGTTTCCTAACATGGATTAAAAAATGATATCTAATTGCTTATTTGATAACACAATTCCAGGTTCATAAATATTATAAACAGGCCATATTTTGACTTCAATGAACTGAAAGATATGTAACATACTATAATCTATATTTCTCTATCCTGATGAATCAAATGGGTTGAATTAAAAACATTCCCTGAAATAATGAATTGTTGAAGATGAATTTAAAGGCAGAGTATCTCATTGAATTCTGTTGATTGGCCCCCTAAAATGTTTAAGATGAAGACTGTCCCATATTCTGTTAAGTTTACGTCTCATGTGTTTAATGAAATCTAAGGCAGAGGATCTGTGAACAGAGAGTTCCTGAGGATGAAAAATGTATTGCAAAACAAATGTGAATCTTCATTTTGCTATTACCTTTTTTTTTAACAAAAAATTTTTATTTTTATCATTCATTTTTATTCCTCAATCCATTATGTAAAAACAAATATTTCTATACCTATATACCCTTAAATTACTATTTCTATATTGTAGAGCCACTCAACTATTAAATTCCCACTGTATACCAAGCATTGTAGCACATTAAATGTTTAGGTTAAACATAATTCTGCCCTCACAAAATTCACAATGTAAATGAGTGATGAAACACAAAAAGAAATAAATATAATATACAAAGTAACATGAAAAGTGCAGTAGTTGAGGATGAAATAAATCATTACATGAAGTCTGTTGGGAAAGGTCTACTTTACCTACATGCTAATGGGTGGATCAGATACAAAACTATATTGTACAATGCAGTCAATCAACAAGCATTTACAAATGTCTGCTATGAACCAAAAACAGTACTATATTCTGGAGACAGAAATACAAAAAGTGGAATAATCCCTTATCTCAAGGAGCTTGGAGTGGGAAAAACAACAAGTTATGTGTAGACAGAGCATAGATGTAAAGTAAATAAATTGAAATATAAACAAAATGGTTCAATTCAAGGTAATTGGGAAGCAGAGCCATAGCAGTTTGGGGTGACAAGGAAGTCTTCAAGCAGAACAGTCCCAGAACTGCATCTTAATGGAAGAAAGGGATTCTATGAAGTGGACTTAGAGAGTGTATTCCAGGCATGGAGGATGACCTGTACAAAGGCAGGAAGAAAAGAGATAAAATATCTTATACAGAAAACAGAGAGAAAAATTTTACTGGCTTATAGAGTGTAGGATGGAGAGTTAATATCCAATGAGGACAGAAAGATAAGTTGAGAACTGGTTACAAAGGGCTTTAAAAACTAAACAGAAGTTTATATTTTATCCTAGAGGTAATAGGAATTCATTAATGTTGATTTAGTAAGGGAATTACATGGTCAGATGTATAGGAAAATTACTTTGGTACCATATCGGTCAGAGGTGAAGTGGGGAGATTTGAGAGAAAAAGATAAGTGGAAAGGTTATAGCAATAGTGTAGGAAAGAGATGATTGATTAGGGTCTGAACTAGGATGAATAAGAAGGGATAGGATGTGAGAGATATTGTGGAGGGGGAAACAGTAAGGTTTGGCAACTGGATGGATGGACTGAGGGAGATAGAGGAATTAAAGATAATGTGAAGGTTGCAGATATGGGAGACTAAAAGGATACAAGTGTCTTCAACAGAAATAGGGAAGTTTGAAAGAGGAGTGGATTTTTGGGGGGAAGATAATGACCAGTTTTGAACAGGTTGAATTTAATATGTTTCCATTTTGAAATGTTCAGTAGACAATTGATGTGAAACCAAGGTTTAGGAGAAAGATTGGGGCTGAATATATAGATTCAAAATGTGTTTGCGAAGAGATGACAGTTAACCCTATGGGAGTTGACGACTAGAGACAGAATATAGAAAGAGGAGAGAAGAAGGCCTGCATCAAAAAACACCCACAATTAGGAAGATTCAGAAAAGAATAAGAAGAAATAGACATAGGAAAAAATGTCACAAAAATGCAGAGAAGAAAGTTTCTGAGAACAGAGTGTATCAAGTGTCATAAAACATAAATGTATTAGATGGGTGCAAAATAAAAGGCCATTTGAGTTATATGGGAAAAGGTACATTTCTCCTAAAATAGCAAAAAAAAAAGAGGTCAGAAATAATATTATTTTGGCTTATTTTATGACTAACAATAGGATTCAGGTATATGAAAGAACAGAACTCAAAATATCTGGCTCTTATTCCTGTCTTCCTTCTCAATCTATTTTATTTAATTAACAGATATTGCCTAATTTATAGTGTCATAATATTTTTAAATAGTAGGATTAGCATTTAAAATGCAGATTTATATAAAGAATTATTCTAAGAAAAAAATCAAAAGAAATTTAAATTTTTGATTCTTCACCAATTTTTTGATAGCTGTAGTTGGGGGAAGACAAAATTTCAAATGTTTGTTCAGCTCTACTAGACAAGGAAAAGCCATCAAAAAATGATCACCCGTGCAGTTTTTCTGGAGAGAAAACACAAGACTCATTTCAGAAGTCAAAGTAAAGATGAACTTTTTTAGATACTTTTATTTTTATCATATATTCATCACAAGACTTGGAACACCACAACTGCAGCTGAAGAAATCAAAGTTACTGATTTCTCAAAACCATTAGGAGAACTTGTGGGCACCCGCATTCAAGGATGACTGATGTGCGAGGGATAGTGTGAAGAAATGGACAATCAAAAAAAGAAGTAGGTCAGTCAGGGAAGAGCCTGAGTACTAGAGGAAATGTACAAATGCCTAGAGGAAGACCTCTGGCATGTTGGTTTGAATCCTCTGTCAAGAGTCCACCCATAAACATGGGTAAGAATCACACAGAATTGGAAGGTAGATATAATGCTATTTAATCAACGTAAGGGCTACATGCATTGATGAGAACACAAATTTACAGAAGTATTAAAATCTTCATCACAATAATGGATCTTATACGATTTTTCTTGCACAAAAATGTTAAGTGTGGAAATATGTATACATATATTCGATTTGTCAAGTATTTTAACATAATTAACATGTAGTGGATATCCTGCCATCTAGGGGAGGGATGGGGAGCAGGGGGGAAAAATTTGTAACAGAAAGCTTTGTAAGGGTTAATGTTGAAGAATTACCCATACATATGTTTTGCAAATAAAAAGTTTTAATAATAAAAAAATAAAAATAAAAATATTTATATCCAAAAACAAAACAAAACAAAATAAAAACAATGAATCTTAGGTGGAAACACTACTTGGGAGATTAATAGTAATCTTTAACCTGAAGATAGTATTTTATGAACTTTTCAGCTTCAAAAGTTAATATTTATTTTGTTGAACGAAATTTTATCATATCTTTCTCTAATATTCTAAATAATAGAAAAGTTGTGGGTAAAAAAAAATTCTCAACTTCATTAAGTATAGTGTTTTCTGCTCTTTAGGAATCTTATTTTTTTGACACAGGAATAGAACTTGTTCAGAGTTGCCCTGCCTGCTTCTGATCTACCAAATGTGACTCAATGCTCAACAAGTTTGGTGATATAATTGATAAAACCAAGCCTGGATGGTACCTTAATCCTTTCACCTGCCTACATCTGACCACAAATTCTGGCGCTATGGCAGTTAAAAAAGGAAGGGACAGTTTCTGTCTTGTTTTCCTCCTTTACCTTTCCAGAATATTTGGCAGATAGGTCTTCGATAAAAACGGGTGGGGGAGGGGCAGACCCTGGCAACTGCTTTTCAGTGACAGTTAGGTGGGGGAAGGGAGAGAGAGAGGGGAGGTTCAAGTAAGTGGGCTTGGGCTTGGTTTCCTTTTTTAGGCTTGTGTTCCCCTTCTAAGCATAGATGACTGAACAAAGATCTTGAGCTGGACATTTCCAGACTTGGAGGCGCTTGTGAGTTTGGGAGGTCCAGAGGTCTCAGGTTAATTGATTGGTGGAAGGGCAAGATTGTGCATGGAATGAATATACTTTTACCAATGGGAGAAGTTCAACATCTGCTCTAGCTTGCCAAAAGACAGCAACCTGGAGGGAATTGTTTGCACAGTGCCAAGCACAGGTGAAAAGCACAAATGCCTATTTGACAATTCTGCAGATTATGTTTTCTTAATGGTTGAAGGATCAACCTTCCTGAAAATTATAAATAGTAGTTGCGATATTAAGTGGTTGTTTGTCCTTTGTTCTTGAAGAGGACCATGACATCAGGGAGGTGACATGCAAGTGAACTGGATTTAAGGGAGGGAGGGCTGCCTCACTTTCCGGGCCAGAGCCTTCTGGGTCCAGTGGCCAGATGTAGATCAGGATAACTGTTATCTGTCCCTGAATGCTATAGCTATAAGTAATTTTCCCTGAGTTTCAGAGTAGGGAATTAAAAACAAAATCAAAGATTAGGAGTAAAAGAGATGAACCCCTCTCAATAGAGACCAGGATTGAGCTCAATCCACCTTCCCATGAGGGTTACACACCAGAGAAGAGGGACCCTTGGTGATTGACAGAAAATGTGCAGTACCCCCAGCATTATTATTTACAAGGAAACATTTGGTACATATACCTATATGCTAATTTTGCATAATGCTTTCCAAATTTATACCACAATTTTTAACTTTTACAACTCTCCAATTTAGAGTTTGGAAGACAGAATAATTTGGATAAAAGATTAGGATGTATATCTTGGATATTGAATGAAAGATTAGCATATATAAAATGTCTTTTTTTTTAAGAGTATGATTTTTAAGTCAAGAAAACCTAAGGAAGTATTAGAAACACACAGCTACCACATTTTCAGGAAGGCATGTATCTTATTGCAAAGAAAAGGAAGTCTCAACAAGTCAAAGACTTGATCTGGGGGAACTTTATGATGAAATAGAAGGTCACAAAGAAATCTTACAGCCCCAGAAATCTGTAGTGGGTTAAGGCTGAGGTTAGGGGATCTGAATGAGAAGACAAATGGAGAGGTCTATATGGTCTCCCTCACTACTCTGCACAAACATCAAAACACTTCAGATCGTGTCCTTCCGTTTAGTCATATGCATAAATCCCATTAAAGCTGGTAGAAGTTTGATGCAGACAAGAACTGTGCATCATCTTCCATGTGCTTTTTGTTAAGTGATGTCAGAATATCAGAAGTCCTGAGTTATAATGGTCCACGCTGGAATGCTGAATCTTCAGCTACATATGCCTAGCAGCTACAATTTCATGTTTTTTTGAAAGACTAATCCAGGCATTACATTATTGTCAGTGCCTCCCAAAATATTCCTTGCCAATTATTCTGCATGTTTTCAAAGGTTCTTTTAGTACAGGTATTTCCTGTTTCATTTCAATATTAATGATAAATGATAGGCTTTTGAAGGTTTAGAGGATGAAATGTAGTCCAAAAGATTTTTTTCCCCTAAAATTGGATAGGTATTGCCTAAACTGTTCCAACAGTTTTCTTTCTCTCAATTTGAAAAGTAATTATTTTTTTCCGTCATCATACATTCTTGAGTACTTGAAGAATCTATTCTGAGAGGCTCTGTTGTGGGCTAGGAGTCTATGGTGCAGACCCTGGATAACTTGAGTTAATCTCCCTCTGCTTTCTTCCCTCCTCTAACCCCCATCATGAATCCTGTCACCATGTTACCCCAGGAAAGCTTGAATTGTCTCATCTCTAACTTTCCCTTGTTCTAATGTTATTGTAAGATTAGATGCCATAGAATAGACGCAGGGCAATTTGAGTTAATTTGAGCCCAGGTGGATTTATCTGAAACCAAGCCGTGGGCCAGTTAAGCAAGGATTATAATATGGACTGCATTATATACTGAATGGTAGGTTTCAGAGACTTTCTGGCACCTCCTTGCTCTCTACCCTTACTTCCTTCAGAGTAGCCTGGTAACTTCCAGAGAGCTGCTCTTACCTCCCTGAGGGCTGCTTTTATCTGGGAGTATGATTTTACTAAGAAAATACCTGATTTGAACCCTTAGGCTACAAATGATCCCTTACTCCTGGCAGGATGGGTTCACTTGTAAAATTTATTTTCAACTGAAAACTTCCCAATGATCCTTTTTCCCTTTTTACAATTAAAAAAAAAAGTTTCATCAAACTAAAACATTCCTGCCCCACTCTTATTTATTCTGTTCTTAATTCTCTGCCTTGCCTTGTTCCAGACTTTAAAATCATGCCTCTCTCATCCAAAGCCTGCCTCCTAACCTTTCTCCTGTTGGTGAATTCCTCCTGGAGCCTCCATTTTGTGAAGGACCACTGGCTTTTATTCCCCCGCTGGCCAGTTTCCTGACTTTAATTCTCCCCTTCCCTTCTCCCCTCTTTTTTGTGTTTAGTTTTCCCTCCTTAGAAAGTAAACACCTGGAATAGGGATTGTCTGTCTTTTTTGCTTCTATTTGTATCTTTAGAACATATTGCTGTGATATGTGCATAGAAGGAGCTGAATAAATGCTTATTTCCTCCCTCCCTTCTTCCCTTCCTCAATCCCTTCCTTCCTTCCTATTTCCTTCCTTCCTTCCCTCCTTCCTAAATTCTTATTTTTCTTTCTTCCTTACTTGCTTTCTTCCCCCCGCCCTCCCATTCCCATCTATCTATCCATACATACATTCCAGGCTCCTGGACACTTTAAAAGGATTTTTAAAAATACTATTTTGTTTTTCCAAATACATACAAAGAGTTTTCAACCTTTGCCTTTGAAAAACCTTGTGTTCCGAATTTTTTCTCCCTCTCTTGCCCCTTCTTCCTGCCCAAGACAGCAAGCAATCTGATATAGGTTAAACATGTGCAATTCTTCTAAATGTATTTCTATATTTGTCATGCTGAGCAAGAAAAATCATATTAGAAGGGGAAAAAACACAAGAAGGAAAAAAAGAAAGCAAACAACAACAAAAAAGTGAAAATATTCTTCTTTGATCCACATTCAGTCTCCATAGTTTTCTCTCTGGATGTGGATAGCACTTTTCCATCACAAAGTTCAATTATGTTGCTGTTATTGAGTTGCTATGACCAAAATAAAAGGTGGGGAAGGGGAAGAAGGTGGAAATCATGAAAACGTTGGTAATGAATCTCTGAAGTTAACTATATTTGTCCTTTGATGACAGGCACTTGTTCATTGCCTAATACAACATTGAAACTTTTCTAGCTTAGTAGAATCTCCCAAAGTGTGTATTCCATTAGGATAGACCAGAAGAATTAAATGTCACCTCTTGCCTTGAAGACAAGCAAAAATTCTAGTTTGTTGGGTTTTTTTTTTAATTGACCACAAAGGAGAAAGTGATCCATTCAACATTCATGCAATAGCAGTTAGGATGGTCCACAAACCACCGTTTTCATATTTTTCTCTTAAGGAGATTACATATATAAAAAACATGGTATACTGGGATACTCAAGATATTAACAACTAGAGAGTGATCCAGGCAGGGCTTCTTACACTTTTTCCACTCTCAACCCTTTTTCTCTGAGAAATTTTTATGCAACCCTGGGTATATAGGCATATTAAAAAAATCAAACATTTACAGATAATAAATCATAATTTTGTGACCCCCCACTTAGTTATGTGACTCCATATGGGGTCTCAACCCACAGTTTAAGAAGTTTTGTTTTAGTGTATTGAATGGCTACATCTTCCATGGAAGGTTTAATGAAGAGCATGGAATAGGAAGACAGAATGAGAAGGTATGTAAGGACTAAGTCCCATATTGATGACATTGTTATTGTTTAGTTGTAATAATTGTAAAGCAATTAGCACAGTGCCTGGCACATAGGAAGTGTTATATAAATGTTAGTTATTATTATTATTTAATTACAAGATAGATTAAATTCAATTATGGAATAAATCATGGTTTTACTACTTTTATCGTGATCACCTCAGTTCTATGGTAGGATGAAAACAGTCTGCAATGTAGGGGATAAGAGAAAATGAGTTTTTAAAAACCATTTTGTATTAGCTGGAATGGTTTCAAAAATAATTTTTTTAAAAATTAGAATTCTGTATAGCATTTTTGGTCACAAAGAGGACAACTTTGAACAACATAATATGGTAAAATATGAGAGCAATAAATCTAGCAGCTAAACTAAATGAGGATTATTTCATATTTTTACTGTAATATTCTGTTTCTTCAAGCAACATTTAGAGATTTGGATGCATTTTGCTGTAGAGATGTTCTATGTACAATGAAGTTGCTTGAATAGCTTCTCATAACAGCTTGGTCCATTGGCAAGGAGTTTTACATGCTGAGAAATAGGAAGAAAAGTAGTAATGATTAAAAAGAATTCAAGTGCTACTCCTGCCTCTAGCTAGTTTACTTTGGACAGCCTGTGTCTTTTTTTTTTTTTTTTTTTCCAGCTCCTAATATTTGGGACTGTGCTTGAGAAAATAAAGCTTCAGGAAAAGTTAAGAATGATCTCTTTTTGGCCGAATCATTCTGACTTTTAACTTGTATGTCTTAGCAGAGTATGGTAAGAGTATTTTCATTCCCTTCCTTCATCCTTGATAGTGAGGAAAATATAATTATGTCTGTTTTTATTCTTATAAGATAAATATTTTATTCACTTGTTGTACAAGAATGAAGTTCATTGGATGACCTCTGGGGTCTCCTTCAACTTTGAGGTTTTGTAATCCTTTCATATATACATTTTTTCTTCCTCTAAGGATCTGTCTGTTTTCACACTCTCCTTAGTTTCTCTAAAGTTCATGAGGCAACAGAAGGTCCAAAGTTGTCTGGTCTCTACTAGACTTATCCCAAAGATCATAGCCAGATACAAAAAAGCAATTAGAGGAACAGTCAACATGTTTGCATATTATCAACAAATACATCACCAGACATTCTCAGAGTTATTTCCAAAGGCAAAAGCAATACAATTAAATGAAAAAAGTATTATCTCTACAACCAACAGATCTTGCTTCTGTGCGACCTTGGGCAAAACATCAGGGTAAGCCTTTGAATGGACCTCAGTTTCCTTTTCTGTAAAATAATGAGATTGAACTAGATGGTCTCCAAGGTACCTTCTAACTCCATATCTGTTGTACCTCCATTTTATTTTTTTTCAGCTTCCTCTCTCAGTTCATAATGACATAAGCCTGTATAGGTAGCTCCCTTCTCTGCTAGGTACTTCCAATTTTTTTCAATGTCTCCAGTCTTTTAATCTAATGAACTGTGTCCCCCCTCCTCTCCAGACCTGATTTCCTTACCCAGATGTCTTAACTTCTTGGCCATACATAAGCCTGGAGCTGTGTATCACTGCCACTCTCTGATTCTGCTGCTCCTGTACAAGAGCAGCTGCTCAGGACAAAGCAGATGCAAAGCTAAGACAGCTCATTAGAGTCATTCTTTTTCTCCTGAACTTTGCCCTAGGTAAAAACCAGCCAGTTTTACTATTCTGTTATACACACTGAAATTTTCAATTCCTTCTTTCAACTTCACTGTCCTCCTCTCATTACTAAGGCTCTTGTCAGATTTTTCACCGAAAAATTTTTTTTTAAATCATTAGACGTGATTGATCTAGTCCTTCCTCTTTCTTTCCTTTATATACTTAAAACCAATTCATGCACAAGTCATCATTCCATGATATCACTGGTCTTAGAAAACAAAGGATCATCACTATCAACAAAACTAGACAAGAGTCATAACTAGGGCAGGACAATAGGGACTTTGCCCTGGGATAGAAAAAATTTATAGAGCTCAGACAGCACTTTAACTCCTTAAGCATGTAGAAATAATTGATCTTAGCACTCAGGAAGAATAATTAATTAAGATAGGAAGTAAACAGTTCATTTCTCTCTGTCCTTGCTGGCTGTACCATAGCCCAGCTTGCTTTTGTCCAACAATAGTATCTTTCCCTTTGGGAGCTTTTTTGTGTCACATCGGGTCTTATCTTCCCTATCAGGGGCAGTATTCTGGGGTTTCTCCCTTCACAACATCTTGGTGTCCATCCAATGTTCTATTCCCATCCTGACCAGTCAATTTAATTTGTCTTTTAACAGTGATTGGAGTACATCTTTTTTTCCTTATCCTGGATATCATAATTGCTAGTGAAAGTTTTGTATATAGCTCCCCATGGCAGCATCTGTCCCCTATTTTAAGGAGGAATCTGAGCATAAACATCTTACTTTTCCACCTTAAAATTTATACATGTTCTTGGGAAACTATTTACTCCAACCTATTGCACAGCCTTGTTTTTCATTCAGCTCTTCCACCTCTCATTTTCAAAGACAGATTAGCCTAGGAGAGAGAACACTGACCTTGGAATCAGTCCTACCACTTTCTAGCAGAATGATTATAAGCACTAAATCTCTCTTAAGACTTAGTTTTTTTCTTTCCCTATAAAATAAAGATAACACTTTCCTTGGCAATGTTACTGGGTTAAAGCAGGACGATTTCAGAGAGGCCTAGAGAGAGTTGCATGAACTGATGCTGAGTGAAACGAGCAGAACCAGGAGATCATCATGCACAGCAACAACAGTATTACATGATGATCAATTCTGATGGACATGGCTCTCTGCAATAAAGAATTGTCTCAAACCAGTTCCAGTTGTTCAGTGAAGAAAACCATATACACCCAGAAAGAGGGACATGAAATATGGACCACAACGTAACATTTTCATGATCTCTATTGACATTTGCTTGCATTGTGTTGCCTTTCTCTGATTCTTTTTTTTTCTTGTAGATAGGATATTTCTTGCATAACTTCTCAAGCATTTCAACATTATTAACATGTAGTGGACTTCCTGCCATCTAGGGGAGGGGAGGGGACTGGGGGTAAAATTTGTATTGGAAAGCTTTGTAAAGATCAAGGTTGGGGAACTACCCATACATATGTTATACAAATAAAAAGCTTAAAAAAAAAAAAAAGAATCAGGAGAATTGCTTCATCATTACTTCCTGAATTATTCATTCTCTTGTTCCTCGTTTCTGTGTAATACTGTTAGATGTTTCAAGATAATGGCCATGGTTTTGGAAGTTTTTGTCTTTTTATTATCCCCTCCTCAATGTTTAATTCCTATCTTAAGCCTTTTAATGTCATAAAAATTTTGGCCAGCAAAAACTCTAGCTGTCTAATGCAGTTTACTTTATCAGATTTAGAGATGGAGAGATAGGATCTCCACTTTAAAAATAAGATATGTAGCTCAAAATAAAAGGCGGTTGCTGTTTGTTGTTCAAAAAAAAATGTTACTGGGTTAAAAAGATGTAAAATTCAAAGCAATATAGGAATGTGAGCTGTTATTTTGGAGGAAAAGTATGGCATTGTAGAGGAAGTCCCCAACTTTGAAAAAAAAAAAAAAAAGACTTTTTCTTTTGTTTGTTTTTTGGTGAGGCAATTGGGATTAAGTAATTTACTCAGGCTGTCAGTTAGGAAGTGCCTAGTGTCTGAGATGGGATTTGAACTGGAGTCCTCCTGACAGCAGGTCCAGCATTCTCCATTTCACCATCTAGCTCCCCCAAGACTTGTACTTTTATCTTTACTTGGGTACTAACTATATAACCCTTATATAAGTTAGTTCTCTTCCTTGAATCTTAGTCTTCTCATCTATACAGTGGGGATGATAATACTAATACAAAGATAATAGATTTTTAGAGCTGTAAAAAAGATGGCCATCAAATCCACTGCCTGAATTTCACAGATGAAGAAATTGAGTCCTGGAGAGATTAAGAGAAATGGCAGAGGGACCACTAGATGGTGCAGTGGGTAGAACACTGACTCTAAAGTCAGGAAGACTGGAGTTCAAATTCTGCCTTAGACACCAGATGCTTGTTAACTTTGTGACTAGCTGAGAGAGAAAGAGAGACACACACTGAGAGATAAGTATTTCTCACCAAGTCATCTGGAATCCAAATCCAGTATTCCATCTACTATACTATATTCTTATTAATGTAATGAAAATTATTTATGGGAAAGTATTTGACAGACCTTAAAATAAAATGTAAACATGATCCCAATCAATGCAGCCCAATTTCTCTCTTCCAGAGAGATAATTCAAGATCTTTTCATTTCAATTCAATTCAAGATATTTTCATTTCATTTGGATCACCTCTAGTCTGGCTTCCTCACCTACTATACCACAGAAATTCAGCTCAGTTGAATTTCTCAAAAGATCAGTTTTATTCATTCAGAGTTTTTAGCCTTATTTGGTCTTACCAACAATTCTCTTCTCTTTGAAATTCTTTCTGGCCTGAGTTACTGTAGTGCTATACTTTCTTGGTTTTTCTCCAAAAGGGGTTCAAAAAACCAGTTGGGACATTGGGTTCTGTTTGGTACCGGATCTGGCTTTAATCCTTCCCTCTCCTAGCAGAGTTGGCCATGAGACTATGGTCATTGCCAGATGGTGCCAGCTGCTTCTGTCTACTAGATTTGCTGACAAGTCAGTTTGCTTTAGTTTCAGGCACTGTTGAAGCAGCTCAAGTCCTCTTTAGCCATTGCCTGAAGCTAGTAGTATTGCTAAGGTGGCTTTTGGAGGATCCTAAAATTCAGGACATATATGCTAAGGGAATAGATCATCATAGGAGCAAGATTCCCAGGAGCTGTTATTTACAGGAGTAAAGGCTGTTTTGGAATAGTTGAAGCCATTCTTACATACATGTTTTTACTATTACCTATATGCAGATGATTCCCAAATTACATTTCTTGCTTTGACATGTCTCCAAACTTCAGTTCCATATCATATTCATTGCCTGCTGGATACCTCTACTGGAATATCCTGTTGCCAACTGAAATTCACTTTGTCTAAAACTAAACTCATCATTTCTCCCCAAATAGTGGCCTTTCAAGATTTCCTAGTTTCTGCCAATCATTTCCCCAGGCACAAAAGCTTTAAAGCATGGGTCATTCTAAACTTTTCTCTCTCACTCAAATCTACTTCCTTTTATTTCCCTCTCTCTTCCATTCAGTCACCAAGTACTGTATAATCTTCCTTTATAATGTTTCCCTTACTTTACATTCCCACTGCCAACAATAATCGAGTCCAAGTCCTCATTTTTTCTTAGCTAAAATATAGGCGTGTATATATATATGTGTGCTTGTCTCTCTCCCTCTAGACTTGTCCTTTCTGATTCATTCTGCAAAGCATTGCTAATCTTCCTAAAGCACCACACTTTGCATGTCTTCCTCTTGCTCAAAATGGACCTTGAAGTCTTGGGAAGAAAATAAAAACCTTAGAGATACAAGTATTATTTTCTTCATTATTCTTGATTTAATGTAGGGTTTTCAAAGGACAAAGGTAGACTGAGAAAATGAATAGCTGATTTGAATATCCTAACCACAGCTTAGAATAAAGAATGCATCTTCAGGTACAAGAATGACTCTTGACCAGAGATGGAATACAGCTAACAAGGGCAGGTAAAAAATCTGTGTGTGCACAGATGCACCCTAAATTTGAATGGAGTTGATTTAAGATAATTAAGATAAAGCATAATAAGAATCATACAGATTAAAGTTATTTGAAATATCTGAGACTAGGTTTGAAATCAGGAAGACAAATCTTTCTGACTACAGATTGGCACTCTATCCACTGCATCACCTAGCTGGCCCTTATCATTCCTTATAGCACATTAAATTATATTTCCATTCTTATAAACAGAATTCGGTTGACAATTCTTCAATCACTGGGTATGTAGACTGTTTTCACTATGATCTAAATTTTTAAAGTCAGTCCAAGAGGAATAAAAAGTGCTTAAGAATGAAATCCTGATGAGACAAATAGAAATGATTCAAATGAAGAAAAATAAGGGAACTTGTCTAAGCAGACTGATGTATAGGAAATTCATTGACCAATTCGTATCTTTAAAAGACAAACAGAGAAAGATCAATAACATCTAATAATAGTTAATATTTTTGTAGCATCTTTTCTGTAGTGGCAAGGAACTGGAAATTGAGAGGATGCCTCTCAGTTCGAGAATGATTGAAAAAGTTATGGTATCTGAATGTTATGGAATATTATTGTTTTATAAGAAATAAGGAGCAGGTTGATTTCAGAAAAGCTTGGGAAGACTTACATGAACTGATGTTAAGTGAATTGAGCAGAACCAAGAGAACATTGTACACAGGAACAACATTGTGTGATGATCAACTATAATTGACTTGTCTCTTCAACAATGAGGTGATTCAAGGTAATTCCAATAGACTTGTGGAGGAAAGTGCCATTCCCATCCAGAAAGAGAACTATGGAGTTTGAATGTGATTTTAAGCATAGTATTTTCACCTTTTGTTGTTTGCTTAAAAAAACAACAAACATTTTGTTTTTTTTCCTTTCTTTTGTTTTCCCCCCTTTTGATCTGTTTTTTTTTTTGGATGTGTGAAGCATGACAAATATAGAAATATGTTTAGAAGAATTGCAAGTTTAACCTTTATCAGTTTGCTTGCTGTCTTGGAGAGAGGAAGAGAGGGAGAAGAATTTGAAACACAAGGTTTTGCAGAGAAGAATGTTGAAAACATTTGAAATACATTTGCATGTATTTTGAAAAACAAAATGCTATTAAAATAAAAAAGGAAATATAAACATAGTCTGAAAATTTAAAAAATAAAATAATAGTTAACATTTACATAGCACCTACTCTGTTGCAGGCACTGTGCATTTCATTTTTTGTTCTTTGGTCTTAAAGAGGACCAGTATCATGAGGTGATATCTTGACTTGCATATGAATCAGATTTAAGTTGCACAAAGTTATCAGCTTTACTCTCTCTTCCAGTCACCCAAGTCCAATGGCAAGCCAAAAGTCAGAATAAGTGATGATGGCCCAGGAATGATCTTGGAGTCTTCAATGTCTAACCAAGCTCTAAGTGCTCCACAGGGCCTGCTTCAGTCACTTTCATGGCCATTGGAACAAATTCTTCTCATCTGCCCATTCTGCTGGGGAAAGTCTTCATATGCTTGGGGCAGGCATCCCCCTAACTCTCAGATGGGTTCAAGGCCAATCCATTACCCACAACAACTTTAGCCTTTTTGTGGAGAAAGTTTTGCAGGAGTGTGGCTGCTGAATATGCTAAAACTTCTTGTAGCTTCTTGGGCTCTGTGCTAAGGATTTTGCAAATATTGTCTTAACAATTCTGAGAAGTAGAAGTTATTATTATCTCCATTTTACAGCTGAGGAAATTGAGGCAATACAAGTTAAGTAACTTGCTCACATAGCTAGGAAGTGTCGAGAGTCACATTAGAACTCTCATGACTAGCTAATGCTGAGTCTATCCACTGTTCTACCAGCTGTTTTTGTGCTGGTCAAAAATATAACACAAAAGGTTGCTGCCAAAGAAAGCAATTAATAAACAGAAGTGATTTGGGGGCTGTGGAAAGTGAGGCAAGATTTACCAGCCCTTTTCAGGTTTTGCCACCCAATGTATAACCTCTGTGAGTTGCACAGACTATGAGTGCCTGATATGGATCTGAAAGAAATTCCATCACTAGCTTTGCTTTTTGCAGTTTTCTAAGGTGGAACTCTGGGAATATTTTTCAGAACCAGATATAAGTTTTTAAAGACATTTCTGATCATAACTAAAATTAAAATCAGATTTAGAAAGAAGGGAAATCTGAGAATAGAAGAGTAAGGTCAAAAAATAGATTTAATCTTAACCTAAGGCATTCTGCTGGCTTTTGTTGGATTGCTGGCTGCTAATATGTTAGTTCATAGCATTAAGCTAGTCTCTAAAAGAGAATTAAATCTGTTTTGTCAATGAGTACTTAATAGCTGCTATTGCTTAAGTGGGAAACTTAGGCAGTAGCAGGTGACTCTAAAGTGACCAATAGCTGAACTATGCGGATGATAGCACAAAACAGCTAAGCAATCATTGGGAAGTGAAGATGCAATAGTCTATGTAATAGCCAGCAAAGAACAGGTCAGCAACAGCTCCAGAGGATATCAGGCTCTTCAGGGTTAAAGATCTGAGTTTCTTTGGACATCCATGTGCTCTGGAAACATTATTTCCTGGAGTTTGCATCCTTTCACACAAGTTTCGTGTATGCACTGTACTGTTTGCTCTCCATATGTGTTTCCCTGTCACTAATATTCTCTGCTTATGTGCTCTGTCCCCTTGGTAGGATGGTAACCTGGGGGAGAATGTATCATATCACGTATCAGGGAATCTGTTCTTGTTGCTTAATTTGTTATACTGTGTGATTAAATAACTTTTGATTTCAACTAATGTATTTTCTGGCTTTTGGGGAAAAGTAATCACATTGGCAAGAGTTCAAGAACTTTTGTTTTGAGTGGTTACTGAACTATGTTGAACATGTGTAGCTTTTTGAGAGCCACATATGGAAGGAGCCCTGGATGCTATACATCTGTAGAAGGAAGAATCAAGGCAAAATGACTGATGAGGGATACATAGCACCTACTATGTGTCTGGCATCTTATTACAAGAAGCATAGAATTGCTAAAGATCAGAATAAACTGAGATTAGCAAGAATGCTAAGGACAAAAAGGAAAACTTTTAGTTATATGGGAGGTCAAGACAAAGATCAAATAAGAAACAGGGTCATTATTTGGAAAAGATGGAAAAATAATAATGGAAAATGCAGAGAAGACTATTACTCAAATATTTTTATAAAAATAATCAACATTATAAGGGCTATAGAAAGACAAGATCATTTATCAGTTGTTTATGAATCTGAATTGATTTAATCATGCTGGAAAACAATCTGGAATTATGCCTGAAAATTCACTAGCCTGTTCTTACCAAAAAAAATTCATAAAGCAGCATTTATGGTAGCAAAGAACTAGAAATGAAGTAGGTAAGTCCACATTAAGAATGACTAAATAAGCTGGGGTATATGAACATATTAGGATATAATTTTGCAGTAAGAAGTGAAGAGTATAGGAGAAATATGAAATATGGGAAGATTAATATGAACTAATACAGAATAAAATAAGTAGAACCAGAAGAAAAATATACAAAGTAGCTGCAACAAAGTAAATGAAAATATCACCAACAGGAAGCCAAACTTGCTAATAAAAATTGAAAAACCAATAATGCTCTCATAAAATAGCTAATGAAATTTATCTTTCTTTTCTTAGTGGTGAGAGAGGGGACTATAAGTAGGAAGTATTCAGGCATTATGTGGTACATACATTGTCAGATGCAATCACTTCTAGTTTTTAATCTATAGTCTAATCTTGGAGGGAGCTCTTTATTAGAGTATTCCAGTATTCTTAATACTTTTTGTGTTCAGAATTTTAATCAATAAATTGGATTAAGGAAATATGTGTGTATTTACATACACATACACATGTATGTATATATCCTCATATTTATACTCAACAAATAAACAGATGATACGAAGTAGGAAGCATAATAGCAGATTTGGGATCCAGGGATTCTGGTAAGATAGAGTAAGGAAAGGCCTAGATCCTTAATTTTTCTTCATCACCACATTAAAAAATAAAAATTCATCCCAATAACACATATATAGATAAGGGGGAAAATAAGGAGAAGAATTAAGAGAATAGGAATTAGGAATTTTAATGGGAAAGGCCAGGATATTGAGCAAGTCAGATTGTGAACAAAAGTCAACAACCTAGAAAAGATGATAGAAACTGAGACTAAAAGAATGAAATCAATAAAAACACAATTCTGAAAATGGAGGGCAAATTTCTAAACTGGTAGAATACAGATCAAAATAAGATCAAAGCACAAACAGTTGAAGAAAATATTAGCTTATAAATAAGATGATGGAACTATAAAGCAGTATTCAAAGGTGCTGAGAAGCATCAGATTACCTGGAAATTGCTAAGAAAGAGCATTTCTTCACATTTGAGGAAATCACTAAAGAAAAATTTCTAGAAATAGCAATATCAAGGGACAACTGTACAAAATAATATAATTCACTGGACATCCTCAGAGAGAAATATCATATTCAATTCACTCAAACACATTGTTGTCAAATTCCAAAGCTTTATTTATAAGAGATATTATAGATAGTTAATAAGGAAAAAACATGACATTAATATGAAGCAATTCAAATAGCATAGGATTGATTATTCAACCACTATGGAAAAAAAAACACAAATTATTGGAACACAATTTATTCAGAGGAAATAGAATTTCAAACTAGAATCTTTTAACCTACCATACTATTAGTACTAGAAAATACAAAACATAGTTTTGATTCCCTGTATTTCCAGACTTTGTCATATGAAAAAGAAAACCTCACTGAAGCCTATGAGATACAAAACAACCAATTCCTAGAGAGGCTGTGCCAGGTGGTGACATCTAACCCACAAATAAATAGCAATATAGGGTATATCAGTTTAAAAAGTCTAAATCATTAAATCACGAGTTAGGAATTATAAAGGTTATTTAGTGTTAGCAAAACAAGAAGGAAGTTGTCTTATAGGGTGACCTGACTGCACTAGCAGAGAGATTTATTATGTTATTCAGAGAAGGCGAAAGTCAAGAGGCATTATGATGATCTACTGGGATCTCAAGGAGTGGGGACACAGAAGTGGAGGAGTCTTGCACAAATGTGGTACTGGTGTAGTATAGGAGACTGGAGACATCTTGAGATTTTTTTAATGGGTGTGTGTGAGATGGTCAGATTCAGGAGGAGGGATCAGAGTGGCAGAAGTGTGGTTTGGGTCCCCAGTGGTTTGGGTTCCCCAGGTGAACGCCAAGGCAACATAGGCATTGACTCCATAGCAATTATTCATCCTCAATTTGATGGACAGTGTTGGGTTAGAGACTGACATGGGGAATGGGAATAAAGATATTAAGAAATAAATAACATTAATATGCTTAAATACATTAATAATCAAAAGCAAAAAGAGAGTCAAGAAGAGAAATTCTTTGTGATTGTCCCCCATATGGATGCAAGGCAGGAGCAAGTAGAAGGAGGGTGGGCAATCTTAAAAGCATTATTTTAGGAGGCATAAGCATCAAATCAAAATAAAACTTATAGAATTAATGGAAAGTACAGAAAGAGAGGAAGGTGATAATTGAATCATCCAAGAACCTGGGATTAATGTTATTGGTGAATGTGGAAGGATAAGAATTTATATATATTTGTAAAAACCAGGAGTCAAGTAGAATTGTGAATAGATGTCAGAATCAGTTTGTAAGAGTAGAATTGAGCTATCTAAGAAGTAAGATACAGCTATAATGTTATAAACAAAACAAAATTCAACTGAGTTTAAGGAGGAGAAACTCAAAAGTAACTATTGTAGATTTCAAGTGGCAGCTGTTAATATTGTTGAAGATGTTGCAGAAGGAATACCTGTTTAGGTACAGATTGCAAAAGATGACTGTGAGTTTCCTTTTAGTGTTAAAATCCTGGAATTTCTTATTGTCTGCAGCAGGGGTTTTTAAACTTTGTTCTCAGAACCCCTTTATACTTAAAAAAATAATTGAGGTTATCTTCCAGAGAGGTTTATCTATATTGAGTATACCTACTAATATTTACTGTAACAGAAATTAAAATGCCTTAACATTGACTTCACAGACTCCTTGAAAGGATCTCAAGGATCCCCCTGGAATCTTCAGACCATACTTTAAAAAAAGTTAAGAGAGTGGAGAAAAAATGAGTCTTGTTTTAGACACACTGAGTTTGAGATGTCCAATAGGTAGTTGGTGATATGAGATGAAAACTCAATAAAGAGATTGGAACTGGATACATAGATCTAAAAGTCATTTGAACAGAAATAGTATTAAGTCACTTAGGGGACTTAGTAACAGGATGTAACCAAGAGAGAAAAGGGGAGGGAGAAGAAGATGGTCCAGATCACTGAGGGACACTGATGGAAGCATGAAATAAATGATAATCTAGCACTGGAGATTAAACAAATACTTAAACATTTATTTAATTTCATGCCATATTTTGACTAAGTAATTCTTTGTTAGTTTCTTTTCAATTCTATTAAAAACCATAAGAAAAATAGTTCTTTTGGGGAAATCCTGTTTTGGATCATTGCACAAGTCAATAGAAATACAACTTTTTGCCACCCTGTGCTTCAAGTTATAGAAAACCTCTGATTAAATGCTTTTTATAAATTAGGAAACGGGAGCACAAAGATGTAGGTGACTTGTCCCAACTTACACAAATAAGAGTCATCTATAAAAGTATTATTCAAAGATCACAGATTTAGAGCTGAAAAGCACTTTAGAGTTCTAATACAGTAAGTTCCTAACTTGTGATAGATGTTTGGAATAAATAGAAAAAATGAGACACACTCCTTACTCTCTAAATTATTCATCTAATCCAACCTTTTCATTTTACAGATGAGGAAACTGAGGCCCAGAAAGATTATCTTTAAAAGTCACCCGAGGGACAGCTAGGTGGCGCAGTGGAAAGAGTACCAGCCCTGAAGTCAAGAGGACCTGAGTTCAAATCTAACCTCAGACATCTAACACTTCCTAGGTGGGTGACCCTGGGCAAGTCACTTAACCTCAATTGCCTCAGCAAAAAGCAAAAAAAAAAAACAAACAAACAAAAAAAAAAACTCACCCAGGTAAGAGCTCCTTCAGTTCCAGATTGTATTCATTTTACTCTATCACACACCTTCCTGAGGTAAATAAATGGAAGAATGTATCATTCTGATTCTTGACCATAAATAGTACTTGACCATGGAAATTTCAGGCTCCCATTAACTACAAGGTCATATTTTTATTGTTCAATTGAGTCAGTCTTATCTGACTCTTCATTACCCCATTTGGTTTTTTTTTTGAACAAAGATATTTGAGTGGTTTGCAATTTCCTCCTGCAGCTCATTTTACAGATGAGGAAACTGAGCCAAACAGGGTTAAGTGATTTGGCCAGAGTCATATAGTTAGTAAGTGTCCAAGGCCAAATTTGAATTCATGTAGATGAGTCTTCTTGATTCCACCATTTGTGTTCTATCCACTGTGCCACCTAGCTGCCCCAGAGTCATATTAATCAAGTTAGGTGAATTGTTAAAAATACATATTTCCATTGCATTTGGTTTAATCTATAGTCTTAAGTCAGGATGCAATGGACATTGAAACCTAGTTCTTCTATACTCAATATGTAATAATTCCATCAGTCCCACACTGTTGACTCTAGGATAAAATACAGACTCCTTGGTTGAAACATTTAAAACCTTTTACAATCTAAATCCATGTCAATCTTTACAGAATTGTAGGTCTAGAGCTTCAAGAGACCTCAGAAGTCATCTTGTTCCTCCTTTTTCAGATAAGAAAAATCAGAACCAAGCACTATAGATCACAGAGTAAGTGTAAGAGGCAGAATTTGGACCAAGGTATTCTGATGCTAGTCTTCTCCTGATTTCACCGGTGCCATCTCTATATTCCCATCCCAGTGGTAGTTTCCCTTCTCTCTCTTTCCCCATGCCAGGAATCTTTTCCTTTTCTTCTGGTTCATGGAGTCTCTCACCCCATAAAAAGTACTTCCTTATCCCCACAGTGGTTCTCACTACATACATATTTCACTACAATACATATTTCAAATGTATTTCACAGCTATCTGCATATTTAAATGTATTCATTTCATACTTCTTTTTCTATATATACATGTTGTTTTCCCCAGAAGAATGGAAGCTTCTTGAGGCTAGAGACGTGTCATTTTTTATCTTTGTAATACTGGCATTTAGCAAGGTTCCTGGCACAAATAAATTCTTGAAGTTATTAGGTGCCTTCATGCAGGACCTGGAGTCAGGACAGCTTAGTTCAGACAGCCTCAGGCACTTACTGGCTGGGTCATCATGGGCCAGTCATTTAACCTCTGATTGCCTCAATCTCCTCTAACACCTCAAGGAATGAGATAATGATTTAATGAGAGAAGATTTGTAAAATACATTTATAAACCTTACTGCTATGTAGATGCTAGTTAAAATTTTTGTTGTTGAATTGAAATGAATTGAATTGTGTGGGATCCAAATCTTGAAAATAAAGCAGTTTTTGAGTATTCTTGATCTTAGACATTCCTACGACTTGGTAGATCAGCTTTGTATTTAAAAAAGACTTTGAATTGCCATAATCCACAAAGTACCTTCAACTAAATACACGTGATTCTCAAAACGACTTTCCCCCCCCTATTACTGAAAAGAAAAAAAAATAATTTTAACTTATCTTTTTGGTGGGATGGTGGTAATTATTTTTTCTTTCCTCAAGATAACGTTTTTTTCCCCCACAAGCTAGTCAAGGTATAATTCATAAAGAGATGAGAGACCAGCACAGGGAATACTAGAGGCCATCAGAATGTGGGCCTACTGATTGAACAAAAGGGGTTCTTTTGAGAATGAAAACAGAGGCATCTTTTCTTAATTGCACCTACTTAATTTCTACAATTTATTTTCTTTTTTAAAAAATCATTCAATTATTTTATGTTAATCAGTAATATGGGATATTTTCAAATGCAAATGAGTTGAGCAGGAACAGCAAAATAGAAAGATTTTGAAAGATTTTTTTTTTTTCTGCAGAGATGAAATAATTTCACCTATATTTTTTCTTGCTATAATTACGGAAGCAAGGGATTGTGAAACAAGGGATGAAGGTGCCTTGGCATAGCACAGTGGGAAAGCTTCTGCCTAGGGGTCTGACTAAAGGCTAGTATTTTAGATCCTTTCCTTCCCCAACATAGCATCTGACACATTCAAAAAGCAAAAAGAGTAGTAAGCTATGAGGTGGAAAAAAGAATGTAGCTTCTACAGCTTCTAAGTGCACTCTAAAACTAGCTGGTTATCTTTCCGTACATAGAAAAGATAAAAAGATTCCCAGAATACTAAGGCAAAAGGGTATTAGAAGAAAACCATTCTAAAAGTTATGGAGTAGTTACCTAATTGAAAATAATATCTATTATTCCCCTCCCAAAGTATTAATTATTCAGGGAATATATTATTAGGTAATATATTCTTATTGGCTAAAGATATTATCCTTTACCATTTTTACCTTAATTTAAAACTAAATTAATATATGGTAAAATAATTTCATTATAAGACATAAAATTTTATGTATAATTATGTAGTAAATTGATTATCATATAGGCAAAAAAAATCTATTATTTCATCACCATGGGGAACTCCTTTCACCAAAGCAGATAAAAAATCAGCTGTGATTTAAGAAATAAGTTCTAGGGACTTTCCTGAATCACATAGTGAATTCAATCAAGTGAGTTTTCTAGAGCCACAAAAATAATAAGTATTAAAAGAAGAATCTGAACTCAAATTACCCTAAATCAAGCTACTCACTTTTGTCAACTGTCTCTTTACTGAATTATTTAATTATTAACATTTTAAAATTAATAATATTAAAATGATCATAGAATTATTAAATTTTAAAATAGTTTTTTGTTATAAAACCAATTCTTCCTTCAGCTTTCTAAATGCAAAAGACTTTATACAAATACATCTTTTAAATGACCCAGAGGAGTAAGGACTCTACCAGAAACCTTAAGAATCCAGTCAATCTATCAGCCTTAAAACTTTTAAATTAGGATCCCACCATTTACTTGAAAAAGTAGAAACACTATAAAGCTATCACTTGGTGGAATGCCCCCATCTTTTGTAGATAACTTTGTGACATGGTTCATGGTAGGATCAGCCATCTTTTGTATTAATTGACATTTTAGAAAACTGAAGGGATCTCTGAGCATGTTCCAGACAATAAATAAGATAAGGGATGAATCTGACACCATGAGTTCATCAAGTTAGTTGAGGTGAAAGGAAAAATAAAAGTATAAACATCAGAAATAAACTCAATCAAGGAGAAAGAGAAAATAGGGAGCATTAGTTGTACAAAATAATAGGTTATTTAGGGAACAGAGTAAACTCCCCTAAACTAAGTGGGGCAACACAAAAATGCCAGTTAGGGAAAAAATTAGCAGAGAAAATATCCATTTTCTTGAAGGGCCATTACCTGAAGCTGCAAGGATGGACACGACATAAAGACCTCACTTTGTGTCTATAGCACTGTGGACAGTAAATTTGTAATGTCTTCACATACAAACTGAGTTGATGCCTTGAAAGATTCAGACCAGCAACATTTGTTCTACATATTTTAGTTTAAATTAGCAAAGTCATAGGATATATAGCTGAAGGGAATCATTAGAGAAAGTCTAATTATAAGCCTTTTCACTTCAAGATGAAGAAACTGAGTCTTAGAATAGTATACAGGTGGTAGATAACAGAACAGGGATTTAAGCCCCAGGTCTCTTGACTGACTCCAAAATCTGTGCTCTACCATCAATGCAGAAATAATTACCCTGAGCAGAGACTTTTATGTCAAATATAGTCCTTTTCCTTACCTTTATAACTGTGATATCAGCGTGTGGAGGAAAAGGTATTATCTTCAAACTACAGATTGCTAGAAGGAGCCAGAGAGGTCAAATTGTCTGACCTCCTTTTTAACGAATGAAAAAGCAGAGGCTTAGAGAAGGGAAATGCCTTAGCCAAAGTCATGAAGGTTCTAAGTAGCAAATTCTATTTTAACTTTTTCCGTTTCCATTTCCAAAACCAACAGTCTTTACCCTGCAACACACTTTCTTATCCCAATGGATCAGACAAAATAAATCCCCAGAAAATGGACCCTTTAATATTGTCTTTTCTAACTTCTCCTCATGTATCCCATTTTTAAAAATAATAGCTTTTTATTAAAATACATGCAAAGATAGTTTTCAACATTCACCCTTGCAAAATCTTGTGTTCCAAATTTTTCTCCCTCCCTTCCTTCCCCCTCCCCCCTCTCCTAAATAGTAAGTAATCCAATATAGGTTAAACATGTGCAATTCTTCTATACATATTTCCACAATTATCTTGCTGTATAAGAAAAATCAGATCAAAAAGGGAAAAATTTGAGAAAGAAAAAACAAGCAAGCAAACTACAACAAAAAAGTGAAAATGCTATGTTGTGATTCACACTCAGTCCCCACAGTCCTCTCTCTTGGTACAGATGGCTCTCTTTATCACAAATCTACTGGGATTGGCATGAATCATCTCATTGCTTTTTTTTTTTTTAACAATAGCTATTTATTTTCAAAATATATGCAAAGATAGTTTTCAACATTCACCCCTGAAAAACTTTGTGTTCCAATTTTTTTCCCTCCCTTCCATTTATCCTTGTCTCCTAGATGGCAATGAATATATGTTAAACATGTACAATTCTTGTATACGTATTTCCCCAATTATCATGCTGCATAAAGAAAATCATATCAAAAGGGAAAAATGAGAAGAAAAAAACAATAAACAAACAATAATAATAAAAAAGGTGAAAATAGTATGTTGTAACCCACAATCAGTTCCCACAGTCCGCTTTCTAGATGCAGATGGCTCTTTCCATCACAAATCCGTAGAAATTGGCCTGAATCACCTCATTGTTGAGAAAAATCATGTCCAATTGATCATCACATAATCTTTTTATTGCTGTGTACCATGTTCTCTGGGTTCTACTCATTTCACTTAGCATCAATTCATGTAAGTTTTCCCAGGCCTTTCCAAAATCTTATAGAACAATAATATTTCATAACATTCATATACCATAACTTATTCAGTCATTCCTCAACTGATGGGCATCCACTCAGTTTCCAGTTCCTTCCCATTACAAAAAGAGCTGCCACAAACTCCACTGTGCCATCTAGCTGCTCTACAATGTGTCAATTTGTTGATTATTGGACAAGGAATTTTAGAGATGGCTTAAAAATGATATAATCCTTAGTATATCTGTACCTCTTTTTGTCTCTATCTCAGAAAAATTCAAGCATTGGTAGATTTACCATACGTGAAGATTTCAAATATAGTTCCAACAATAGACTGTGTCTTTCTAGGGATTGGCATAGTATACTAATAGATTGGCCCCTTGACGATGGATCCTTTAAATATGGTAGCCCATGAAATAAAGAAAAATAGAGAATAGTTCTCAGGCTTGTATAGTCCAATCTGCCGCTGTGGTGATGGTAGCACCAGTCCTAGAGTGAGGAGGACCTGAATTAAATCTAGTTTTAGACATTTACTAGCATGTGATCCTTAGCCCTAATTGTCTGTACCCTGTCTGTCTCCCTCCCTCCCCCCAAATAAACAAACCCAATCCAAATTGACATACTACACTATTTGTTGGAAGACCTGAATCATATCTTGAAATTCTTACTATAAATGAAAACAGAAGGTATAAGGGAACTGCAGCTAAATAGAAGAAAGGTTTATAGAGTTACCTTGGAACTGGTAGAGTTACTTTCATCAAGCTTAGGGAGGCAACAGGAAATATCCTTTCACAAAACACTTGGTCACTTCCCTTTTGCAGGATTCTTGATGAGCATTAAAATTGTCAGACAATTTACTGATGTTTGTGGGAAGGGCTATATTGATTTTATGTGGATTGCAAATGGAGTGCTTGAGGGTTGTCCTTGGGGAAGAGCAACAGGGCTGCCCAAGTGCTGTGCATTTCTGAGGGAACAGCTGTGTTTGGGCTCCCACAGGGATGTCTATGGCTGGAGCTCTTTCCCTTCCTTTTCCTTTGATGGCAGCCCTCTCACCGTCTACCTCTTTTTGAGCTTCACTAAGGAGGTGAACTAAACTGGCTGGTCCCTTATGAAGGTGGTCAGAAAGCTACTGCTCATGGTTGGTTCTATTATTAGAATGGCTCCAAACTTTACGTTATATCATCTATTACCTACTACATTATGGATTGTTGAGTGTACTAGTATTTTATTTTAATTGTATATCTTTTTAAGGTATGTCTTTAATTCTTAAGTCTTATAGTGTTTTTTAATGGGACTTTCTGGTCCATAAATATTTATTGTATTTTAAACTCTGAACTCTGTGAACTGAGCCTAATTTAGTCTTAGTCCCTAATAATGCCAAATAATAGGACTTACACAAAAACACATTAATATTAACTAGTGCTATATCCTGTACAAGTTTAATGGATATAAAGTACTAATAAGTATAAGAAGGAAGCCAAAAGATGCCTGAAACCACCTCATTTAGCAAACATCTGAGCTTCTTGCTCAGTAGAGAAATATGGCTGGTAACAGCAATTCATAATACAAATTGTTTTGTATAATCTTATGGAAAACGATGGAAGAAGATTAGAAGCAATATCACATCCTCATTCTACATCAACAAATTTGAAACAAAGCTTAGTATGAGACCCAATTAATCTGGGTTATCCCAAGATCATAACTGGAACTAGAAAGAGTACAGCAGATAGAGGAAAAATTAACATTTATTAAGTTATAGAATCACCACATTTAGATTTCTCTGTCTTAGTCCCTACTGTACCGTATGAGGAAATGATTGAGGCAGTAAAGAAAATGAAAACAGGAAGTGCAATTGGAACAGACCAAGAATACATAGAGGACATTACAATTTCAGAATCACAGAAGAGTGAATTTTCAAGATAAGAGAAAGCAGGTAAGATACTTTGGGAGTTGCCTTGAGCTTATATGGTAATCACATACTACAAGCTTACATATATTCCTCTAGGATATAGTGTCAGTCCCAAATATTATAAGAAATGAAGCTCTATGAACACATATCAGTTTTTAATATAAAACTGTTACAGGAATGCGACATGCTTGCATATGCAGATATTCACTGATTGGTTCCAGGTCACTAGACAGTTGTTTGGGGAATTGCATCAGGCCATACATGACAAAGGACTGTGATGATGAAAAGTTCTCTAATTGGCTGCTGAGCTGAAAAACTGGTGACTCAGGGGTTTGCAGTGGGAAGTGATAAAGAATTCTCTTATTGGCTGCTGAGTGAGAATTTAGTAGTAATTCGTTCCTCTTCTCTTTTCTTTTCCTTTGGCCTTGAAAGGTGATTTCTTGAAGTTGTATCCCGAGAACCAAGTTGGGGGGAGGGAAAGAAGGAAGCTGTCCTGCCTCCGATGGCCTCTCTTTTGTGTTTGGTCCTTCCTCATCCAAGTGAATCCGTGTCCCAAGATGGCCCGTCCAGCTGGTGACCTTCGCTTTCTAAGAGGACAGGGGATGTCTTTGAATTGAAGTGAAGCAGAGTTGCCCAAAGTCTCTCTCTCTCCTGAGATCAAGTCCAGGGGCAGGACAAAAGTTGAGATGACCGACAATGATCTGGGTACAGTAGATGACCTTGGCAACTTGGATGCCTTACTAAGCTCTGAGGGCTCCACCTTCACAGCCATTGGACCAAATTGATCTAAATTCCACCAGGGAAAGTCTTCATTATGCCAGAAATCCTCCAACTCCCTGACAGGTCACCTACAGGGTCTCACAGCTGGTACATGTCTGAAGTCACATTTGAACTCAGGACGATGAGGCTCCTAATTCTTGATCCATGGCGCCTCCTCATTGTCTTCTGTGGTACTTAATAAATAAATGCTTACGAATTGAATGACATTGAGTCGAATATATTGTTCAAATGGGATTCTTCCTGCAGTATTTTTATAGTTATACCAATTCAGTTATTTTAAAGGTTTTCTTCTATCCTTGTTTAATCAATACAATGCTTTCCTAACTAATTTTTCCACAAAAGAGATTTTTTTTTTTAAAGAACCATCCAAGAGTTTTACTATAATCTCAGGATAAGAGAAATTTACATGCAGCACTAACTTTTCAAATGGACTTTTAGCCCAATCCTATGTTACTGTCTTAAATATATCTTACAGAAATATTTTTAGACTCCAAAATCAAACACACTATCAATTTACAATTAGGTACCTCTACCCATATATACTCAAGGGTTTTGCTAATATTGATTACATTGACGTCATCTGGGATTATTTTATAATTTAAGGTTCACTGGGAGTAGAGATGTCTCAATATCAGACAGGTAGCCCTACAAAATTGCACAAAAAGTTATTTTTATTAGGGATATGGACCTCTGGTTTTACTACCTACGGCATAATAATGATCAACAATTATCTGCTGGCTTGTTTAGATCATCCGGTCTTAACCCAGCACCAATTCATCACTACATCTCCCTCGGAAAAGAACCTGCTTCAAGAAATAGGCAATTAACGAATCCTTAAATGGTGGAAAGGGATATTACTACCCCCCTTTTTTTGGATAAGGCTTTATTCAAGTTCCTAAACATATGTATTTTGTATTATAGCCCCAAATTTTCATCAAGGCATTTATATTTTGTCCCCAAATGTTTCTATGGCCTTGGCTTGACTTTTTAGCAACCTCATTTTCAGCAACAAAGAATTTCTATATATATATATTTTAAGAACAAATAAATATGAGTTGAAAATAAATAGCATGGCCATCATCATGTACATCTGAGCAGTTGTAACCCAGAAGATAAACCTGTTTATAACTTGTAATACACTCCTAATTTCTGCTTTGGTCTGCTGAGGCCCAATGCTGAATCCCTTTATACATTAAAAACACTCTCCACACTCTCCACTCATCTCATAGACTGCAAAACAGCAGAGAATATCAATTCTGCTTGGGTATCATGTCTTTACAGTACGTTCAGCAGTCACACACAATGATGGCCTGTAATGACTAAAATATGGTACTAAACACAATCCCCTCCTTGTGAATTGAATTAATTGATTTATTAGGCACAAAATAGCCAGGTGGGTTAGGCTAATTAAGAATTTGATTGCTAATTGCCAGCAAGGGGGGATAAAAAAAAAAGAGCAATTTGAAGGATAAGGGATGTATTTGCAGGGATTGATGTACTGCAGGCTGCCTCTGGCCAAAGAGAAGTGAATGGGAAATGACTACAAGATCATTTGGAGGAAGGAGCTATAGCCCTGCCCAATGGAGGCTAGCCCATTGCCACAGATTTGGGAGGGGGGAGGGGAGTTTATGGCACATCTACTTAGCAACTATCAAAAAATAAAATTAAGAACAACTTTATTTTGCAGGCAAAAATACAAAAAGAAAAGTTATGAATCAAACTGGAAGAGATAGAATGATGAGCTGTGAATAGAAGGGAGATGAAAGTGATAGGCTCTATCATGAAAGATGAACCAAGTTGCTTTTAATATAGAATCAAGGATTTTTAGACTGAAGAAAATTTTAGAGATTTAAGTCCTCATTTTATAGGCAACAAACTAAAGTATAGGGGATTTACATAAATTTTATAAAATAGGATTTAAAATTGGAAGGGACCTTAGATATCATCTATAATTAATGTTTTAAACGTTTTTTTTAATGGAACCCTTTGACATTTTGGAGAAACCTTTGGGATCCCTTCTCACAATAATGTTTGTTGTTTAGACTCATAAAGAAAATGCTAAATTTCAGTTAGAAATGAGCCAAAATAAAAATGTAATTTTTTCTTTCTCATGCTACATCAGGGGACCCTGAAAATCAATCCACAGACCTCTCAAGTTCTTAACCCATCTTCTGACCACTAAGCTTTTCATTTTTTGAATGAGGAAACTGAGGCTCAAAGAAAGGAATGCTAAAATATTAAGCAATATGTAAGTAGGTCAGGGGTGGTTTTGATTTCTGTCTTTCATCCTCATTATCTACCATGGTTCCTGACTTCTAGTAGAAACTTAACAAGTTTATCAACAACCAAATGAGATAAAGTACATAATATCCTTTGTACATTTTACATATGTGCATATATATGTACAAATACAAATTAATATACATTTATCAAGGTAATTTATCCCAAGGTCATAGATCCAGGACTAAAAATTTTATTATCTGGCTTTAAAGCCAGTGTCCTTCCTATGATACATGAGTTCTCTATCATACATTCACTTCCAACTATATTACAGTTTAACATGAATCTAGGTGCCTATGACCCTTTTCTAGACACTTGAGCAATCTTTCCTATATATCCCAAACTCTGGAAAGAAAGATCTTATTGCCTTCCTGAGTCTCCCTTGCATTATATGCATATGATCCATGGAGAAAAGAAAACATAACTAAGGACAGATCTCAGGGATTAGAAAATTTCAAGATAAAGGAATTCTAGAAACTCAGTGTAGAAAGGATTGATGGTCAAAGCTTTAAATAAAACTCCATTCTGTATCAGCTGCTTTGTTGAGATTCAGCTTTGTGCAGGAAGAGGGTACCACCTTGTTGTCCCCAGCCATTAGAGTGTACATTTCTTGAGAGTAGGACTATCTTTTTTATTAGCACACTGCCTGGCCTGTAGTAAGTACTTAATAAATGAATGTTGATTAGATTGGATTGGAATACTGGGAAGAGTCCAGAACAAAAGAAAGTAGACTTGGATTATTTTGAAATAGGATTTAACATTCCAAAGATATCTTGGGAGTTGGAATGTACAAGGACACTCTGTTAAAGAGTCATGGTATGGGGTCAATGGCATATGCAAATGATAGTGATTTTGGACAACTGGTTTTTGAGTAGAATTTTAGTTATTAAATTGGGATTAAAAAATAAAAATAGTTTGGATTTTTTTTTTTTTTTGCCATTGATTACAGCATATTTGTTACAGTTATCAGAAACTACTTCAAAGTGAAACAAGATTGTCTGGTACCATTATCTTCCCAATATTATATCATCTCAGATCTCAGAACCACTCTTGAGTCTTCCCTCTTCTGTTTTGCCTTTCCACAAACAACAGTGGCTAGTGTTATCTTTCTAGTGCACAGGTTTCACTAGGTCATCCATTCCCTGATCAAAGAAGTAGGGTGCCTTCAGTAGGCTCATGCTGCCTTCCTCAATATGGTGCTGATATACCCTTCTAGCCTTTCACTCCCCTTCATACCTTCTAGGTTCTCATGAGCATCTTACCTTCCTTAGACTCTGCATTTATGCATCCCACCTCCCCTCTTCCCCCCTCACCCTCTGTTTTAGAATGGACTCTGCCGACTCTACTCATTGATATTATATCTTGTCCAAGGCAGATTCTAGCTCCTCACCAACCTTGCCTGACTCAGCTAAAAGCAACTCCTCTTTTCTTGAACCTTTCCCTGGCATTGTGTTTGACCTTTCCTATGCACTTCATCACAGAATTACACAAGTTCATGAAACTGATTTTCAGCATTCAATTAACATTAAATAATAAAGTTCTTATTGCTGATAACTTTCTTAAGAAAGAAATTCAGGAATTAATTATACTACATGGTAAATATGAACATAGTCATAAGCTCAATTTGCTTTTCTGTTGATTTTAACATAATATAAATAAATGCTATGTGATTACCTAAAGTTTAGAAAACATTTTTCACATGGTAGCTTCAATCATTAACTTTACTTTGATTATTTGACTATTTCATTTTTCTCAAAATATTTGGAATCTCATATTTTTATAAATCTTAAAGAAAATTATAAATTCAGTTTTTATACTGATTAATTTAGGGATTTAATTGATAACTTTGCTTCAGTTCTGTATTCCAACTTGGGGACTGATTATCCAACTAAGAATAGAACTAAAAATAGAGCCTTTAAATTTTATTTTGCAATAAAATTGAATCATTTTGTTTCTCCATGAACAGAAAATGCAATATCTCCCTTGTTTCTTAGATTTTTCTTTATGTAATTTGCTTTCTTCTTTCCACATAGGTACTCAATGGATCTCTTCACCTACTATTCACTTCAAGAATACATTTGAATCCTCTCAAATTCATCTTTTTTCTTCTCAAGTTCTTTTTTCTTTTAATATAAGGAAGGAAAATTCACATAAGACTAAGATGTAGTTCAGGTAAGCTGATGCCAGTGAAATTTTGGGGTGGGCTATTTTTTAAGTTAGTTCTTGGGGTGGAATAAGTTTACATCACTTAAAATGTCACTTAGGTACCCGGCATTCTAAGTTTTGCTTCATTACATTTGAGCATCTTATTTTCCCCTATTCACTTTTATTACCTTTCACTCTGGAGCTTGTTTATGACCCAGCTAGGTCCACTTGTTTCTTTATTTAAGAGTTCACTGGGTTTGTATGTGATTTTATCTTTACCAAGTGTCACCACCTTCCCACCTCATGCTGGTTGATTTAATATTTGCTGTGACATTATCTCCACTTCTCTTGTGACTGAATTCACAGCCAACATGTAGTCTAGATTCTACATGAATTATATGTGATATGTTGCTCATTTGACCCACATAATAGGTTAAATTCTTTATCTTTTTTTCCCCTTGTGACAGTCCTTTTCCCCTTCTATTCCATGTGTTTTTTTTTAAACTAACCACTTTGATCTTTACTAGTGGTCTTCCAATGTTTAAACAATTTTAAATGTTTCCTATCCCTTCAACATTATTCTTCAAATATTGTAGATAATATTGAGAGTAGAAATATAACCTATTATTTGTCTCTTTTTTCCCCTTTTTCTTGTCATTCTAAATTTGACAAATCCTAGAAAACAAGGTTAATTTCGTATACTAAGATCAGAAAAAGAGAATTATACATGTAAGCACAGACCTCCATGACATATAGCCTGTTTTTTTAAAAGTATAATAATGAATTTATCACATTAGTTCTATAACTTTCCTATTTCTCTACTTCCCTCAAGCTCCTATTCTCTTCTGTTCATTTCTAAATTCTCCATTGACATATTTATACTTCTTTCTTTTTAATTTTTTTTTTCATTGCTATCACTGGTCCCTTTCCCTCCCAAGTCTCCATCACCCCTCCATAAAAACTCATCTTGTTATCAGTAAGGGTAGCCAAGCAAAACAATCTACATATTGCTCATGTCCAAAAATATATCTCATTCTCCACCTAAAGTCCACCATCTCTCTATCAAGAGTGCTTATTCATTTTCAAGGCAGTATAGTTCTTTCTAAATACCTTAACACACACTAAGATTTACTTTCATCATTATAGGAAAAATTAATAATTTCTGAGTTGGTCCGAGTATTCTCATCCCTAGTGTATACCACACTGAATCTCAGGTGTCTTTCTTTCCCTAATTTAAGTTTCTGTGTCATTCCTGATGCCATTTCTAAATTTCAAGGAGTAATTCTTTTTATCTTCAAAATGAAATCTCATTAATCTCCCTCAGAAAGGCTTTAAGTTTTGGGTGACTTGAGAAAGACTGCTATGTTATTCAACAATGATATCTATTATATATCTTCTCGATCTTTTGGACCCATCTTCTTCCTCATTCTTTTTTTTTTTTTTTTTTGCTAAGGCAATTGAGGGTTTAGTGACTTGTCTAGGGTCACACAGTTAGGGAATGTTAAGTGTCTGAGGTCAAATTTGAACTCAGGTTCTCCTGACTTCAGAGCTAGTGTTCTATCCACTGGGCCACCTAGCTGCCTCCCTCATTCATATTTTAATAAAGGAAAATGTAATTATTTCAGAGAATACTCTCATTTTTATTTCTCAGCTTCTCAAGTTTCCAGAAAAATATACATATGAAGTATAACCACCCTGCTAAGTATGTTGAGAACACATATCTCCATCCATTGATGATTTTCCTATATTATTAATGCCTACCCTCCAAAAATTTTATTTTATGTATAGTTTATATACATTTATATATACACACATACACATGCAAGTTGTCTCAACAATAGAATATAAACTCCTTGAGGAAAAAGACTATTTCAGATTTGCTTTTGTGTCTAGCATAAATAGGTGCTTAATAAATGCTTGTTGATTGATTGAGTGCCCTGGGATCTTTAAGCTCTGCCAATTTTTTTTGGAGCTCTTTCATGGAGCAGACTAGGGTAATTTGCATAACCTAAACCAGCTGAAAAGAAAGCAAAAAAGGAGAAGCCCAGAGTAATTTCTTTAACTTGAACCAGCTGAAAAGAAACACAAACGGAAAGTGTTCTTCTAAACCCCAAGACTCAAGAGGAGTTGCTGATACAAATGGGAGGCACAATACCCAGGTGTTGGTGGTGGCTAATAGAATGCACTGCCATGAGTCAACCCAAAGTGGGACACAGGCTCATTTAAATGTCCCACAAATACCTAAAGAGACACACTCTGTAGGACTCAGGTGTTAAAAAAAATCACAGGAAAAACAATCTTTCGTGGAGGTGTGAAAGAACTGTGAGCTTCTCTCCCCAGACCAGGTGCTTAAAAGCTTGGAGAGAAAATACTAATCACAGTCTTCCGAAGGAGGGACGAATGGGGGAGCAGTGATGCCGAGAAATAACAGTAGTGAGAGAAGCATGATGCTCTTTGATCACAAAGAACAGTAGTAATGGAACACTAGAAAACCATAGCCAGTGGGAAGCAGCCAGGGGAGGGGTTGTTGTTCAGTCATTTCAGTTGTGTCTGATGCTTTGTGACTTCATTTGGGTTTTCTTGGCAAAGATATTGGAGTGGTTTGCCATTTCTGTCTCCAGCCCATTTTACAGATGAGAAAACTGAGACAGGCAGGCTTAAGTGACTTGTCCAGGGTCACACAACTAGTAAGCCAGGTTTGAATTTAGGAAGATGAGTCTTTTTGACTTCAGGTCCAGCACTCTATCCATTGTGTTGCACCTAGCTCCCTCCAATGGAAAGGACCCACTAATAAAAGAAAGCTGCTGGACAGACACCTTTCAGAAAGGATACCAGTGTGGAGGAACAAAAGTTGGCTTTCCCCACTTCCTCACTTTGTTAGGGGTTTATTCTTGGTAGGACCATTGAGTCACAGAAGATATACAGAGAAAGAATGGTCCACTAAGGAAGTCTCTTGGCAATCTATGAACTAAGAATTATTTCTGTTTTAATTAGATAAAATAGATATATTCTAGCTAAAGTCAGAAAGATATAGGTTCAAATCTCAGCTCTTTTGTCCATGACTTACATAATCATGGACAAGTCGCATAATCTCCCTAGGAATCGGCTTCCTCATCTGTGAGGTGAAGGTGTTGGATTAGATGAACTCTGAGGTCTTTTCTAGCACATATGTATATAAATGTGTATGTGTGTAAATAAGTATATGCACATATCTATACACATGCATTTATAAATATATACATACAGTCTTTACTATACTCTATAGTCAGCATAAAATATATCTCTAATTCAGTTGAGGGAGGAGTGGCAGGGACCCTGAAAACACTACTATAAAATTACTGTTGGGGAAGAGAATATGGTGGAACGGGGCTGGGGAAAAGCTATTTATAGAACAGCTTCTGGGAAAGGACTAGTGCTGTATGGCTGAATTTTATTTTAACTAATTATTCTTGCTTATGTGGTAGTAAGCTTAATTGTTTCTATGCTTCTGAAGAACTAAAGTACTTTTAGAACCTCTTAAATTTCAGAGAAGATTGAGTTGCTCCATCTCAGTTACTGTTTTGAGTATGATCTTTGTTAATAACTACCTTTTAGTATAATACCAAGAACTATTTTGTGTTCTCTAATGCATATATTGACATTCTGTGTAGCTATAAACTTATTAGCCTCTTATCAGTTTATTTCTTGATATCAAATTCAATGAGAACTATGACACCTATTTTTTTACTAAAGCAAAAATATTAGGTATTACTATAATGCACATTTATGTATATGTGGGCATATGTATATAAATATGTATTATGTATTATGTAATAGAGTATCCTATATTTTATATATATGCTATATATATGTTACCATATATATAGACATATATGCATGTGCTTGTACACAGATATGTTTATACACTTCTATATACATTTTCTATATGTCTATACACATACATATACATATACATCTATAGGTGATTGAGGATGTGGGTGTGAGAAGAAGGTAGAGTAGAGAGGAGGGAATGAGTTTCCCTATTTAGACTGGACATAAAACAGCCACTTATGGTGCTGCTCCCACTGCTGAATAGCAGGAAACTTTGACCTGCCCATTTTCATCTGGGAACAGCTTACTCCTCTTTATACATTCTACTCCCCACTTCCTTCCCATTCCAGGAAAGCTCCCCATAATGGTCCTAGACTCTGGTGATCACCTAATCTACCTTAGTCAGATTGAAGCTCAGAACTCTTAAACCCAAGTAATTCACTAGCCTATTTAGTAGAAAGGACTAATGATACTATTCATGGCTAAAATTCTATATTTTGAAGCCTTGTGAATCTGAAAGCTTATAAGAGGCTCTCTTATGGGATTATCAGGTATTAAAGTACCCAGACATCACCTAAAGAGATGTAATATAAGACACAGAAACTAGAGATTTCCAAAGTTTACCTGACTCTTTGTGTCTGCAACTCTGACACAAGTTTTTTGTTATTTTTGCTTTTTGAAGTTGATATGAGTATTTTTTCTAATTAACTTAATCATTATTCATAAGAATACTGTCATATATTTCTTACTGTATGACAGAACTTTGAATGATTCATATGCCTTTCTTTTCAGTTACAACAATATGTTAGAATGCCACAGAAAATGCAATTTCAACTATTCAATTAGAGCTAAATTTTGGAAAAGTTACTGTTTGTAACTTTTGGAATTTTATTTGGTGGGGATTCAGTGACATCTTCATGGATGAAGTGCCATTTCACTTGAATTTTAAAGGAGAGTTTAATTCCACAGGGAAAAGCATAAGCAAAACCATGAAGTCAGAAAAGTACCCATACATGTGTACATAGAATATGCACATGTATGTGTATGCACACAGAATATGTATGTATGCAGTGGTGTGCTAGAAAATGTTTTAACAATTGACACTCTGGAAATGTAAAAGTTCACTTGACACATTTTTGCATTTAATCTGTACCATTAACATTTTCTCCATCATTTTGCTGATTCCTGATGTACAGATGCTCAAACTGAACATGTAACAATGCAACATGGACAATGGTATGAACTGGCTCCAGCACACCCCTATAAATGTACAGGTACACAAATACATTGTGAAAACATGGAACCTCGACTTACCTCGAGGAGTTTACAGCAGTCTGATTGAGACCATCAAGGACTGAGCCTTCCCAAGTGTTCTTTCACCGTCAGGAAGGCAGTGTTATTAATCATGGAGAAAAGAAGACAGCAGATACTCCTAAGAGTCATAATAAAAGCACCTGCCCCTCTTCCTCTCCAGTGTTGTCTGAGGAATATAAAACTGGGATAAGTTGAACTTCTTTGAAGGTCTGAAAGTCGGATCCATTATAGTTCTAAGACAAAGCTTTGTAGGATGGAGAATGAGGCAAGTGTAAATGGGACTGGATGGCTTGAGGTCTAACTGGCTTTCTCCCTGTGATCCAATTACTTAGGGCAATGTCTTGTTCAGAGAGAGCATCTTTGAGGCAAGGATGATCTTGTCTCCAATATTTACTGTGTGACCTGGACAAGTCATTTAGCCTCTGTCTGCCTCAGTTTCTTAATCCATCAACGGAGATAATATTAGCACCTACCTCTCTGGGTTGTTGTGAGAATCATTTTAGCACAGTGCCTGGGACATAGAAAGCACTCAATAAATACTTTCTTCCTCCCTCCCTCCCTTCCTTCCTTCCTTCCTCCTTCACTTCCTTCCTTCCTTCCTTCCTTCCTTCCTTCCT
>JAJPUD010000370.1:542993-602918 GCA_023553655.1 Myrmecobius fasciatus
CTTCCTTCCTTCCTTCCTTCCTTCCTTCCTTCCTTCCTTCCTTCTTTTCCTTCCTTCCAGCATTACTGTGAAGACCAAGACAATATTACTGACTTTTTCAAGTACTTTCAATGGCATTTTAAAATTTTAAATGGTTATAACACTATGCACTGACATTTTTTCTTTTCTTTTTACCTTATTCACATTTAATACTGCAGATTAGGTCTCATTGCCAAAAACCTTTACCTTTTGAGACACCAATTTTGTATTTAGCATCTTCACATTCCGGAACATTGCAAAGGTTGACCAGGCTACTATCATTACCAACTCAGAAATTTTTTTTTTTTTAAAGAAACCACAGGAGTCGTCTTCAGCCTAGTATTATCTTTCAAAGTTAAGAGTTTCATTTCTTTACTTTTCTAAGTTATACTTATTCATTAAATGGCAATCTCTACCCTGCTGGGAACTGTCTCAAATGAATCCAAAAGTATAGAACTTGACTCTTTGGGTCATGCAATTTGAACTTATTTCTTACATTTTAAAAACTCTCTGCTGGACCCAGAAGATTCCCTCTCCTTCCCCCCTTAGACATCACATAGTGCAAGATTCAAATTTCATCTGTGCACTTTGGCTTAAAGTGATTTACTTAGTTATGCCAATAGCATCTAGCAAGAGCTTCAGCTGGGCCCATCTGAAAGGGGCGATCTAAGCACAATGTGCTTTGCATGAATAAGTGGACTGTTTCTCAGTTGCTTTCCTACTGGGACAAGTGTATTGTTTTTAATTGTCTATTTTAATGGACCTGAATAAAATACTCTTCTCTTTTATTTGATCTCCGACTGTCCCCTCCAGGATTTTACCCTTTCTCACTTCTATAGTGACTTTCCCTTTTTAGACATTTAATTCTCTCTACTGGGGCTCTTGATAATCAGAGGTGGTGACAGTTTCTCAATCTACTAAAGCTCAATCCAGTTAGTGGCCCCTGACCTATGGAGAAGGATTTGCAAAAGAACTGACTTTGGGGAGGCTGGGATGAATGAAGAAAAGTCTAGGAGTAAGCAAAAATCAAGTAAGAATTTGATTTAACCAGTTCAAGTGGCATTCTAATTGATTTTTCCTGAAGAAAAGTTCACTAATGTTTCTAGGCACTATGCTGATTAACTCTGGTTTAACCACACCCTTCCACTATGTGGCTCTTTGAGCAAATCCAGATCTGGATTAGAATGGGCCTCCATTTTGAAATCTACAATTTTGGATTTCCTAATGTTCTTTTTTCCACTCTAGTTCTGCTAACCTTTCAGCTGACCCCTCCAGTTGTAGATACAAGATACAAGAAACAAGAGTGAGAGGGAAAATATCTTCTGAATCTTAGGTATCTAAAGAACAGGGAATTCAAAAATCAATAGCAACAGAGCAGAATGGGTATATATAGATGGTTTAAATTACTTTCTATTACTACTGGTATACATACTGAGCCTAAAACAAAGAGTTTTTTTGCTATATACTCAGATTGTAATAGTTAACTAATAGGCATTGGCTTGTGATTTCTTTGGGATAGGGAACTCCCAGATGAGAAAATTTCCTTTACTAATGCATAGAGGTCTTTGCAGTTTTCTAATCATCATCAGCAGCAGTAGCCGAAGCTTTTTAATAGCATTTTGAGGTTTGCAATACTTGCTAAGTGTTATCTCTTTTGATCCTTATAATAATCCTGTGAGATGTGAGCTACTATTATCCCACATTTTACTATGGAGAAAAGTTAAAAGATCAGAATTTGAACTTAAACTTTCTTGACTTTTAAGTTTGAGGCTCTAACCACTGGATACCTAAAACACTGAGAGGTAAGGTACCTTGCTTAGAGTTACAAAGCCAAGTGTGCATCAGAGGTGCATCATGTCTTAGTGGATCCAAGACCAGATTCCTCTTCGATGGGTCATGCTGTTTCTGCATGATTAATATTGCAAAACTTCACACACAAACTACTGCTTTGTAACACTTCATAACTTAGAAAAGCTCATAAATAAAATTCCCTTTATTTACAAAGCAAGACTTGCCCCCTACTTCTTGTACTCTGGTGGCACCAATACAAAGGAAAAATAAGATGGCAAAATTGAATTCATAAAGCCACTCATGTCTATGTTGATTTTCATTTGGATGAATGACCAATCACAGAATGATTGGACGATCAGGGCTCTGCTTAAGTAAAAGCAGTTTAGTATCTAGTTAGCAAGAAAAAATTTTCTAATAGGAAGCTACCAGATCCCCCCTCCACCCCTTTCCTGCTCCCTCCCTTCCTTCAATATGTTCCCTCCCTCTCGATCCCCCTCCTTCTTGCTCCCCCTCTCCAACTGAGAATTGTGGTCACAACCTTGTGCTGGTGTCCAGTACCTCTGACTCTTCCTCATGGGTTTGTGCCCTACCTGCTCTTTTTGCCCAGGGTATGTTGCCTATCTCAGGAATGGCTTATTGTACTTGTATTGGGTACAAAAATTCCTAGTTGTACCTCTGCTAGTAATTCAATTCAAATCAACTATTATTTATCCGTCATCTCTATGTGTCTATGGGAAATGCTGAAGGTAGTTAAGTCAAATATGAAACAATCCCCATCCACTTTTAGTTGATCACTTTCTTAAAAGATTTTGTGCTTTCTTTTGAATCTGTTTATTTTATATATGCTTTCTATATACTTTAATGTATTGTTAATAACTTTGGGGTCTCAATTTACACTAAAAAACCATACAAAACAACTCTTTTCCTAGAGCAGTCTCCCTTCTCTGGTATTTCTGAAAACATACCCTACTTTTAACCTGTTATTTTTTAAGCTACTGTTTGTTCTTTTATGATAGAAGCATATTCTTGTGCACTGGCTGTCCCCATTATTTATTTATTGCTTTTTTTTTTTTTTTTTGCTGAGGCAATTGGGGTTAAGTGACTTGCCCAAGGTCACACACAGCTAGGACATGTTAAGTGTCTGACAACAGATTTGAACTCAGGTCTTCCTAACTTCAGGGCTGGTGCTCTATCCACTGCTCCACTTAGTTGCTGTCCCCATTATTTCTAATGAAACTCTCAGGTCTTCTTTAGATGAATTAACATCAACAGATGACTAAACATCAAGGTTCTTTTAAAAGAATCATACTATCTCAGAGTAACATGGAATCTGGGATCTGGAAGGGACCATAGAGATAGCTTGGCCCAGCCAAAGTTAACTCATCATATATCATCAACATATGGCAATAAATATCTTCACAACTTAGTGTTTTGTTTTGTTTTGTTTTTTTATGAGTCACTTTTTATTTTTCAAAATACATACAAAGATAGTTTTCAACATTCACCCTTGCAAAACCTTGTTTTCCAAATTTTTCTCCCTCTCTCCCTTTTACTCTCTTACCCTAGACAGTAAGTAATCCAATATAGGTTAAACATGTACAATTCTTCTGAACATATTTCCACATTTATCATGCTGCACAAGAAAAATCAGATCAAAAAGGGAAAAATGAGGGGAAAAAAACAAGAAAGCAAACAACAACAACAAAAAAAGGTGAAAATACATTCACTTCCCATAGTGCTCTCTCTGGATGTGGTTGGCTCTAACACAAGACTATTGGAATTGTCCTGAATTACCTGATTGTTGAAAAGAGCCATGTCCATCACAGTTAATCATCACATAATCTTGTTGTTGCTATGTACGGTGTTCTCTTGGTTCTACTCACTTCACTTAGCATCAGTTCATGTAAGTCTCTCCAGGTGTTTTTGAAATCATCCTGCTTATCATTTCTTATAGAACAATAATATTGCATAATATTCATATACCATAACTTATTCAGTCATTCCCCAACTGATGTGCATCCACTCAGTTTCCAGTTCCTTGCCACTATAAAAAGACTGCTACAAACATTTTTGCATATGTGGGTCCTTTTCCCATTTTTATGATTTTCTTGGGATACAGATCCAATAATAGCACTGCTGGATCAAAGAAAATGAACAGTTTGACAGCCCTTTGGGCATAGTATCAAATTGTTCTTCAGAATGGTTGGATCATTTCACAACTCTACCAACAATGCACTAGTGTTCCAGTTTTCCCATATTCCCTCCAACATTTACCATGATCTTTTTCTGTCATTTTAGTTAAACGAAGAGGCATATAGTAATACCTTGTCTTAATTTGTTGTCTTAATTTGCATTTCTATAATCAGTATTGATTTAGAGCATTTTTTCATATGACTAGAAGTGGTTTTAATTTCTTTGTCTGAAAATTGTCTGATCATATCCTTTGACCATTTATCAATTGGAAAATATCAGCCATACTTTTAAGATTTGGATGAGGGCCTTTTTGAGTGAAGAAGATGGTGATAAAGAGACTGCATAGAGATGTAAGGAATGGATCCAGAAACATTTAAATGAGAACAGTACTTTGCAAAAGACAGATAAGGGTTTCCTTTCTCAGGGCTGGTTAAAAGTAGACAATAATACTCTTTGAATAAGTTGTAGTATACATTATTTAACTGTAAGGATTTGTGGGGGTGGGGATGGGGTGTTATTTCATATATGGGGCCATTAACATAATTTTTGCATTGCCTTGAATATCACAATAGATCTTATGCTTCTGCAACTACATATATGTGTATCTGACTTGTTAAATATTTAATATATTGGTTCCCTACTCTTGAAATATTATTAGATATTAATATATTGTCAAAACTGCCCTTAAAGAAATACAGAAACATGATAAATGTGGAAATATGGTTAGGAAAATTGTACATGTTTAACTTATCTTGGATTACTTGCAGATGTGTTAACTATACTAAAGTATAGTTAACATATTACCTCTCTTGTTTTGAACTATGCTTCTTAGGAAAACATCAACTTTTGGGGCCACCGTGATACTCTATAGATTCATATTAGGTTGCAGTCTATCAAAATATCAGATTTTTTTTTTACAGGAACTCTTAAGCCATGTTTATGTATTTTGCATATGCATAAGTACACATTTCCATTCTGATAAAATATAAGTTTCAGGAGTGGAGGAAGAGAGGACTATTTCACTTTGAGAGGAATCAATATAGAACTGGGCAAACAGCAGGTTCTTAATAAAAGCTTGTTGATTGATTCTGTATTTGAAATACTATTTTTAGGAACCAAGTAGAGAATGTTGTATTTATCCCTATTGAATTTCATTTTTTTTCAATATGTTCCATTGTTGTGGCCTAGTTTTTGAATCCTAAAAAGTCCCACCAAGCTTCATGTCATCTGCAAATATGACAACCAAGTCATCTGTGCTTTCATCCAAATCACTGACTAAAATGTTAAACAGCACAAGACCAAGGACAGATCACTGAGGTATCTACCCCATTAGAGATATTTCTCCAAGTTAATAACTACCCTTGATAACTACTCAGTTCAATTCCAATTCCAATCAATTCCAAATCCTTGGAACAGCATTGCCATCTAGTCTTTATTTCTCTATCTTATTCAAACACAGAGGCATGAGAGGCATTGTAAAAGGTTTTACTTAAGTCTGATTGTATCTTGTCTGCAGCATTCCATTGCCATACCAATCTAGTGACTGCCACAAAATAAAATGTTGAGGGAGTGACTAGCGTCATATTAGAATAGGGGCAAGGAGCAGAATGGGGCCTCCGTGATAGCTAGTGGAGACCATGGAAAATGAGGAAATGCAAATTTTGATGTGGGCTAGGAGGGAGCAGATGAAGGTCTCGGTCTAGGTCATGACGCCTAAGACAGTTGGCATGAGGTTACTGCCCAAGTGGGGTTAATAGAAAGAAAGGTACCATCATCATCAAGGAACAGAGGAGGATAAAGAAAGGAAAGGTGAGAGGATGATAGACAAACATTTCTAGAATTAAATCAGTTTGATATCTTATTTCTGCTTACTCTTCTATTATTATCTCAGACTACTCACTCCTCCAATATTTTAGATATAGAAAAACCAGACTATCTCCCTCAATAGATTGTAAACACCTTGAGGATAGGGACTGTCTTTTGCCTCTTTTTGTATTCCATAGTATGTGTGTTGGTTTTTCAATAATCAGAATTTGACTTCCTTTTAGTGATATTTATTTCCTTTTGCATTGTTCTAGTCACAGGTAGTGATTTGTCTTTTAGTTCTATTGATTTCATTCTCTAAATGTGAATATAAAACTCTACATTTTTCTGAATTTTTCATATTCATCATTTTGTACTACACAGTAATATTTTATTACATCCATATACCAGAGTTGTTTTCAATCATTCTCCAATCAATAGACACCAACTTCCCCCCCCCTAGTTTTTTTCCTGTCACAAAAAGTGCAACACAATATTTTGAACTCATAGAATTTTGTTGTATTATTATTTGGTTGCATACTTTCTCTCATTAGGATGTAAATTTTTTAAGGCAAAAATATGTCTTTTTTTGTCTTTAAATCTCCTCCTAGCACCTAGAGCCGTGTATACAGGAAGCACTTAATAAATGTTAGACGGATGAAAATAAATCAGAGTCCTGGAGAATAAAAAATAGAAAACACAAGTAACGGCACTAAAGATGGACTTTGCCAGCTACTGAAGGTCAATGCCATTAGATGCACTGCAGTTTCATCATTGATAAGTGTGGCAAAGGCCAGTGAAAATGATGTATAATGGTAAAAATGACTGCGGATAAATAGAATTCCCTGAGACCCAGAGCCATATGCCTCTATTATCCTCCTTTCTTCAACCTCATAAATTCATGCCTTAGGAGCTAAGTGTTTTATAAACTAGGGGTGCAAATAATTTTTAAAGTTTATTATTTTCTAGTATTTCCTTCCATTAGACTCCTATAAGTACAACTTTATCATACTTTCCCCCTTATCCCATTTCCAATTTCTTACTAGCTTTATTATTGCTTTTTTAAAATCCCAGAAGTAAACTTCAGCTATTTACAAATCTAACTTTATGTTTTTTCCTATCATAAATTTGTAGGCAAATCTAGTGCTTAGGACAGAGTAATAAATCTGTATAGTTATGTATTGTACCAATGGGCACCATGCAAACTTCCCCATGTAGCTCTGTCAATGGGCCTCAGTCCTGGCCTGTAACACTGAAGCTTGTCTAATCTTGACTCTCACATTAATTGAATCATGGTGAAATATCTGGTGACAAATTGGGATTATGGAGGAAAAATACCCTTCTTCATACTTGTCAGAATTTGAAAGCAGGCTCTTCTCAAGAGACAAGGTTAGCATGTCCACACATTCTCTGCAAGTTTGCAGCAAGAAAATATTGAAATACCAGTGAGAGGGAAAATAGAAAATTAAGAAAGAGAGGATCATTGTTGGCAACCCATATTAGTTTGAGCACTTTGACCAAATCCTGAAAAGCTGTAGACTGTTATTTTTATCATTCACTTTTTGAATCATTTCTTAAGACCTAGAACGAAAACAAACACCAAAATTGGGGGTAATTGAGGAGAGATGGAGAATGTGAAGAGACCCCCTAACCCAAGTGTTTTCAAAGTATCTCCAAGATTCTTATTCTCCTTGTTGAAAAAGGACCCAGGGTAAACACTGTAGCTATGAGAGGGTGAATATGTGAGATTGTAAATATCTTACCCATAAAAACACAGTTCATAGGAAACTATGTAGAACCTCAGAGTTTACCTAGTTCAGGTCTCTCATTTTATAAATGAAGAAACTGAAATCATGACAGGTTAAGTGACTTTCTTCTATCTGGACTTTGCCATCATGCTTTGACTTCTTTCTCTCTTCAATCCTGTGTCCCCCTTTCTTCCATTGGTGAGTTCCCCTGAGAATCTCCAATTTAAAGAAGGGCCAAGCCCAGCCTTCCTTCATTCTCTGCACTTCCCAATAATGCCCCTGCCAGTGTGCCAACTCCCCTTTCCCTTTTTAGCTCCCTTTTTTATCTTGCTTTTCTCTATTAGAATGTAAACTCCTTTAAAGTCAAGGACTTGTTTCTCTTTTTTGTTTGTGTTTATATTCCCAGTGTGCCTGACACATAATAAGTATTTAATAAAGACTTTTTGTAGATGCTGCCCAAAGTCACACATGAAGTAGTGGGCAAAGTTGGGATTTGAATTTAGGGCATATCATTCTCCTCTTTTCTTCTTCATCACACTATCTCTTTGAAATTGTTATATTCTTAATTAAAAAAAAGAACAGAGAATTCATTAAAAATATAATACTGTATTTGAAGTAAATAGCCCTGGGTTTGACCCCAAGATCTTCCCTTTACTAAGTTTATTGTGCAATTCCCTTTCCCTTGCTTTTCCTCAATTTATTTATCTGCAAATGGAAAATTTTGGATTAAAACAGTGGTTTCCAGTGTTTAAATTGAGGACCCCTGAAGAGGTATTGAGTAGAGAACTCAAACCTGTGTATGCACTAGCCATATTACTAAATCGCTCATTAAAAAAAAATTAAGGAAACATACCTTTAACGTATATATGCATATATATATAAATTAGTATATTACAAATATATATATGGGTGCTGCTGTGATTAATAAAATAAAATTTTATTTAAAATGCTTCATGATAAAATGCTGTTCTGAATCCATTATTTTATTAATCACATAACTATAAATACAATTATTATAATACATTATAATATTGTGATTGTATAAAATTGTATGATAATAATATAATAACATTACAATATATTATAATACAACTATTATAATCATAAAGTCCTTTTTATCCATTTTTATGTTTAAATGGAGTTTCATGTATTCCAAGTGTCTGAGAACTATTAGACTGGATGGTTTCTAAGGACCTTCCAATTCTGTATCTTATGATGCTGAGATTTCATAGCTTAAGCTTACATTCTACTGCAAATTTTGCCTTGGACTCTTCGGTATTTTTTTCCATCTCATAAATGAGGAGTAGGTGGGTGAGGGAGTTAGAGGTTATTGATGCATAGAGTGAGAATGGAGATTGCTGAGAGTGCAATAACTTTTTCTGAATACAGTGTTTGAGGTTAAGAAGTAAGTCAGAGTATCTCACCTTTGGGAAAGTTGCTTTACTGTTTCACAGGATTCCTGCCATCTTTCCTTTCTTTTCACACATTTCTTTTTTCTTCTTTGTCCTTCATTTTCTTTTCTCCTTTCTTCTTTTGCTCAACCCCTCAACTACTCTCCCCAAAGCCTGAAGAATATAGGATAAATTACGTACAGATGAAGATTTTTTTTCCTATTTTATCTTTTCCTAAAAATTGAAGGTAGAAAAGTAAAAGTAATTGTCTGGACGATTCAGATCAAAGAGTGTTCATGGACTTTTGGAACTGGGAGGGAACTTAGAAATCAGAAAACACAAGCCTCATATAGTTGGAAAGGGTCTCAGAGATGATCTAGTTCAACCCTTATCAGTTAAAGAATTCCTCTAACATGCTAACATTTGGCCATTTATTTTTGCTTAAAGTCTTCTCAACAAAGAGTTCCATTTCATGCTCAAACAGCCTATTCCATTTTTGTACAGCTCCAATTGTCAAGAGTTTATATCTTACATCAAACCTGAATTTGCTTCTCAACAGTTTCCATCTTTTCCCAAATCCTCTGAGGACTTGTCCCTTCCATTATCTCCTCACCCTTTCTAACTTTGGATCTCCTTTTGCTGGATCTTTCCCTGCTATCTCCAAAAGTGCCCCATTCTTGGAAAGCCTTCACTTAATCCTACTCTTTCCTAAAAGTGTCGTTCTATTTTTCTCCTCCCTTTCACAACTAAAGTTCTAGAAAAAAAAAAAAACTACCTCCTATCAACATTTTAAATGTTAATTATAGTATTCATTTCTTAGATTTTATTCTTCTTGATTCTCTCTGTGTGTCATTTGATTCTCTTGATATTTTTTCACCTGGATACTCTTTCCCCTTGAAGTTTCTGTGTCATTGCCTTTTTTCATTCTTTTTTTTTCATTCCATTTTTTCATTCATCATGTAGTAAGAACTATCTATCTGACCATCTCTGTCTCCTTTGCTGGATCATTGTTTATGCCCTGTCTATAATTATATGTCAGGCCTTTGTCTTCTGTGCACAGTTTCTCTCTGTCTTTTTGTCCCCCCTCCCTGTCTCTGTCTCTCTCTTTTTTTGTCTCTTTCTTTTTCTCTGAAGATGACTACATCTTTCATATCCTTAAAATATCCAACTTGATCCTATTGTCCCAATAGCTATCATCCTCTCCTCCCATTCTTGGCTAAACTCCTTCAGAAAGCTGTCTCCATTGAGTGCTTCTACTTTCTCTCTTCTCACTTCATTCTAAACCTTCTGCAATCTGACCTCATCATTAGACTGCTGTCTCTGAAATTACCAGTGATCTCTTGTAAAATCTAATGGACTTCTCAATCCTTATCTTTTTTGACCACTCTATAGTTTTTGACACTGTTTGCCACTCTCTGCTCTTAGATCCTCTCACCTCTCTAGGTTTCCATGACACCTCTCTCTCCTGGTTTTCCTCCTATGATGTGTCCAGTCTTCTTTGCTGGCTCTTCCTCTATCCACTAACCATATCCACTAACCATAAGTATAAGCCATAAGGTTCTATCTTAGGTTTTCTTTGCTCTCTACTATCTCAGCTGGTAATCTTATCAGCTTCTATGAGTTTAATTAAGATATTCATATAGATAATTCCTAGATCTATGTATCCAGCCTTAGTTTCACTCCCAAACTCCAAATTCACATCATGAATCAAATCTTTTAAGTGTCCCATAGACATGTCAAAATCAATATATCCAAATCTATATATAAAAAAATCAATATATCCAAATATCTCTCCCCCTACACACACCCCCCACACCCTCACACCCACACACACTATTCCTTTTTCCAAATTTCCTTATTACTGCCTTGAAAGCCTAATCATCTAGGATTACAACCTTGGTATGTTATTTATTCCATATATCCAATCTATTATCAAACCTTGTCACTTCTACCTTCATAACATCTCTTCCATATTCCCTTTATCTCCATTCATGCAATCACCACCCTGAAATAGGGTCTCATCACATCAAGCTTGGACTATAGCAATAGCCTTCTGGTTGGTCTTCTTGCCTTCTCCCCATTCCAATCCATCCTCCACTCAGCTGCCAAAATGATTTTCCTAAAGCACAGATATGACCATGTCCCTTCACTCCCCTAATCTAAACTTGAGTTGTTCCCTCTAATTTTTAGGATCAAATATATAGTCCTCTGTTTAACACAAAAAGCTCTTTATTAACTGGCCCCTTCTCATCTTTCTAATTTTCTTACTTTTTGCTCTCCTCTACACCCTCTTCACCAACACTGGCCTACTTGCTCACACACAACACTCCATGTATTTTCTCTGTGCCTTTGAACCTATCTCCCTAGCCTGGAAGGTCTTCCCTCCTCAATTCTGTCTACTGGCTTCTAGTGCTTCTTTTAAAACTTAGCTCAATTTCTACCTTCTATAGCTGGCCTTTCCCAGTCCCTCCAGATGTTAGTGCCTTTCCCTCTGAGATTATAGAGCCCATAGACATTGCATATATTTCACATGTATCTAGTTATTAATGTGTTATTTCCCTCATTAACTTCTTGAAGGCAGGGGTTATTTTTCCCTTTTGTTTTTGTCAGCATTTAGCACAATACTTGGTACATAATAGGTGTTTAATAAATATTTTTGCTTGATTTCTCTAAATGCTTTCTCAGTGAGCTCATTGATAATCATGGATCAGTTATTGACTCTATGCATATAACTTCCAAATCTAGATATCTAGACCTTTTATCATTCTTCTGAGCCCTAGTTATACATCACCAAATGCCTGCTGGACATTTCCATATGATGTCTCATAGTTAATGTCAACTCATTATGTCCAAAATGGAATATATAATCTTTCCCTTAATTCTTTTGAAAACACCATCATTCTTTTAGCCATTGAGGTTCTCAGCCTGAGGGTCATACTTTGTTTTTCCCTTTCCCTCACTCTCCTTCCTGTCTATCAGTCACATACTTCCACAGCATCTTCTTTCCACTCACATGGCCACCACTCTCATTCAGACTTTCATCTCCTCCCTGGAAATTGCAATGACCTTCCAATTGGCTTTCCTATATCCAGTTTCTTCCTTCTAACTCATTCTCTGTGTGGCTGCCAAATTAATTTTTCTCAAGCATAGAGCTAACTATGTCATTTCCTTGCTCTAAAAGCTTTTATAGTCTTTGTCTCTAGAACTGATTTCACATTATTTCCCTCTAGAATGGCTTAATTGCGGTTTCCTAGGAATAACATTCCATTTTTCATCTCCACACCTTTACGTACATTATATCCTGTGCTTGGAATTCTTTCCCTTCCTTACCTTCACTGATGTGGAATCCCTTGTTCTCTTCAAAGCTCCTCTGAAGTGTCACTTGCTACCCTTAACTCCTTTCAAATAACAGGCATTTAATAAATGCTGGCTGAATTAGATTGAATACCACTCATACTTTTACCCATTCGGATCAGGCAGAACAAATTTCATATGACATCTTCAAATACCAGAAGACAACCACTACGTCTCTCCTAAATCTTCTTTTCTTCTTGCTAAACATTATGAATTCTTTCAACTGATCCTCACATGCAAGGTCTCTTGTCACCATAGTTGTCTTCTTCGGAAGACTATGCAGCTTGTTTTTCTTTTTTAAATGTGTTGTTCAGAGCTGAACCCAGGACTAGATTTTAGCTGTACAGATAGAGTCCAGCAAAACATTCACCTCTCTTTTGGACACTCTACCTTAGTTAAGTTTTTTGGCTGCTGTCATTCTGTGTCATTTTCAGTTTTTGGTCTACTAAAACCATAGAATTTTTTTTTTTCTTTTTTACATCAACTGTTGTCTAGCCAGGTCATTTTTATCTTATTCATTTTGAACCCAGCTGTATAATCTTATGTTTATCTATATTTACTTTGATCATATTAGATTTGAATCGATATTCTAACCCATCAGTTTCTTTTTTTGAATTGAATCAGTTATGAAACATGTTCTAGACACTATGGGGGGAGGGGGGGAGAGGAGGTCCAGAAGGTTTAAGTAATTTAATCAGCATCACAAAGGTAGGAAGCCATAGTGCTATATTCAAATCAAAGACCTTTGACTCCAAATGGAGTTTCTATCACAGGATTCAGGGAGGTCATGCCCTTAAATTATTTTGATTGAAGAAATTCCAATTCTATTTTGTACTTGCTACCAAATAAATGGAAGGCAAGCGGCTTCCAGGCAGAGATCATGTTTTCCACTTCTTTCCATCCCTTCTATTGCCTAGCAATAATTTAATAATAATTTCTTGGTTTGGGTATTTTTTTTAGAAAATAATAATCAGTCTATTATTCTTAGCACATAAATTATTACTTGAGAGCTAAGTACTTTCAGAAAATATTGTTTTAGTAGCTTGGGAAATGCTTGAAGGCACTATATACCCATTGTTTCTCTCACATGTGTGTCATATGTGGAAAACAAAATGAAGTCAGTAAACATTTATTAAGAGCCTACAATGCAATTATTTTCTAAAAAAAAAAAAAAAAAAAAAAAACCCAAACCAAGAAATTATTTTGATCCATCACCCCATGCAGCTAAGTTCTATCTCCTCAGCAACTCTAAACTGTTTCTTCTCTTCTCAGTTCCTTACCAACTCCCTTTTTGCCTTCACTCTTTGACACAAATCCACTCTTACAGCATGTGAATTAAATAGCCTTAGGGTTGCCAAGAATTTGACCAGTTTGAGTGATATTTTCACATAGACTCTAAGTGATTCTCAGTGATCCACTTGTGACATAGTTGGTTTGTAGTTTTCAGAATTCTGATTTTAATGATTTAACAACCTACTGCTTCCCTGTGAAGATTGAGGTCTTCTGACATTAGAGCCCCTAATTCTCTTTATTATTATTATTTTTGCCGAGGCAATTGGGACTAAGTGATTTGCTCAGGGTCACATAGCTAGGAAGCTTTTTCCTTATTCTTTAAAAATTTTCAGCAACATCATTGTCCTCTCCTTGTTCCCTCCTATCTCAGAGAAAAGAGGTAACCCAACTCATTGTCAAAGGGAATCTCTTTATTCCTTCCTTCTTCCTGGGCTCTTGCTGCCCAGTCATGCCCTCTCCCACATATCTTCAACTTCTTTCTGATCATTCCTTACCATCTCCTGGAATTTAAAAAGTCTTTTCCCTTGTATGCTCTAGCTACAATCCCATCCCATTTTTCCCTTGGGGAAACAACCTTTTTTTTTTTTTTTTTTTTAAAGTTGCTTCCATTAAATGCCTTTTACTTTTTCAGGGTTCTTTCAGCTCCTCAAAACTCCTGGATCCTGCTCCCATTTACTCTACAGAGTTGATCTCTTAAACCAAAAGTCTTTTCTCAGTTTTCGTATCCCTTGAACTCTTGGCAGTATTTGACATTGTTCACTATTCCAACCTGGGTACTTTCCCTGTTTTTGCCTTCAGGGAGACCAGATTCTCTTGGTTCTCTTTTCTTTCTGTCTATGTTTCTTTCTCTGTTTCTGCCTGTCTGTATATATGTCTCTCTCTCTGTTTCTCTCTACTTTTTCTCGGTCTCCACAACTTCCTTATCCACAGCTTGCTCTCTTAAGAGGGAGGGATAGACAGCAAGGTTCTGTCCTTTGTCCTCCTTTGACCTTTTAAATATTTTCCCTTTGCAATTCCATTCATTCTCACAGCTTCAGCTATCTTTTTCATGTATAAGATTCCAATATCTAAATTTTTAATTGAGACCTTTCTTCCAAGATCTCTCACATCATTATCCGCCTACAGATAGCTCTACTTGAATGTCCTTTTGTCAAGAAAAATTTAACTTGTCCAAATCAAGACTTATCCCCTTCCTGCCCCCACCCCCAACCCATTCTGCTCCTGTTTAGAGAGGCAGGATACCAGAATGCATATGACACTTAGAGTCAATAAGACCTGGATTTGAATCTTGCCTCTTATGCTAGCTAGTTGCACGATTTCAGGCAAATCACTCAACATCCATCAACCTCATTTTCTTTATGTGTAAAGTGAGGATAATAATAGCATTTAACTCACAGGTTGTCATGAAGATCAAGTGAGATAATACAGGCAAAACATTTTGAAGCAATTTAGAAGTGCTTATTATTATTTTTATTACAATTGTCTTCTGACTTTTATTTCTGTCAGCAAAACCACAGTTCATCTAGTCTCTTGTGATAACCCCAGCATTATCTCTTGTGTCCTTTATCCATTATCTTTATCCTTCACCTTGTATCATGAATTACCAAGTCCTGTTGCTACTACCTCTACAATGTTCCCCATATCTGTCCCCTCCCCTCTATTACTACTGCTACCACCCATTTCAGGCCCTTATTTTCACCTGGCTTTATTATTATAATAAACTTTTTCCAGTTCTTTCTGTCTCTACTCTCTCCCCCACTCCAAATAATTCTTTTTACTCTATTATTATTATTTTTTTAAATCTCTCACTCCTAAATATAGTCATGTCACATTTTTGCTCAAAATGCTTTAGGAATTTCTTATCGATCAACAAGTGAAATTCAATCTTTAGTTCTCAAGACCTACAATCTAATGCTACCCTGCCTTTTCAACTTTGTCATTTTACCCTTTTATATATAATCTAAGCTTCATTCTTTCTGGATATTCCCTATACAGTTACTCTAATTTATAAACTCAGTGTTATCCTTAACTTTTTACTCATACTCATAGTTAACTTATTCAATCTGTTGCTAAATTTTATCAGTTCTACCCTTATAACATTTCTTTTATACATCTCCTCTCCTCTTAAGCAGCCTGGCACATGACTTCATTACTTCAAGTCTTGGCTATTACCAAAGCTTTCTGGTTGGATTTTCTGACTCAAGTCCTACCCACTCTGATCTATATACCAAAGTGATTTTTCTAAAGCACAGTTCTGGTCGTATCACCCTCCCCCCATCCTGTATAATAAGTATCTTGTTGTTTTTCATGAAGCCCAACACTTTGCAATTCCATTTGGGGATTTCTTGGCTGAGATAAGAGAATGGCTTGCCATTTCTTTCTCCAGCTCATTTTACAGATGAGGAAATTGAGATAAATAGGGTGAAGTGACTTGCCCATACAGTTACCACATATATGAGGCTGGATTTAAACTCAGGAAAGTGAATTCTCATAAACTGTGCCACCTAATTGCCAACAAGAGTCCTTATTTCTCCAGGATTGAATATAAAATGCTCTGTTTGGCATTTAAAGCCCTTCAAAGCCTACTGCCTTCTTATTTTTTCCACTTTACTTTCTTCCCTATAATCAACAATCTATAACTTAATGAACTCTCTCATCTCCACCTGCTAGCTTCCCTAAAGATTTAGCTCAATTCCCACCTTAAGAAGTCTCCTCTCTATTAGTGCTTTTCCTCTGAGACCACCTTCTGTCTACTCTATATGTATATTTGCATGTAGATTGTGCATGCTGTCTCCCCATTAGAAGGTGAACTCCTTGAGGGCAGGCACAGTGGGGTTTTATTTTTCTTGGTATCCTCTGTTTAGCAGAGATTCTAGCAGCTTTCTGCTACACATTGTCTTCACTTTGTACCATCTTGCCTCTACATTTTTGCTCATATGATTGAAATATATTTCCTATCCAGTCTTTTAAGCCCAACTTACATGCCACCTCTTTTCAGAAACCTTCCTTGTTCCCTTAGGTCAGGCAGGGATTCTTAATCTTTTTTATGTGTCATGGACTTCTTTGGCAGTCTTGTTGAAGTTTTACCCTTTCTGAGAATATGTTCTTAAATGAATAAAACAAAATACTTAGTACTACAAAGGAAACCGATTATATTGAAATACAGTAATCATTAAAAAAAAAAAAACAATAAGTTTTCAGATCTCAGTTCAAGAACCTCTCCCTTAGGAAGTCAGAACCTTCCTCCTTATTCTTTATTACCATCCTTTTTTATTGACTAATTATACATTATTTCATACCAAGTTACTTGTATATGTGTCATATATCCCTTTTAAGTTACAAGCTGCATCAGGGTAGGGTTAGCTAAACTTTATGTCTCAGCACCTTCTCTGTTCCCTTCCACCAACACCTCCTCTTGCTCCAGCATAAGTCCTTGTAGGTAACTGGCATTTAGAAAATGGTTGTTGGATTGCTCACAGTCACTCTTTTAAACTTTATATTACCCCTTTATATATAATCTGAAATATATATATACAAAATATGTATATGTACACATATGTAGTATATTATTTTGATATTGCACAAAGCAGCATGATTTCAATGAATAAACATTAGCTTTTGTCATAGATTTATGCCAAAATTAATTTTAAAAATTAGTGAATAATTTATGCAATTGTTAAGCAAAGATCTCTTTCCTTGACAGTTATATTCAAAAGGAAGGAAAATTTAATTCAATTCCCCAAATATTTATTAAGCACCTACTGTGTTTAAATCATTTTGTAAGTGCATTAAGTAGTTTTATTTTTACCTTATTACTTAAGTTGAACTATTTTATTAGCTAACCAACAAGCAATAATGTGCAAAAATTACAGTTATTCTTCAGTAACACTAAACTATTTGCTACATATTATGCATAGATTTCTTCATTCTAACTTAGATGAACTTACTTCTAATACATCTGTGCTAATCTAGAACTCAGGAGCACTGGGCTTTCTGGTTACTTAGTCTTCTTTATCAATTTCACATTAAAATTTGCTCTTTAAAAAAATACTGCTAAAAACACTATGAAAAATGTGTTAAAACTTCTGAATAATTAAAAACTGTACAAATAAAAAAATGCTTTTAAATTATCTGGTTAAATCCAAATTGTATCTATCTGAGAAACATTCATTGTTAATTTAACCATCATATTTTCATTAATGGGGAATATTTGTTGATCTGTGCATCATTCTGAAAATGTGAATTGCAGTGAAATATAGCATGCACAACAGTTGAATAGTCCCTAAATTGTTATTACTACCATTTCAATTATTTATGTGGTAAACTGTATAATAGAATAATAACATTAAAAGATAAATACAGACCTCATCTCCCTGATGTGTTCCTTCTTCCCACATACCCTATTTACAATTAAATAGAAGTCAGAATCGGAGACTTGCTGAGCAGTATTTCCCTAGCTTTTGAATGTACCGGTCCTTTCCGTGAATTTCTTTACTGTAGTCCCTTTCTGATGAAACATTTATTTGAACAAACAAAATACATATGTACAAATAAATACAGATGTCAGAATCTGACATGCAAGTGCAAACACATGTCTTTATCCATCCCCACCACCTGACAGGATGACAGACTAAAGAGCTTTTTGAATTGAAACTACACATAGAACCTCCAAATGGAATGACCAGACAAAAGCCCTGTAATCAATTTAATGTCTTGAGGAAATAGTACACTTTCTTTGAGTGTGTGATCCATTGACGACTATATTGTTGCACTCACAAAATAGGTAACAAAAGAATCAGTGTGGGGAAACTATGGCTGGCAGGGCCTCCTGTTACATCTCTGCTATATGATGGGATATGGCTGGATTAAGTACAAGTTTCAAAATTCATTTTATTCATTCATTCATTCATCCAATCATTCATTCATTTGATAAACTCTTCCTGGAAACAGTTGTCAGTAAATCAATCAAGACTTAAATATCTTTTTGTACTATTAGCAGAGCCTCCATCTCTTTCCTGGTCCAAATATGAGTCAATAATACAATTTTTCACCTGAAGAATCATCTTAAGATCTCCAAATGGAGAGTCAGGATATTTGTTAATCTTTTAGACATAAAACCCAGAAATTAAAAAGGAAAAAGAAAACAAGAAAGTATAACAAAAGCAAGAAAGGAAATAGAATTTCCAGGCACAGGATGGGAGGGCAAAGAAAAAAATCAAATGTGGCCAGTGAGTACTTCAAAAACTCTTTTAGGAAGCAATTATAAACAAAAACCAGGTCTCCAAAAGTGAAACAAAGTGTAGGACAGAGGAGAAGCTGGCAAAATCCTCACTTTTAACTCAGTCACCCAGATAATTTAAGTCAAAGTGTGTTTTGCTTGAGTTTTCCAGATAATGACTTCACATCATCCCTTTCCTTTGACAGCAGGGTCCAGGCCAGTAGAAAGCATTTTTTTTTTTTTTGCACAGCCTGAATACCACAGCCCTGCCTCTTTTCCTCACCTACCAGTTCATCAGGGCCATATTCAGACCTTTTCTCAGCAGCATGGGATTAAAAGGAACACAGCAAGGTTTCAGAACATGAAGATTTGTCTTTTTGCCTTTCTGTGTATGCAGGGTTCTTAGAGCTGGAGTTTTTAAAATTATTGAAATATTTTCAAAAATTTTACTTAATTTTAAAATGAAGAAATAAAAACAGGAAGAACTTCCCAAGATGAGATTATTATGGTGTGGAATAGAATGGGAAAGACATTGATTAGTCTGAGAAGTAGAAACTCAGGAGACTCATCTTTCCAATCTTTTTCACCTCTTTGTACTATTTGACACTCCTCTTGGACATTCTCTTATCTCCAGGTATTATTCTTTCTTGGTTCTCCTCCTACCTCTGACTACTTCTCAATCTTCTTTGTTATCCCATTGTCCATAGCTACCCAGTAACAATGGGAATGTCCTCCTCTCCCTCCCTCCTTCCCTCTTCTGTCTCTGTCTCTGTCTCTGTCTGTCTGTCTCTCTCTTTCCCCCACCTTCTCAGCTCCTATGAATCTATCATTTCTATGTAGATAACTCCCAGATTTATATAATCCTAATATCTCTCCTGGTTGCCATATTACCATCTGTCAGTTGGACATTTTGAATCTACCTCTTCCCCTTATTTCTGTTTCTTTTGAGGGTACCACTGTCTATCTTGGAGTCATCCTCCATTCCTCACTTTCACCTATCCTATCTTTCTAATCAGTCATTTCCTTTTCTCCACTCAGGAGCCCATTACTGCTCACCAGGGTTACTATAATCATTTTCCGATTGATCTTCTTGCCTCATCTGAGCTTCCCACATAGCTGCCAAAGTGATGTTCCAAAAATGTAGGTCTGATCATGACACAATACAGCATCGGGTGATAAAACAATAGCAACCAGAGTGAAAGAAAAGCCCAAAATGATCACTTGAATTTTCTTCCTTTAGTTTGGAAGTCAAGCAGTTGACAGGTACATTCTTCTTAATCCCTTCCTAGTTCTTTTTAGATAGATTTACCCCTAATTCTATTTCTTTTATTCTGATCCTCTTCCTTTGCAATGGTATTTTTCTGCTAAGCTTGGTTCATCTAGATAAACATTTATTCTCCATTGTCTTGTTGAGTAGGACCTTAAATTCAGGGCAGTCAGAAAACCTAAATTGGAATTAAAAGCCATTCACTTTCCCCAGAGAAACCAACCCTTTTATCATTTGTAACCTAGGATAGAATTCATGAAGAATCTATAGAGTCAGCTCTTCATAGTAAACGAAAAACAAACCTAGCTTTTGAGGGAGAAAGATGGAGAACAAGGAGAAGTGGGGGAGACTAGGAGGAAAAACTTCCTCTTGAATCCATAATATAACCCATAACAGTGGTTGGAGAGCTCTAGACTTTCATTCCATAGTTGGGGCACCATTGAAAAGAGTATACAATCATTTTCCACAGTGACACCTAAAAGTTACATTCATAGGGTAAAATTTAACAAATAAAATTAAAGTCTCCTATGGGTTCAAAAAATCAGAATCAAAAGTATGAAATCTGATTATGGTTAGACAGCACTTTGTCTCCCCAGTAAAGGACTCATCAAGAGTTAGTTAACAGTGATATGATAAGCAAAAAAGCAGGGGTAATCAACACTTTAAGAGACATCGATTTCTTGGTATCATCTGTGGCCATCTTGGGCCAGTAATATCAATTTCTTATCATCTCTAGGAGCCTTTCTTGTTCCATATCCAAAGTTATCATATTAGGCAATCATGGCTACTGACAGGTATGCTTTGGATAGCCTTTGTTGCTTTCTAATTTCATGTATAGGATCAGTCACAATTTAATACAGGACTCTATTACTCCAACTTCTTCCAGTGCCTTGCAGTAAGGTACTTTCTGCTGTCTGGCACTTCAGACAAGTAGAATCATCACCCTGCTTTTTTGACTTGTATTTCTTCTTTTTGTCTTTCATTAGCCATCTGTTCTTGCCTCCAATTGTCTGTAGACAACTGGGTGGGGGAAGATTGGTTCAATGTCACAAGATTTACATATGCACTTAGCATGCTGTCTGGTGGCCTTGGCGTTCAAAGGACTTACAAGTTAGCTGACTGATGGAAAACTAACTCATGCAAAGTTATTGAGAGACTGGGCAACTTGCCTGTTTACAAAAGAGCCCCAGAGAATGGAGGGGGCCCGTCAGGGCTATTCACAACCATCTAATTGATCATAGGAGAGCGAGTCAGAATTTATAATGAGCAGGAGGAGAGAACTGATGGACAATCACCTAGGCAAAATCTGCGAAAAAGAGACTATCAGCTGTACAAGGACTTTCTGACCCAGATATAGGCACTGAGAACAACGTATCCAGTGAAGGAAACTGCATTATTACAGTACCAGAGAATTGAATCCCGAGGCAACTCTTTTCTTGTTTGAAACTGATAGACTCCTAGAGAACAGATTTGATCCATGGAGCTCAGACATACTGTGAATCAACCTGGCGTGGTTGCCAGCCCTGGTGTGGACACACAAGGCTGTATTAATCCTCATGGTCAGCCTTTACCAACTACTCTTGCCTAGACAGGGGCTAAAAGATCAGTTAGTGATGGGAAAACTATGCCTATTTGGCGAGACTCTGTGCTCAGTTATAATGTTACAAGTGAACTAGAAGAGAGAGTTACACAAAGATCTAAATTCCCTACTAGAGATTGTCCATGTGAAATGCACCTGGCATGTAATGGCATATGGTTACTGCTATGTGTGAATTACTGTGTACCTCCGAGAGCGTTTGTTTCTTATTTTGCTACATTCATGCATCCATGTTTTGTGTTATGTTCATGTTACAGTAAGATCTTTTTATTAAATGTTTCACTTATAACTGCATTTTATATATAGGCCTGTGGATAGTGTTATTGTCACTAGCTAGTTTTTCTTTGTTAGCCAGGGTTGTTACTTTTGATTGTGTACTATGTGTCTTTTCCCCATGTTCTATAAATATGCATGTTCTTGTGAAATGCACGTGCGTTATGTCCTATATATTTTTTAAGTTTTTAAATTTTTTTTATTGTTTTATTTTCTTCTGATTATACATGTGTATTAACTTTTAAAATACACATTTATTTTTGAATCATCTTGGGAGGGAAAAATCAGAACAAAAGGGAAAAAAACACTTGAGAGAAAAAAAATAGAAAAAAGAAGGAACATAGCATGTGCTGATTTATATTCAGTCTCCATAAATGGATGGAGATGGCGTTTTCTATCCAAAATTTATTGGGATTGCCTTGGATCACCGAACCCCTGAGAAGAACCAAGTCTTTCATAGTTGATCATTGAACCATCTTGCTGTTACTGTGAAAAATTCCTGATTCTGCTTATGTTTCTTAGTATCAGTTCATGGAAATCTTTCCAGGACTTTCTAAAATCAGTTCATTCATCATTTTTTATAGAACAATAATATTCCATTACTTTCATATACATAACTTATTCAGCCATTCCCCAATCGATGGGCATCTACTCATTTTCCAATTCTTTGCTACTACAAAAAGATCTACTACAAACATAGTTTCAGATTGCTCTCCAGAATGGTTGGATCATTTTACAACTCCAACAACAATGCATTGGTGTCCCAGTTTTCCCATATTCTTTCCCAACATTTATCATTATTTTTTCTGTCATTTTAGTCAATCTGAGAGGTATGAAGTGATAACTCAGAATTGTTTTGTTTTCCCTTAGTCAATAGTGATTTAGAACATTTTTTCATATGACTATACATGGTTTTAATTTTGTTATCTGAAAATTGTTCATATCTTTTGATGATTTATCAATTGGGGAAGTTATGAACTATATGTAGTTAAATAAGTTATTGCTATTGTATCCTCCCCAGTGATGCTCTACACAAGGCCATGTCTTTCAAATGTACTGTTAATGTTTATTTGTTTTATTGCTGTTTCAGTGGTACCAAAGGCTGGTTACCTGGGATGCCAGGAAAATCACTCTTGTTTCATTTCGCTGATGTTTGTGTTTACAAGGTAAAATTACAAGTCTTAGACTTGGTTAAGTAAATTTTTTCAGGTAACTGCAAAAAGTTTCAGCCCAGGGCAAGAATGTAATCTAAGCCCCAAAGTCTGTTGTCATGGGACTTTATCTGTATGACGGGCAGAGTGGAGTTGGAGAGATATAGTTTCTTTAGTCTCTTTGATCTTTTCAGTCACTTTGGACTCTTCTAAATTTGAAATTCTTGCTCTCTCTTTTATAAAAGAAATTTTGTGGCTTCAAGCTGTAAGAGAGAAAACAATGTTAACTTCTCTTCAGGTTACTGAAACACTCTACAGGTTATAAATACTCTAGAAAAAACCTATATGAGAGAAACTAACAGCTTCCATCATATCCTTAGCTCTAGCTTGCTACACTAGAAACTATGGGAATTTCTCCTTTGGGGGAGATGTGGGATGTTCTTTTATTTGACCTGACTTAATTCATTCTTTTTTTTTTTCCCTTGAGGCAATTGGGGTTAAGTGACTTGCCCAGGGTCACACAGCTAGGAAGTGTTAAGTGTCTGAGGCCAGATTTGAACTCAGGATTTCCTGATTTTAGGGCTGGTGCTCTATCCACTGCACCATCTAGTTGCCCCAAGTTAATTCATTCTTAATGGAAGAGTTCCTTCAATCTGTATTGTTTGGCTTATAATCTCATATATATATGACTTCTATTTTGCTATTTCTGAGTGCTATTTCATTGTAAATAGATGACAGACAGAAAGACAGAGATACACAGAGACAGACAGAGAGGCTGAGAAACAGAGAGAAACACAAGAAAGAGGTATAGATTCCAAGAATAAGAAGTTGATAGTCCTCTGAACTCTGCACAGAGTGAGATTACAGAGAAGCTCAGCTTGCTCTACCCCAGAGGATAAAACTACTAGGTAAAAATTGTAAATAGGTAAATCCAGGCTTGTTATCAGGAAGACTTTTCAACAATTAAAGCTATTTATAATAGCACTTTAAAGCTTACATAATACTTTCCTCAACTTCCCACTGTGATAAAGGCAGTATACAAATAAGGAAATTGAAGATCAGATATAGCTATATTAGATGAATTACCCAGGATCATACAGCTAGTAAGTGTCAAAATTGGAATGGGAATATTGTCTTTTGAGATATGACTAAGGATCCTCCCATGTTTTTATATTATGCCTTATAAGTGTACGAAGTACTTTCCTCAACACAATCCTGCAGTGGGGCATTTATGCTTCCCATTTTACAGATGAAGAAATAGAGAATAGAAGAAATGGAGGAAGAAATGATCAAGGATATACTATGGCATGTCCATGGTCACCTGCTTGTGAAGCAATTAGGATAGGAGTTGATCCTTATATTCAGCAACTTTGACTCTGTCACTAAAGAGTGCCTTGTCTGCTCCTAATTGTTTTAGTATTGCTCAATTTGCATTATATTTAAGAACATGTTTGAGTGTACTAAGTTTCTTGAATGGCAGGACTTGTGAAATTTGTCTCTACCATGAAGCAAAAATATTGTGAAACCCTGCCCTCTAGAGTGATACCTGCTACTCTCCAAAGTCTCCCTCTGTTTAAGGAGAGCAGAGTATTTTTTTTTTAATTTTCAATAGCATTTTATTTTCTAAATATATGTAAAATAGTTTTCAACATTTGTTTTTGTAAGACTTTGTGTTTCAAATTTTCCTCCCTCCTTCTCTTCCTTACCTCTCCCCTCCCCAAGACAGATATAGACTAATTATGCGCAATTCTTTTTTTTTATTAAAGCTTTTTATTTGTATAACATATATATGGGTAGTTCCCCAACATTGATCATTACAAAGCTTTCCATTACAAATTTTACCCCCAGTCCCCTCCCCTCCCCTAGATGGCAGGAAGTCCACTACATGTTAATAATGTTGAAATGCTTGAGAAGTTATGCAAGAAAAATCCTATCTACAAGAAAAAAAAAAAAGAATCAGAGAAAGGCAACACAATGCAAGCAAATGTCAATAGAGATCATGAAAATGTTACATTGTGGTCCATATTTCATTTCCCTCTCTCTGGGTGTATATGGTTTTCTTCAGTGAACAATTGGAACTGGTTTGAGACAATTCTTTGTTGCAGAGAGCCATGTCCATCAGAATTGATCATCATGTAATACTGTTGTTGCTGTGTATGATGATCTCCTGGTTCTGCTCGTTTCCCTCAGCATCAGTTCATGCAAGTCCCTCCAGGCCTCTCTGAAATCGTCCTGCTGGTCGTTTCTTACAGAGCAATAATATTCCATAACATTCATATACCATAATTTATTCAGCCACTCTCCAATTGATGAGCATCCCTTCAGTTTCCAGTTTCTAGCCACTACAAAAAGGGCTGCCACAAACATTCTTGCACAGGTGGGTCCCTTTCCCTCCTCTAAGATCTCTTTGGGATATAGGCCCAGTAGAAACACTGCTGGGTCAAAGGGTATGCACAGTTTGACAACTTTTTGAGCATAGCTCCAAATTGCTCTCCAGAATGGTTGGATCCATTGACAGTTCCACCAATGTATTAGTGTCCCAGTTTTCCCACATCCCCTCCAACATTCATCGTTATCTTTTCCTGTCATTTTAGGCAATCTGACAGGTGTGTAGTGGTACCTCAGAGTTGTCTTAATTTGCATTTCTCTGATCAATAGTGATTTGGAGCAACTTTTCATGACTAGAGATGGTTTTAATTTCATCATCTGAAAATTGTCTGTTCATATCCCTTGACCACTTATCTATTGAAGAGTGGCTTGAATTCTTATATATATGAGACAATTCTCTATATATTTTAGAAATGAGGCCTTTATCAGAACCATTAAATGTAAAGATGATTTCCCAATTTGATGCTTCCCTCCTAATCTTGTCTGCATTTGTTTTATTTGTACAGAAACTTTTTAACTTAATATAATCAAAATTATCCATCTGGTGTTCAATTAGGAGTTCCAGGTCTCCTTTGGACATAAATTTATTCCATCTCCACAGGTCTGAGAGATAAACTATATTACGTTCCTCTAACTTGCTTACAAAGTCCCTCTTTATATCTAGATCATGAACCCATTTAGATCTTATCTTGGTATATGGTGTTAGGTATGGGTCAAGCCCTAATTTCTTCCACACTAGTTTCCAATTTTCCCAGCAGTTTTTGCCGAATAGTGAGTATTTATCCCAAAAGCTGGGGTCTTTGGGTTTATTGAATACTAGATTGTTAAAGTTATTGCCTAGATTGTCCTGATATCCTATCCTGTGCCACTGATCGACTGCTGTATTTCTTAGCCAGTACCAAACGGTTTTGATGACCGCTGCTTTATAATATAGTTTTAGATCTGGTACAGCAAGGCCACCTTCATCTGCCTTTTTTTTCATTAATCCCCTTGAGATCCTTGACCTTTTGTTCTTCCAAATGAACTTTGCTACTATTTTTTCTAGATCTGTAAAATAATTTCTTGGGAGTTTGATTGGTATGGCACTAAATAAGTAGATTAGTTTGGGTAGTATTGTCATTTTTATTATGTTCGCTCTGCCTACCCATGAGCACTTAATATTTTTCCAATTGATTAGGTCTGATTTTATTTGTGTGGAAAGTGTTTTGTAATTTAGTTCGTATAGTTTCTGACTTTTCCTTGGCAGATAGATTCCCAAATATTTTATCCGATCATCTGCTATTTGGAATGGAATTTCTTTTTGCATCTCTTGCTGCTGAACTTTGTTGGTGATATATAAAAATGCTGATGATTTATGTGGATTAATTTGGAATCCTGCCACTTTGCTAAAGTTGTGAATTGTTTCTAGTAGTTTTTTAGTTGAGTCTCTAGGGTTCTCTAAGTATACCATCATGTCATCTGCAAAGAGTGATAATTTGGTTTCTTCATTACCTACTCTGATTCCTTTTATCTCTTTTTCTTCTCTTATTGCTAAAGCTAACATTTCTAATACAATATTGAATAGTAATGGTGACAGTGGGCAGCCTTGTTTCACTCTGTGCAATTCTTTTAAGCTTATTTCTGTATTTGTCATGTTGTATAAGAAAAATCAGACCAAAAAGGAAAAAACCATAAGAAAGAAAAAAACAAACATAAAGTGAAAATACTATGCTTTGATCCATATTCAGTCTCTATGATTCTTTTCTGGATGCAGATGACATTTTCTATCCCAAGTCTATTGGAACTGCCTTGAATTACTGCATTGTTGAGAAGAACTAAGTTCATCACAGTTGATCATCACATAATCTTGTTGTTAATATGTACAATGTTCTCTTGATTCTGCTTGCTTCACTCAGAATTGGTTCATGTAAGTCTTTTCAGACTTTTCTGAAATCTGCCTGGAGAGCAGGGTATTTTTACTAAATATTTCGTAAAATATAATTCACTTCTTAATCCCTTACAATCTGGCTTCTGATCTCATCATTTTACTGAAACTGATCTCTCCAAACTTACTACTGATTTCTTAAACCAATGACCTTTTCTCAATATGTCCTGTACCTTTTAAATTGTAAACCTCTTTTCTCTCTTTTTTTTTATATAAAGCTTTTTATTTACAAAAACATATGAGTGATTTTTCAACATTGACCTTCGCAAAAACTTTTTTTTCCCAAGCTTTTCCCCTCCTTCCCCCCACCCCCACCCCTAGATGACAGGTAATCTAATACATGCTAAATAGGATAAATTATATGACAAATACCATACATGTATACATATCTATACAGTTATCTTACTGCACAAGAAACATCAGATCTAGAAAGAGAAGAAGAAAAAAACAACCTAAGAAGGAAAACAAAATGCATGGAAATATTCACAGAAAGCGTAAACCTCTTTTCTCTAGGAAATCATTCTCTTCTCTCTAGGTTTTCAGGATACCATTCTCTCCTGGTTCCCCTCCTACCTCTCATTATGCTCCTCAGTTTCCTTTGCAGGTAACTCATTTGAGTTATGCCCATTTATTGTGGGTATCCCACAAGGTTCTATCATGGGTCTTCTTCCTCTAGACTATTTCACTTGGCAATGACAACAGTTCCCACAGATTTAAATATCTCTATGATGAGTTTGCTCATGTCTACTTATCCTGCCCTAACCTTTTTTGCTGATTTTGATCTCACATCTTTAATTGTCTTTCAGATATCTTGGACTGAGTATGCAGTAACATCTTAAAATCAAAATAACCCAAAGGGAACTTTTCCCTGACTTCTCTTCCCTCCAACTTTTCCTACAATTGTAGAGGTTAACATTACCTTCTCAATCCCTCAGACTCATCACCCATCAACTCTTCATTATCCCTTAAACCCATATTCAATTCCTGTCACAGCCTATTGATTTCAGCTTTGCAATAGCTCTTGAACACACCTCCTTCTCTCCTCTGGGTATGACAGACTGGTAGAGGTCCTCATCTCCTCAGGCCTGGACTATTGCAATAGATTGATAATGAGTCTGTTTTCCTCAAGTCTCCAAACCAGCCTCTACTATACTGCAAAGTGAATTTCCTAAAGCATAGATAGATCCAACCAAGACAACTCCCTGTTCAACAAAACACAGTGACTTTCTTTTGCTTCTAGAATCAAGAATAAAATCCCGTATTTGGCATTTAAAGTCATTTATAACCTAGATCCATTCTTACCTTTTCAGTTCCATACAGTGACTCTGGCCTCCTTACTGTTCCTTGATTGTCACTCCAACTTTTAGCTCATAGTTATCCTTCATGTTTGTAGTTTGTTTGTAATATTTACTTGCAGGTTGGATTTCCCACAAGATTATAAACTCAGCCCTGAAGTCAGGAGGACCCCTGGGCAAGTTACTTAACCCCAATTGCCTCAGTAAAAAAAGAAAATTATAAACCCCTGGAGGGTAGGTTTAAATTTTTTTGTCTCTTTTAATATCCCCAGTTCTTCACAAAGCTTTAGCATCCTGGAATGAACTTCCTCAAAGTTCTCTGACACCAACAGACTCCCTAATGCAAATGATATTTCTATAAATAGCTCAGATTTCTTGTATCTTTAAGGTTTACAAAGCACTTTTTTCACAATCACCCTGTGGAGGAGAGAATTCAATTATTACCCTTTAATTTTTTTTTTTTTTTTTTTTTTTTTTTTTTTTTTTTTTTTTACAAATAGGACAGGTGGGATTCAGGGAGATCAAAAGTCTTATCCAGGATTACACAGCTAATAAATGGCAAAGCTAGACTTGAACCCAGGTCCCTTGACTTCAATAAATAAATGTTTATTGACAGAGTGATAAAAATGAAGAAACACTAATCTGTCAGCATTTCATTGGGTTAGATGAATTCTATGTTTTATAACAACCTTCAATGGAACATTGGGAGGAAGAGTTTCCTTGCAATATGACACATTTGGAAAGGTAAGGCAAGAAAGGAGATAGGAGGGGAAAACAGCTTTTGTGAAAAGGGGATCTGCAGAAGATATGGGTCCTGGAGAGTGCTAGAGCCAACTTCTACCAATTCCTGAGAGCAAAAGCTCCATTTTCAGTGCAAGCATCTATGCTTTGGAAATTTTACAAATCAGGGCTTGGTTTATTATATTATTGATTGTCCAAACTTAAGGAAAGATGAAAAAAATGTTAAAAGTGTGTTGTCATGTAGATTTGTATATATGTATACTCATGTGTATGTGTGTATGTATGTATATCTATGTGTGTGCTAGATGCATTTACTTTCTTGTACCCCTGGCCTCCTGTGACAGCAACCTTGTCCAAGGCATGATTCCTTTCATTTCAGCAGCCTAAAGACTTCATAATCCTACAGTAGAACTCCCCATCCCTCAAAATTGCATACTCTCACCTCTTCTTAGCATTAGTCAACCCTTTAGCAACAAAAAATATTTTAGCATCCTGGAATGGGCTTCCTCAAAGTTCTCTGACACCAGCAGACCCCTTAATGCAAATGATATTTCTAGAAATAGCTCAGATTTCTTGTATCTTTCAGGTTTACAAAGTACTTTCTTCACAATCACCCCAAGGGGAACAGAGTTCAATTATTATTACCCTTTTGAATTTTTTTTTACACAAATAGGACAAGTGGGATTTAAGGAGATCAAAAATCTTATCCAGGATTACCTAGCTAATAAATGGCAAAGCTAGACTTGAACCCAGGTCCCTTGACTTCAAATCCAGTACTCCTGAACCTAGTGCTTCACTTTTTCAGAACCTTAACTGGAACTGGCCTATGGTATCTATGGCCCAAGTTCAAATTCAGCTTTTAGGTAAGCCATTTAAGTTTGCTTTCATTTAGTTGTCTCATCTCTAAAAATGAAAAAAAATTGGACCAGATGACTCCTCCTTCCAGTTCTAAATCTATTATCCTTTTTTCTTAGGTCCCAGACTCTCAGGGAACAGTGTTCCATTGTTACCAGGCTAACAGAGGGACCAAATTAGGAAAAGGAGTGATGGAAGATCATTGGCCAGATAGCATGGGTACCACCAGACATCAGGCCAGGAGAAATTTGGAGTGATTTGTAATACTGAGAGGTCTTGTACTCCTCCAGTCATACAGAGAAAAGGATAATCAAGCAGGACGTGGTTCCTTAATAAGTATAAAGCTAAACATCATCAGAGCCCTGCAACCCAATCTGAGGGTCTGGAAGTGGTTAGTGGAGTGATTATGGAAAGGGCATCAGTATAGGATGTCATTTCTAACAAAGATCCAAGAAAATGTCTAGCTTTCGTTTTTATAAACAAATCTGCAGTCCACCAGGGTTTTTTTTTTTTTTTTTTTTTTTTTTTTTTCTGTTCCTTCTTTCTTTTTAAAGATTTCAAACATCTAGCCATATCCTCTTTATTTAGAGTACTGGCAAGTGGAATGAAATGATACATAAACCCAGACAAGAGAGGGCATAGCATGTTACTTCTGAAAGAACACAACTTCTCAAAGTACAAATACTGGGGCTTGTCAACTCTGGAGCAATCTTTTCATTAAGATGCAATCGTTTTTCCAAATCCCACTTCCAGAGATGAGATCCAGATTTCCAGCTAATGAAACAATGGAGCCGTTTCTCCAGTCACCAGGGGAGAAATCCCTAACAACAACCACCCCAAACGCCCAAGACCCTGCTTGTGACAGCTAGAGAGGGCATGTGCTTGTCCCCCCAGGATCTCGCACAAACATCATCCACATACACTCTCCCATCCATGTGAAACAGGGATTTCAGGCCATGAGAAACCCCTTGGGTGGAGCATCGATCTGCAGCCCAGGAAGAGGAGACAGCATGAATGAGAGCTCCCAAAGCCAAGCACAGCGCTGCTGCTGCTGGTGGTTTTTGTGTCTTGGGTTTATTGCCCCCCTCCCCTGCCCCATGCAGCGCCTGGCATTGGTTTGGAAACCACAGTTGTGGCCTGCGACTGGGCCCCCGCATGCCAGTGCAGGGTGTTGCTGCTCCGTGTAGTTTCCCTTTGGGAACAAAAGGTATTTGATCCTCTTTCCTCTATTCATGTTCATACTACCTAAATGCTACTTTGGCTCAAGCTTTGTGGTGAGTCAGATTCAGGAAACAGAGACAGAGCTCAAAATGTACGGGTGTCAGATCACCACTGGGCACCACACGCTGCAAAACTTAGATGAGAAGGAGCACACACTGCCCAGCTGTGCTCCCCTCCCATGAGTGCTCCCTGGGGCTTAGAGTGCCCCACAGGTGAAGGTGTGAATCCAAACCATGCATTGCTAGGAGCAGGCTTAGATTAAGGCAGTAAAGTGACAGTGGATAAAATGCTGACTCTGGAATCAGGAGGTCCTGAGTTCAAATCTGACCTTAGACACCTATGGCCTTTGGTCACAAATTTAATGTCCACAAAAGTAATTTGACCTGGGAAAATTATATCAGCCTTGTTTTCTTCAGTATCCTCATATGTAAAATGGAGATAGGAATAGCCCTATACCTCCCAGGCTTGTTGCGAAGCTCAAGAGATATTTGGAAAGTACTTTGACAAATCTCAAATCATAGAAATTCTGTGGTTGTTGAGTCTCATCCAGCTCTTTGTGATGCAAAGATATTAGAGTGGCTTGCCATTTTCTTCTCTAGCACATTTTATACATGAGGAAACTGAGGCAAAAAGGGTTAAGTGACTTGCCCAGAGTCACCCAGTAGTAAGTATCTAAAGCCACATTTGAGTCAGAATGGTGAGACTTGCCAACTCCAGGCTTGGCTTTATCCACTGCACTGCTTGGCTGCTCCAGCTATATAAATGTTGAGTTATCATTTTATTATTTCTTTTTAAAGGTTTTATTGTGGGCTTTGACTTATTAATATTCTAGTAATTTCCCTTATCCCCTCATTTCAATAGAGAGTCCCTTGTAACAAAGAAAAAACAAGTCAGCAAAATCAGCACTCCATGGTCCAGTGATACAATATATTCTGCATTCTGTATCCATAGTCCCTACCTCTTGACTTCGAAGGATGTGTGTTCTTGTAGCTGAAATTGGTCACTACAATTATAGTTTGTCCATCTTGTAGTGTGGTTTTCATTTACATTAGCATAATTGTGATGTACATCATTTTCCTAGTTCGATTTACTTTGCTCTTTTCCCCATGTTCCTCCAAATTCTTCCTAGTCATCATTTCTTGGGGAAGCAGTAATATTGTTACATTCATATACTACGGTTTCTTCAAATGTTCACGGAGCGACAACCACTCTATTTTGTGTTCACAGAGAGACAACCATTCTATTTTGTGGTGCCTTTTCAGGTGAGGTCAGAGGAAGAAGGACTATGACTTAACAGGACCTAATTTGAAGCACAGATCTTTGAGCACTAAATATAGAAAACTTTTGACTTCTTTGAATCATATTAGGACATTTCTCATGGACTATGAACTATGGAAAAGAATATTCACTGCTCACATATAAGCCTTACAGAATTCACTGCATCATTACTACTTAAATGCCCTATGTGGGACTGGTTGAGAAACATCACTGCACCAGTGACCCCAGAAGAACCTAATGGACTGTGAATAAATTGTCTTATTGATTTAGCGCCTTTCTCAAAGGAGCTAGGAACACTGGATAAACTATGTATGATCAGTCCTTATATCAGATAGAGACAGGTCTGGCAAGTTGTTCCAGGTTGACTGACAAATCGCTAACAAGAAATCAGCCAGTTTTCTGATTTTTCCAGTGAAAAATACATCCTCTGCTCCATCTCTGTGGTGGATAGGTGACTGACCATAGGTTCTCATAAAGTCTGACTTCTTTGACTAAACTGTCACCATCAACCTCATGATAGAATATCTATATTCCTGGGCCAAGCTAGGGTGGTTTAGAAAGGCCCATCATTAGATTAACTTCAGGAAGATTCATTTTTCAGCCACAAGTATGAAAGACCATCTGCTGAGTGGAAGAGGAGTTACAAAATGCATCAGTCTACCTATACTAACTAGAAGGCTTGTCAGGAGTGGCAACACAGGCAAGAGAGTGTCAATCACTCATAGAGCCACCCTTTTCTGTTTTGTTCTGATTCTTTTTAGTTAAGAATACTTTACTTTAGGAATGGCTTATCATTCATCAGCTGCACCCTCATAACCAACCAACCAGACAGGTACTTCTATTATTTTTTTCTCCAAAATTCAAAGTGTTGCTTTGCCATTCGTTTCTCAAGGTCATGGGTAATAAATAGTATAATTAGATTAGTGAAGGCATCAAAAAAACCAAGAATTAGCCACTTATATTGTAAAATGCAATATTCCACTTTCTACCTCTATCCTCCCAAAGGCAACCCTGCTTATCATGCCAGCAAAAAGTTCAATTTTTCAAAAATAATAACAACAAAATCCTCCCATTTCCATACAGTTCAGGAATAGCAGGCTGGAGGAGTGAGTTAACTCAACTTGAAGTTCCCTTTTGCTCATGCTGGGCAAGGCAGATGATATTTGGCACAAAATACACCTCCAAATGCTTCCTTTTTCAGCAGCTCATGCCTCCAGGTCATGTTCTCAGCTTTGTAGTCTATCTTAGGATCTGGCTGCAGTCTTGTGGATGGAGTCTTACTGTGTGAAACTTTCCCAAATGCTACCATTACTCTGTCCTTTACCATGAAGGTCTGTACACCTCATTATTTGGGTATAAACTTCAAGCATGAGCCCTTTGAAGGTCACTTTCAGTAATGAAAGAAAAATATATAACATTATTTACTATATGCTAAATAATAGGTATACAAATACAAATATAGTCATGTCCTCAAAGAACTTACATTCTAACAGCCACATATTGGGGACAATCAGGTGGAACAGTGGATAGAGTGGCTGTCTTGGATGGAGGAGAACCTGAGTTGAAATCTGGACTGAGACATTTACTAACTGTGAATCCTGACCAAGTCAATGAACTTTGTCTGTTTCCTCATCTATAAAATGAACAGGAGAAAGAAATGGCAAACCAGTCAGCCAGCTAAGAAACTCCTAATTTCCCCACCCAGAGATAGAGTAACTTCAGTCTTTCAACTTCTTAGGAGAGGAAGCTCCCTTTACCAATGTATATCAACATTTATTTTTCAACTTATGGCCTTGGTGGGTTGCTTGAAACACTGAGAGATGGAGGACCAAATAGTCAGCATGTGTCAGAAGCAGGACTTTACTTCAGTCTTCTGGACTTTGGTGACCAACTCTTTGTCCACCAGGTCATGGTTACCTCTCACACCATCTGGTACCGAATTTTTCATTTTACTTCGAGTAACTACAAAATCTGAATTATAAGAGTGTTGTCAAGCTCAAGTAGAAACATGGCTGCTTAGCAATATAAAAGGATCACTTTGACTTAGAAAACAAAATAGCATTATCTATATTTTGTTGTTTTTTATCTTTTTTAATGATAATAACTAGAATTTATTAAAGAATGATTTCATTTTATTTTTTCTCAATTACATGCAAAAACAATTTTTAACATTCATTTCCCCCTCCCCCCCATAATTTTGGGTTCCAAATTACCTTCTCTCCTCCCACTCACTTTGCATAGTATTGGGAGCATTTATATAGCACCTACTATGCACCAGATTGTGCTAAGCACTTTGTAAATATCACCTCATTTGATTTTCACAACCCTGGAAGGTAAATTCTAGTATAATCCCTCTTTTATGACTCACGAAACTGAGATGAATATTGTGATTTACTTAGGGTCACAGTTTGAAAAGGCTTCCTGATTCCAAGTCTAGTGCTTTATCCACTATTGAATCTAACTGCCTTTATTTTGTTAAATATCTCCCAATTACATTTTAATCTGGTTCAGGGTATACCTATGAAGTAGAGGATATTGGTCTGTCCATTCTGTTGTCATCAACCAACCAACCAACTAATAAGATTTATTTAAGCATTTATTATTTTCCAGGCACTATGCTAGGTGCTCTGATAACAAAGATGAAATCTAAATATTCCCTGCTCTCACCAAGTATTGGAAGAGTCGATATATTTGAAAATAAGGTGTATAAAATGTGTACAAGATAAATGCAAGTTGGTTTTGTTTTCATTTGGTGGGGGGAGAGGGCACTGGCCAATAGTGTTTAAACAGAATTTTGAAAGAAGCCAGGAGGCAGGAGTGAGAAGAGTGCATACATTCCATGCATACCAGGCTTGGAACCTGTAGGCAGTGCACAGAGAGACTCAGAAAAATAAAGAAATAGTAAGTAGTAAAAAATAGTAGAGAATAATAAAAAGGTCAGTTTGTCTGTACATTAAAACCATAGGGTTGAGAACTGGAAGGGGCCATGGAGGTCACCTGTTATAATCTTTTCATTTTAATAAATTTAGATGATATTTTAAGGTTTCCAAAGTGCTTTATAAGTACCACCTCATTTGATCTTTACAATAACCTTGGAGGAGGGAGTGCTATTATCAATTCCATTTTATAGATGAGGAAACTGAAGCACAGTGAATCACACAGCTAATAAGTACCTGAGGCCAGACTCAAAACTCAGGTCTTCCTGACTCCAGTTGTAGTAATCTTTTCAATGTATTAGCTAGCTGTGAACTCTTTACAGGTGAGGAAAAAAGTCCCATGGAGAAGTGCTTTGCTAATTTGGTCACACATAAAATAAATGGTACAAATAGTACAAATAAATCAGGCATTTCTTCCAATACAGCAAAACTGTCTCTTGGGTAATCAATCACCTTTTCATCTGTCTAAAGAATAGAGTGAGGACTATTAGGCAATGTAGGACAGTACTAAGAAGATTAGATTTCAATTAAAGTATCCAAGATCAAGTCACTCACATGCCTCGGGCAGCTTCATGCTTGCAACAAACCTTCTGGAGAGCCTTGAGTGCAGCTCTAGAGCAAGACTTTATTTTTGAATGGTGTTATACTTTATTGCATACAAATACATCAAAGGCCATCAGAGATGCTGATTTGTATGTTATGCTTTAAATATGAAAGGGTACAGAATGGTATCGACCACCTGATTTATAGTAGAATGTTAATTTTATAGTAGAATGTTAATTTTTTCTTCTTGTCATTCATAAATATCACAGGAAGAAGGTTTAAGACTGCTGATTGTACTAAATATTTTAAAGCTTCAGTTTTCTAGAAAGTTAATCATTTAAGTCTTTATGATCCTGGGCAAATTTCTTAACTTCTCTGAACCTTGGTTTCCCCAGACATAAAATAAGAAGCTTTGAATCTATGATTTCTAAGGTTCCTTTAAGCCCTTTAACAATCCATAAGAATTCAGTATATAACATATATTTGATTTGCCAATATTTTAACATAATTAACATGTAGTGGATATCCTGCCATCTAGGGGAGGGGTGGGGAGTTGGGGGGAAAAATTTGTAGCAGAAAGCTATGTAAGGGTTATTGTTGAAGAATTACCCACACATATGTTATGCAAATAAAATAAAAAAAAAGAATTCAGTATATACATATATGTGTGTATATATATATGATAAAATAACACATAAATGTTATTTCATTTTGTCATTATATATTTCACATATCACATCTATATGTAGATATATATATACCATCTATCTATCTATCTATATAAAACCATCTATATGTATATATAATTTATTACAACTGCTAGTTTTTCCTTCTTGGATCTGGTGTTTTTTTAGCTGATATGAAAGAAATATGATTTTTTTTAAGAAACATTAAATGAAAGGAAAGGGAAAAAAGACACCAAATATTTTCTGACACTGTTGTCATTATGAAATCAATAGAAAAATATGAAAAACAAGTGATATTATAATGGGTTTCCCTGATTAAAATGCACAGGTTTTCAGCAGAATCCTTTTCAAACCGCCACTTTCAGCAGAATGCAAGCTGTCATCTAAAATCATTGCCCAGCAATGATGCAGATAAAACTATGCATCCTGTAAAAGGTCACTTAACAACTTGATAAAAGAATAAACAGAACATGGGAGAATGAATGGAATAAAAGCCTGTTAATAAATTAGAGCTATTTAAAAGAGAAATGTTCAGGCATTAGGTATCAAGCATGCAATCTGGAACACAATGAAAGTCCCATGAAGATAAATGAATACTCAAAAGAACTAAGGTCTCATGCAGCAACCAGGACACCAACTTGAATTTCCTTTTTTCCCTTCCTTATCAAGCAGAATGTACTCCTTTTGCGGCACCCTACTGAGCTTTGAACATTTTGTTATGATATCCCCGAGAAGCAGATGGGGCAGGACTTGAAAAAAAGGGCAACAAAAATTGTTGGTCAGGAGAGAGGAATATGAGTCAGTCAATTAGCATTTATTATAACTCAGATGGTATTGTTGGCAAACTTTGTTGAGCATACTAAAAAGCAGAGACATCATCTTGCTGGCAAAGGTCTGTGTAGTAAACACACATATGTATATACACATATATACATGCACACACACACACACACACACACACACACACACAGAATATTTCCAGTAGCAATGTATGGTTATAAGAGTTGGATTTAGAAGTTTAGAAAGCTGAGCACCTCAAGATCAACACTTTTGGATTGTGGGGCTGGAGAAGACTTTTGAGCATCCCTTGGTCAGCAAGGAGATTAAATACTTAAAGAAATTAATTCTGTGGAAGGTCAAATACTGAAGCTGACGCTTACATAATTTGGCTACATAATGAGAAGACAAGACTCATTGGAAAAGACCTTGATGTTGGGAGAGATTGAAGGCTAAAGGAAAAGGAACGGCAGAGAATGAGATGGATAAATAGCATCATGGAAACAATGAACATGAGTTTGGACAGATTTCAGGAGATATTGGACGATAGAAGGATCTGGCATGCTAGGATCATGAAGAGTCAGACGTGACTGAACAACAAAAAAAATTGTTTCTCCAGGCCAATGTTCTGATTGCTGGACCACAGCTGCTTGCTATGTGCCAGGCACTGTGCTAAGTTCTAAGCTAAGCACTAAGCGCTTGGGGATACAAGAAAACCAAAAACCCCAAATAAAAAATAGTTTCTTTTCTCAAGGAGTTCCCCACCTACTGGGGGTGACAGCATGCAAACAACTATGTACAAGCAAATATATATTGGAGATAATCAACAGAGGGAAGACATTTAATACTGAGGGGGACTGGGAAAGGATTTTTAGCAGAAAGTGGGATTTTAACTGGACTGGAAGTAAATAAAGGAGTCAGGAGGTAGAAATGAGGGGAGAGAGAGTTTGGGAGGCTGTGAGTGAATATGCTCTGGAGTAGGAGTGACATGGACACCAGTGTTGTTAGATCATAGATGATAGTAATAATAGACAAGATTTATATACTACTCAGCATCTGCCAGATATGCCATGCTAAAAGAGCTTTACAATTATTTTCTCATTTGACCCTTACAACAACCCTGGGAGGGAGGTACTCTCATTCTCCCATTTTTCAGGTGAGAAAACTGAGGCAGACAGGTTAAGTGACTTGCCCAAAGTCACACAGCTAGTAAATGTCTGAGTCTGGATTTGGATTGAAGTCTTCAAAGTTCAAATTCCCATACCTGGCACTCAAGACCTTCCACAGATTAGTACCAGATTCTTTTTTACTTGAATTCACTCTGTTCATCTTGTCGAGTCTTACACATATGCTAAAAGTGTTTCCCTTAATATGTTCTAGCCCTGAAGCCTTTGAATTCACTCCTACTATGCCTAGAATGTTCTGTCTTCCCATTCTTCATCAGTTTTTACCAAGGCTTTAAAACTCAATTAATTTTTTATAATATTTTCAAAATATATGCAAAGATAGTTTTCAACACTCACCCTTGCAAAACCTTGTGTTCCATTTTTTTTTGTCCCTCTCTCTCTCCTTTCCCCTCCCTAGACAGCAATATGGGTAAAATTCAATTTAAATGTTCCCTTCTCTCTTGCTCAAAAAGGACTTTTCCCTCCCTAACTTTACTTTTCACTAAGTGTTATAGCTATCTGAAACACTTATCAGAGTTATTTGTCCTCTGGCCCTACTAGATGGTGAACTTTTTGAGAGCAGGGATTATCTTCTGAAAACTTTATATACCCCCAGGGCCTAGCAGAATGTTTTGTGCAGAGTAACTATTTAATTAATAAATAGTTGTTAAGGGGATAAATAAATGTTGGATATGAGATGTTACTAGATTTCTCCTCCAAGTGCTGCACTGGTTTCTTTCTTGCTTGTGATTAAGGTTGTAACATTCTTTCAAATGTCGTTTTTGTTTTCTGGAAAGAGTTCAGAAGAAATAGGATCTGATCACTCTGACCTGAGGTACTGTGAATCAGCTTAGGGGTTTAGGCCTATTTGATCTATAACTACAGTTGAGTGACCAGGACTTTGTCCTAGGGCAACGAAATTTGGAAGGTGCCAACAAAAACATCTTCTGGATCATACTTCCTTCAATCCAGCAGCTATGCCCCAAGGTGGTTTTGAGGAAAACACATTGGAAACCTTAAAGAAATGTAGAAATGGAGGCATGTTTATTAACAACGTTTCAAGTAATTCTCTGTATTTTTCATTCTGACTGGTTTTGTTTGGTGTTCAATATATACTTTTAGTCCCTGTTGTAGTCACACACAAAGTAGTTAGGGGACACATAAAAATGTCAAGAAACAGAGCGAGTCCAAACATAATAGCAGAGATCCTTTCCATCTTTATATACTCTTTCTGAGAACAGGATCATGGGATCAAAAACATGGAGAGAGGGAAAGGATCTCTGCTATCATGTGTTTGGACTTGTTCTTTTTTTTAAGATGAGGAAACTGAGGCTGGTTGAAAGTTACACAGGTAGCAAGTGATGGAACTGAGATTGAGGGTGAAGTGCTTTTCTCACTATACCATGAACACTCCCTTTGTGCTGTATAAATATGTGGGGCTAAGGGAGCCCAGACTGGGGTGCAGGAGCTACCAGTTTCTTCCCTTCCCTACCTCATGATCCTGTCTCACTTCTGCATTAGCCAACCTGTGCTCCAGCCATCTGGCATTCTCTATTGTAGAAACTTCCAAACTACTGATCCTCCCCTTGGGATAGTAGGTAGTTAGAAGCAATGGCCAAAATTATTAGCTATTTTCTAGTCCAACTCCTGCTTTTATTTGCCTGTTTTGTTTTTTTTTTTTTTCAATGAAAGCAAAGTTTAAGTCAAAGTCAACAGAATTAAGACTAACATGGGAAATTCGTGCCAAGTGACAGTGAATGCAAGCATAGGGAATGTTTAATATAGTTTAGAAAAACGAGGTAGCATTTGATTTAGTATAGGCTCAGTATGACTCAATGTGTGTGACTGATTACTTTATAACTGTGGAGGTAAGCTCACAGAATCACAGGTTTTGAGAGTTGGATGAATCATCATTGGCCATCTATTCCAATCTATACATGAAAAGAATTCCTACTATAACATAACTAGCAAGTAGTTGTCTAACTTTGGGTTAAAGACCTCCAACTAAAGACCTCAGATGAGTAATGAAATCACACCATTTGCAGTATCTGAATGTGAAAAACATGCAAAGTCCAACAATCTTTTTTTCAATTAAAGCCTTTTATTTTAAAAACATATGCATAAATAATTTTCAACATTCTTCTGTGCAAAACCTTGTGTTCCAATTTTTTTCCTCTCCTTTTCCCTCAGATGGCAAGTAATCCAATATATGTTAAACATGCACAATTCTTTTATTTACACAATTATCATGAAAAAATGAAAATACTATGTTGTGATCCATACTCAATCCCCAGTCTTTTCTCTGGGCGCTAATGGCTCTCTTCATCATAAGACCATTGGAACTGGCCTGAATCATCTCATTGTTGAAAAGAGCCACATCCATTAGAACATCTGATCATCTTACTGTCCCACAATCTTTGTATGAAAGTTAAAAGTCCCATGATATCTATTATATTGCATTTTTGCTAAGAATATGATAAGCTGATTTCCAAAAAAAGTAGCATCTTTATACAATTGAAACAACCCAAGAATGCTATAATTTTTTGAAGTTTTTAATCATTGAATTTAAATCCAATAGTCTTAAATTAGCTTTTCTTTAATTTTTAGTAGTAAAATAATATTCCTTTATAAGGAATAAATATATAGTCATTGGAGCAAAATCCACTGGAGCAAATTAGTATGAGCAAAGACAATAGAGACAATTTAAGTATTGGAAATACAGAAATATAAAATATAAGACCAAAATCCAAAGAAATGAGCCACTGTATTGATCAATGAATTTAACAAATACTGTTATTGATGGAGAGGGAAAACTGCTTCTTTTAAATGGTTGCTTTAGTATCATAGAACATACACCCTAATAAATTGAAATAACATTAAAAATGTATATGAAGATATTTGTATGACTAAAGAAATTTTCCAAAGAAAATTAGCTTAATAGAGAAAACAGAACATTTTCAAAAACTTTGTCTGTGATATCAAAAGGATTAATTATACCATGTAAGATTACTTACAAAACTGCCAATTGTAAAAAGTCTCATTTGATAAGACTTGGTACTACTCATTTGATAAGATTGCTACAACCTGTTGATATGCAAAGCAAATTTAAATGATTCTGTTTGCATTTGCGATGATACAGAAAATAGGATTGCCTCTGTGTTGAAAGACTTTTGCAATCAATTAATTGAAAAACTAAAATCTTCTTATTTTAAACTGCAAGTGGCTACAGCAGCATACGCAGTTAATGATGCTTATATTATTACCAATGTTTTTGAAATCATATTAGTGTAACTGCTTACCGTGAGATCATCAACAAGTCTCTAAACTGCCATAGGCCTCAATTTCCTCACCTATAAAATGAATATTTTGGAATCAATGACCATTGAAATCCTCTATAGCTCTATATTCTATAATCCTGATTTGTTACTTGATCAGCCAATTGATGCTACATCAAGAAAAATGTTCAATATAATTGATAGATTTTTTTTTTAAATGAAAGTAATATAATATGTGACCCTAGGACTAGAATCTACACTAATAAGATCCCATCAGTATCAGTAGCTCTCTGTTATCTAGATATGCCATATGTTTCACAAATAATTCTTTGTATGGAGAAATATGAATGAGGAACCACCTACACCTCTTTAAGTTGTTATAAAAGTAATCTAATTTATAAAAATAAATTTATTAAAGGAAAAATTGTATTATGATATTGGGGCAGAATATAAGGCACTATTATAAAACATACTGGATTTCTCATGCCAGAGTACTTTTAAGGATGTTCGAGCTTTTAAAAGAAGAAATTACCATTTTAAAAAAATTAATTTATTTATTAATACTTTTTATTTGCAAAACATATGTATGGGTAATTCCTAAACATTAACCCTTACAAAGCTTCCTGTTACAAATTTTTCCCCCCTACTCCCCACCCCTCCCCTAGATGGCAGGATATCCACTACATGATAATTATATTAGAATACTTAAGAAATCGAATATATGTATAGTTATTGCCACACATCATTTCTTGTGCAGGAGAAATCATATTTACAAGAAAGAATAATCCGATAAAGGAAATACAATGCAAGCAAACCTCAATAGAGAACATGAAAATGTTATGTTGTGGTCCACATTTCACATCCCTCTCTCTGGGTGTATATGGTTCTCTTCACCGAACAATTGGAACTGGTTTGAAGCACCATTTTTATTTATGATAATTATAAAAATGAAACAAATTGATGTTATAATAAAAAAAAACTTCCTCCTGAGATTTGTTTATACTGGAAAACATTTGAAAATCTGAATATTCTAAATTTATCAGTGTAGTTTCTCTGATTCAGAAAGACGTGGTGATTGAATTTTAAAAACAGAGTTATGGATAATATATTTACCCCCCCCCAATACTATTTTGATGTGTTTTCCAATTTAAAAAATCCCTGCACTGCAAATGAAATAGAAGAAAACAAAAACTTGTTTATTCATCACTTTGCCAGTCCACATAAATAATACTTGTTTTATTTTAAAAACCAAGATACTTTGTGATATGAATAGATTAGAAACCTATATGTTTGTCATGGACAAATATGATAGATTTTATCCTATTCTGTTTGAAGAAGTTGATAAGAAATTGTTAAGTGCCTACTACATGTCAGGGATTGTGCTAAGTACTAAGAATACCAAGAAAATCAAAAAAACTAGTATCTAGCTGAAAGAACTCACATGCTCATCAAAAGTTATCCTATAATAAGTCAAATCAAGCATTTCTACCTGAAGTGTACAAGTCAAAGAACTCTCTGTTTTATCAAATGAAGTGATAAAAATTATATAACATTTATAACATATCCTTTGTATGAAGTAGGGTTTTTCTGGCCATAGCTATTATAAAGATAAAATATTGATCTTAATGGTTAAAGAAGAATTATGGAGAGCAAAATCATCAATGCCACATTTTGAGAAGCCTTATGTGGGAAAATAAGCCACATTAATAATATCATTATGGTTGTTTTTATAAATTATAAATATAAAATTGTAAGATTTAGTTTTGACATTGTAAGATTTGTAAGACATTGTAAGAATTGTAAGATTGGGGGGAAAATGGATGGAGGGAGGAAGATCTATTAGGGAGATGTAGCAATATCTGTAGTATAAAGTAATGAGGTTCTACACTAGAATGGTAGCAGTTGACTCTCAGGAGGTAATAGTTTTATTTTCTCTTGGTGTGGTCATTTAGTATCTACTTCCTTTCATTCTCTCTCCCTCCATCCCATGAGATATTTGTAAAGAATCTAACATATGGTAGGAACTTACTATATATTTCTTTCTTTTTTTTTTTTTCCTTTTATTCCACCTCTCCTCCCATTTCTAAGTGCTTTTAGATTCTGAAACTGCAATTCATGATTTTTCTACTTCATTACTCAACTCCCTGTAGGTCTAACTAATCTCTACTAATGTATCCTGTAGAATTTAAGAACACAGTTTTGGAGAGAAGAGAGACTACGGAGGTCACTGAGTCCAAAACCCCTCTTCTTGCAGATGAGAACAAAGAGTTTCCAATAGACCCAATGACTGAGCCAAGACTCAAGTCCAGGTCATCTTATTCCAAATCCAATGTCTTTTCCACTGGACTATGTCGTTGCATATGCTTTTTGGGATGGTGTGAACTATATATCTGTAATTTTACTGAGGAAACTGAGGCCCTGAGCAAGCAAGTGCTTTGCCTACGGCCATAAAACTAGTAAAAAGCAAAGCTGGGTTTGGAACTTATTGCCCCATGCTGCCTAGCAGAGTCAGTTGCTTAATTTACTGATTCATTGGTACATTTGTTCTCTCCTCATTGAGGTTTTTTTTTTTTTTAATCATTACTTTTGAAAACTTCCCCAAAAGTGTGGATAAAAGTGATTAAAAATAAAATCAAGACAACTTGTAGCACTGATTACCAAGCTACCGAAACATAGTTTTCTTATCTAAAATCATTGTGCTGCTCAGAAAACATAGTCACATATAATTGGTTGGTTAAAAAGGGCCCTCTGAAGAGGGGTTTACATTGCAACAGGAGGATTTGGATTAATCAATAAGAACAACCTGTAATGACTGTAAAATATTAGAATATGTTATCAAGGGAAGGTGGATTGTTCTTACCTGGATATTTGTAAGAATGGATGGCTACTTAGCGTTCTGGGTACATGTGTGGTAGAGTATAAGTCTTGCCTGTGGGGAGCAGAAATTGACTCTATTACTTGCCAGAGGTCTTAACTAGCCTTATGATTGTACGTCATTAGTTGTAAGGATGCTATTTTGCAGTCTTGATGCCAAAAAACACATAAAAATATCCTAAAACCCCTTATGTTCTATAGTGAAAAGAATGTTGCTGTTAAAGTCAGGAACAATCTGGGTTTGAATTCTGTTTCTAAATCTTAACTAGTTGCATATTCATATACAATTTCACCTCTCTAAGCCTCAGGTTTTTTTTATCTGTCAAACAGAATTAATTTCTCCATGTAAAGTTCTACTCATATCCAGTATTATTTTTACTCATGTGAGAGAACTGCTGTGGTGATTGAATGAGAATATATGTAAATAATTTTATAAACTATGAAACATTGACTCAATATTAGCTTTGGGGAAGTGGGTGTGAGGAGGGTGGTCTGGACTTATGATTTTATTAGTGAGGGTAAATCCTGCTGTGGAAACTACTTTGACTGAGGTTCTTAGTCACTCCTCTGTAACTTATACTTTTAGGACACTACTTGGGACACTTAGAAGTTAAGTGACTTGCTTCAGGTACCAGTCAGCATATATTAGAGGCAGAATTCAAAATCAGATTTTCCTGGATCCAAGGCTAGCCATTTATCCACCACGCCATATTGCCTGTCATTGGCTATTATAACTGTTTTCCCCCCAGTATCTACCACTCAGTGCAACAGATGTATTCCAGCAACATTTGCTATAAAGTTAAATTTCTTCTGGGGAAATCCAATTTTCCTATTGGTTTCCAAAAGAAAATTGGAGATGTGCTCAACTGGAAAAATGCTTGGCATCAGTACATAGTAAAATCACATTTAAGAATGAAGAAAACCTTTAAAAAAAATCACCTATTTAAAGAAAATAATTCTGATAGGAAATTAATAGTCATGCTCAAAATAGTAACGATATTTCTAGTATTAAATGCAGATCACTTACAGAATAAAAAACGAAAATGAAAATGCTAGTACCTGAAGTTCTTGGCAGTGGGATTGTCTGCTTTGGCCCACCTCACATCATGTTCACAGCTACAGAGAGAGCAATTCCCAAAGTTTAGTAATTTGGCAAAGTGTTTTACCAGTCCCCCAAGACATTACTGATTTTTAACTTCATATCCAAAAACGGTTTTCCTTTTTTTGTACTTCTTTTCCCACAGCCTGGATTTAGACACCTCCTTTCAAATATGTTCCCCAAGAAATGCTTGTACAGTACTAATATTATCAGAGAGGCAAATGGAGGTCATGAGGTGGTAGTAGCAAGAGCACTACCCTAGATTTAAGCCCCAATTCTGACTCTATTATTAAAAAGCTAGGAGATTTTTGGCAGATGACTTAATTTTGTGGTCCAATCAAGAGAGTTTTCTCATTTGCCAAAAAAAGGGATTGAACTAGATGGTTTAGTTTAGGCACTCCTTCTTCTTGATGGATACATGGCCAAGGAGAGCTTGAGAGTCACTTCAAAACACAGTTAACATATAATAATTAGTGGCAAATTAGCCTATAATGAACATTCTTTAAGTTTATCTTCAAAAAGAATTTATGAGCAAATTGTAAATAGTGCCAGATAACTAGAAACATGCAAATCTTTAGGTACAACATAATCTTTACTCTCCTGGAGCTTAGAATCAGTAAAGAGATTTGGTAAATACTCAAATCTATCTCATATCAATGAAATCCTCATTCTGATGCTTACTGACTGTGGAATCATGGCTGTCATTTAATTTCTTTGGATCCTTAGTTTCCTATCTGTAAAATGGGGATAATAGTTATACTAAAAACTTCAAAGAGTTTGTGGCTTTTTGTACAAGTGTGGGCCATTATCATTACTTGTTTTATTAATCAGTAACTAATGTTCTCATTACAGGCTGGGGTTTTTTGTGAGGGGTTTTGGTGGTTTGAGCTCAGCAGTTCAAATGGTTGCTGAATATTAGTGAGTTACCAGAGTTTTTGGCAAGATTTTAACTGCTAAAGAAAGAAAACCTTACCTTATACTTGATACTTAACCTCTCCCAACTGAGGACATCTGCGTAAGACTCAAGAGAGCAGAGGAGAGTACTTAGAAATCATCAGCAAGGTGACATGGAGTGGATGGATTTCAGTACATTTGGTTTTGCATCTCATATTTCACAAATGCAAAGTTTGCTACAGCATTTAGGCAGAACTACATGCACACAAGCATGCAAACACACACACTCCTCACTCTATTGTTCTGCCCATACAATGCATATCTGTACACAGAGCAAATTGGTCTTCCTTCTAGAGAAATTAGATTGCCCGATAGGGATGTTGGGGTTAAGTGCCCACTTATAGATTGGATAATAGAGAGAGGAAAACCAGGTGTAAGCTGACACACACCTTTGATTTGGGGAGAACATATTTTTAAAGAGCTCAGAGAAAGGACTGCTGGTATCTAATAGCATAATATTTGTTTTGGGAAGTTGATTTAAGAGGGAAGGAAGTTTTCCATAATGAAATTCTAAAGACTCTAGGAGAAACTATGAGGAGGAAAAAATAATTAACTAAAGGGACTAATGTGAATACAATTGATGAATTTAGATTTTTAAAAGATATACAGAGCTGTTTGCCAAAGGGTAAGCAGTCAAGGAAAAGAGGAAAACATTTTCCAGGAGAAGAAATGCAAACTATGTGAAAGATTGTTCCACATGCTTTTTAAAATCTGCGTTCATCATTGAATACACTAGCTATTCATATCAATCTCTCTAGTCAGCTTTTTCTCCCCCTTCCTCATTGAAATAACAAGAACAAAAATTAAAACAAAACTTAGGCCTTACCATATATGCAACAAATTGGTAAAGATGATAAAAGGCAGAAATAGTTTATATCAGAGGGCCTGAAGAAAGATATATAAACACAGGATAGAGTGATGTGACTAAAAAACAGTTCTCGTGAAAAAATATCTGGGAATTTTCTTGGACTTTAAAGTCAATATGAGTCAATAGTAACTAAAAAAAAGCTAATGTTATTCTAAATGCCAAAAAAGATAATAATTATGTTCTATTTTGCCCTGATTGGGCCATCTCTAAAATATGAATTTGTTTCTGGTTTTCCCAAAGACAATGGACAGATGCAGGGAATATGTAAGTAGACCATAGCCCATTATCAACAATGACTTATATAAAAGAAATGATGTAAAAATGTCATTAAAGAAACAAATACAAGATTAGAAAAGAAAATAGATTGATTGATCATAGCGTAGGAATGAGGGATAAGATGAATAGTTGGAATGCTGCACTGAAACTCATGAAATGGAAAACAGTACAAGGGGACATTCAACATCTAATATGTTGAATAGTTTCTCTCTAGAAGATTTGTGAGAGAATTATGAACAAGAATTACACAGAATGAAAAAGTATGGATGGATTACAATCTGTACCTGTGACCAGAGTACTTATATTTATGATAGCAGAGTCATTGGACTCTGTTGAAGTTTTGACAAGGTGGATATTTAATAGAGGATCACAAGGAAGGGACTAGAAATCATGCTCTATCATATTGGTCAAAGTAGCAGTATCAAATTCAAACAGAAAAGGAGTTACTAATCTGTATATAAGAATCCTTGTGGGGATCATGTATTGACTTGGTTTAAAAAATAGAATGTTATCTATGTTTTATTGTATGTTGTTAAATATTTACCAGTTACATGATAATTTGGTTATACTGCTATATGTTTGATACCTCTGGATTAAAGGAATTGAGGATATTTAACCTAGAGAAGAAAAGACTCAAGAATATGATAGTTGTGTTCAAGAATCTGAAGGTCTTCCATGTCAAGAGGGATTAAAATAGATGTTTTTAGTCCTAGAACATAAAACTAGGAGAAATAAGGGAGTTGTATAAAGGAAGATTTCAGTTCAATAAAGGGGAGGAGGGAACCTTAAGAACAAAAGCTATCCATTAATGAGTTCCTATAATTTGCTCCCAAATACAGCTACTTGGCTTATTTTAAAGGTATCTAATCAAATGATATTGTTCCTTAAGGAGAAAACATGAATAAAATGCAAACCTATTGGTTTGAAACCTTGTAATATTGGCAACTTTAAGTTTTCCACTTTATAGCAAAACAAAAGGGAAATTATAATTTGAGACTTCTCTGGATCCCTGAGGGCAGCACTCTACTTAAATCTGGATTATAAATTTAGGGTTGTTTCACAACATTATTTTTTCAGCTTTTGTTTGAGAATATTGTTTCACAAACTACTGGAGGTAAAAAGGTCCAATGGAGCTAATAGCGTCCAATGTTCTATTTTTTTTTTCTTTTTGCTGAGGCAATTGGGGTTAAGTGACTTGTCCGGAATCACACAGCTAGGAAGTGTTAAGTGTCTGAGATCAGATTTGAACTCAGCCTTCAAGTCTGGTGCTCTATCCACTGTGCCACCTAGCTGCCCAATGTCCTAATTTTTCAGCCAAGAAAATGAAGCTTCACAGAAGTTATATTATTTCCCCAAGGTCAAATAGCAAGTTACTAACAAACAGAACTAGCTCTAGAAACATAATTTGGCCTCTGAGACAGTGCTATTCCCCCCAATATCGTAGTTTTAGCCTATATATGTTTGGGCCTATTTTACTTTCCTGATTTTTTTTTTCCTTTTCCATTTTAATATACTTGCTTTTTTGTTCTCGTTCCTCCACTGATTTTGCCAAATGCAATGTTTGATGGGCTGTTTATTCTTAATACTTTTATAGTTTTCTCATTCAGTACATTGGCTCCTTTGGAGCAAAGGTTCTTTAAAAAGCTAAGAAATGAAATAATAACTTATGTTCAGCACAACCCCATAATAATATGTAACCTTATGATATAGCAGATGCAAGGAAATATCACGTCCCCATAAACACGGTGGTTTACAGCACACTCTCTCAGGGGGACGGCTGAGATGGAAGTTAACAGCATTATTCCCTGATATTGGTTTATAATGGCAATTTATAAGTAAAGCTGAAAACTTTCTGGATGATTTTATAACTGTCCCTGCATTTCTTGTATAAAATAAAAACCTTGACTTTTCCCTATCCATTTTTGGTGGTTGTTTTAGGAATAAAATCAAAATTCAGTGAAATGTTGATTATCTCAGTGGAAAATTTCACTTTTCTTTTCAACTCAAGGGCATAGCTCAAGGAGAGGTCAGCTTTGGATTAGGGTGTGCTCATACCACCAAAGCAGTTAGTTAGCTCCAGAATTTTAAATTGCTTTTAGGAATAATGGACCACAAACTTTATTGGCAAAATTTTGTCCCAAAGCCAAGGTTGAACCCACTGAGTTAAACACTGCTGAAAACAAAGAAGAGTCAGGAGCGTCCTGATGACAGTATAATTTACAATAGTATTATCTCAGGGCTCTTTAAACCAGAGCATTGAACTGGGACTTGGGAAGCCTGGGTTCCGCCATTGGCCTTCCCATTGACTTGTCATATAACCCCGCGCAAGGCAGTTAACCTTTGCTACCGTAGCTGGGAACTAGGAAAGAGACCAGACTGTCCTTTAAAATGATGAAGGAGAGGGGGATAGGATCAGGCAAAGTGTCACTGTGACATTGCGATTGCTCCATTTTTTTTGGCATCTCATAAAGATTATTTAACATCTGGCAAAAGAGCGATTAATAGACCGTTTATTATCCAATTCAAATAGAAGCTGCACACTGTAGGTTAAAAGTTTAAATTTTTTATACCAAGAGTCAAGTCTCTTGTGTTTTGCAGGAACACGAGAGCGGACGTAGTGAAAAAGCCCATGAATCTCATCGGAAAGCCTCTCTCCGGGCAGATGCGCTCCCCGTGACAGAGAAATATTCCACGGAAGTGCCCGCTCGGGCACCAAGGATGGAGCAAAGTCTCGTGTTTGTGTATTCTGCGAAGTCGAACAACAATTTCCAACATATGTTAGGAGCGGCTGCCCTCTTCGGAGATGGGGAAATGGATAGCTCCTCGGGGAAAAGGAAGCCTGGCGCTGAAAAGTTTCTGTTCATCTTTCACGAGTGAAACTCGGAATGGAACCGAGCAGCCTGTTGGCTGCAGAGAAGGCTTGGGCAGAAAAGCCCAGCCCACAGGAAGCCAGGCTGTCCTCCTCAGCCGAGGCTACTTAGGCGGAGAGAAAACATTTACAATTCTTGTAATTACGCTGGTTTTCGGCACCTAAATTGTCATAAATCACATTTATAAAAGCCATCTTCGTACCCGTCAAATTTTGAAAGCTGCAAAATATATTCAGCTGGTGGGTAGTTTGAAGCAGCAGTACATATGTTTGGAATAAATACATGTTATAATTATGGTTTTTAATACTGGGAGGTTTCTTAGGAGGATTTATATTCACATACTGATGATAATGGAGTACATTGTGAACATAATGAAGTGGTGATGGGTGGTATTTGTTCCTGCTCTCCTACAAAATACGGCTTCTTCCTCTAAGGGCTGCGTTCCTATGTAAATCCCCATACATCAAGATAGAAATATGCATCTCTGTGTATTTCCTAGAGTGAAATACCTGGAGAGAAAATACCTGCATTTTCACAACCAATTCATGGATCTTAAAACATAATTATCTCTTATTGCATTGTTGATCCCAGAACAGTATTTGAATTAAAAAGGAGTGCCAATAGAATTGGGGGAAAATAAAAGAACTCTATTTTATAGCCAGGACCATGGCTGAGTAAAATCTAGTTTTAATAAAAGACCAGTATCATAACAAGTAGACGAGTCAAACTTGTAATTAGAATTTTTATTACCTAGGTATTAGCACCAAGGCCAGGCCTACTGAGCATCAGTGGAGTATATGCAATGCTGGCAAGGGATCAGGAGCTTGGCAGTGGCCCTTATGGGTCTGGGCTGGCGGTCTATGCAGCTTGAATAGACACCTAGCTGCTTTGGGCTAGGTGGACCTAGCTTGAGCCAGCTTTTTTCTTCAATAATAATCCTCGTCTTTACCTACAGCCTTGTGTAAAAATGTCAAGACTGAAAGAGCCTGGGTTAGGTATTTCAAGACACTAGTAATATGATCCTGAAATCTCATCCTAGCAAGACATTTATATGTGAGACTGATTAGTGAACCCTAAATAGTTTCCCCTTACTTGGAAGGTTAATTGAAAATCTACTGGTCTGCCAGTTTAACATAGTGGAAAGACTGCTGGATTTGGAGTTAAAAACGGGGTTTAGAATCTCCTGAGGGCCGCTTACTCAAATACAAGGCCTTGGACTCCTCATTGAGCCTTCCTTTTCTCATTTGTAAAATGAGAGGCCAACTGGAAGACCTCTCAGTTCTCTTAACACTCTAAAAACGTTATGATTTTCAATGGTGGTTCTATTCATTGACAGGGCTGATACTCAGAATCTCTATTCTACTTTGTAAACTGTAGAAGGTCATACACAGCAAGAGCTGTAATGTAGCTTTTTGCTCATTCATTCATCAACTTCTTACTAAGCTCTTCTAACATACAGAGCACTAAATCAGATACTGGGGAATATGCATTCTTACCATCACAAAGCTTATAATTTTAATGATTGATAAGATCTAGACCTAGATCTAGGTCTTATAGTTCAGGTAGGCTTACCTCCATAGTGTACATCTTTAAAAACTCTGGAGAGGTGAGGCTTTAAGAATAACAAATATTTATCTAGCGTTTTAATAATTATAAACCACTTTTCTCCAAGCAACCTTGAGACAGTCTGAATATTGTTGTCATCATCCTACAGATAAGGAAACATTCTTAGAAATTGTTGTTTGATTAAAGTCCATTAGCTATAAAATGTTAAGTTTTGATGTCAAGTTCAGGGCTCTTTTTATCATAACTCAGCTAGTAAGTTGTAGACCCAAGACAAAAAACCTAGGTTTCCTGAAACCAGATCTGGTGTTCTTTCCATTTCATCCCAATGTCCTCTACTCATACATAACCTGATCTGACTGCTAAATTTTGATTCTTACTCATTGAAAGGCAAATCCACTTAGGTGAAATAATACTTAAAACTGTTATTTCTCATTTCCAGTTTTCTGTGAATGAGTCACCAATCCTTCCTTGAAAATTATTTTCAATAAAGAGAGAAAAGAACACGATAGCTGAGCAACTAATTAGGGAGCGAGCCACCACCAAGAAGAGAGGACGTTTTCACAGAACTCTCAGCTTAGAGTTGCTGAACACACATTTCATGCGCTTTATAATTCAACCAGGACTGCTGCTATGGCTATGTTGTGATTTACCATGTTCAGAATCTGCAATTTCCTTATATGTAGTGAAGGCTTAGGCATATTTTAGGGTTTCAGGATTTTAGAAGTAGAATTATAACTAGGGCAGAGCTTTGGGGGCTTTGGCTAAGAACAGAAAATTGTTAGAGCACTGACAAAATCTTTCTGAGCATTCCTTCTGCCTCATAAGTTCAAACACAGGTGCCTTCCATCCCCTAGAGGTCATAGCTTTTACACAGTGTTTAAAGCTTTATAAAGCACTTTAAATATTTCTCTCTCTCTCTCTCTCTGAAGCAATTGGGATTAAGTGACTTGCTCAGGGTCACACAGCTTGTTAAGTGTCTGAGATCAGATTTGAACTCAGGTCCTTCAGAGTTCAGGGCTGGTGCTCTATCCATTGTGCCACCTAGTTGCCCCCTCTCATTTGATTTGATCCTGACATCAGCACCTGTGAGATGGGTGTAATTGTTATTATTCCCATTTTTCAGATGAGAAAAATAAAGGTGAGCATGATTTGTATAGGATCACACAACTGATGAGTGCTTGAGGCAGGATGTGAACATTTGGGAGAAATAGAGAGAGGGGGTCTCTTTTAGATATGGGAACATCATAACATCTCTGAGTTAGAACCCCCCTCATTTTATAAACAAAGAAACTAAAATTAAAATAAATTAAATGACTTGTTTGAGTTTGCCCAGATAATATGTGGCAGAGGCAGGATTCAAAACCATTTCTCTTGACTGTACTATGCTACCTTGGGGGCTACCCACATATAGGCAGGAGGAAAGAGGAATGAAGGAAACCAGCAGAGTAATAGAGGAAGATGAGTTACTGAAATCAGAGGAGGAAATGATGTTAAGGAGAAGGATGTGGTTGACAATGTCAAGTGATGCAGATGAATGAAGAAGCATGAGGATTAAGAGAAAAGCCACTGACTATCAATCAATACATTAATCAATAAACATTTATTAAGTGTCTACAATGTGCTAGGCACCTCAAAATTATGATTCTACGAGCCCCTTCCAGATCTAGGTCTTGCCCCATCTATTTTACTTCTGAGGAAAAAAAAACTCCAATTCTGTCTCTTTGGTTGCTCTATGAACACAAAGTGCCACCTGATTAAATAAAATGGGGTATGCTGCCTTGTGATGCTGCTTTGTTGATAGGGTTTCACTTATTTTAACTGGACCTTATTTTGTCTGAATGATCTTACTGGATGTGTTTGTGTTACGTGTCCCACTGACTGTATATCTGAGAATGTCTTGCATTCTCACATAGTTGTGTTCTGAGGACCCAAATTCAGAGTATATTCAAATGGATCTCACCTTGTCCCATAGAAATGCTCCTTCCAGTAATATGGATAGCAATCCATTGGCACTTGCAAATCTCATGTTCTTCTTATTCATATCCTCCTACAAGTTTGCCAGATCAGTGAGGTTAGGGAAGGGAAAGGACTATTTCATTTTTTTATATTTCTGACTCTCAGTGCTTAGCACAATACCTGACATATAGCAGCTTTTCAATAGCCTAACAAATGCTCCTGAATTTATGGACATATTCATATATACACAATATCATACATACACATACATACACACATACATACATATGCAAATATATTGTCATTTATTTTTTCACAAGACAACATGCAATTATATATGAATCTATATTTATATAGAAAAAAAATCAATATTTTTAAATACAAGCAGTCAAGAAAAAATATTCATCACTATGCATACTGTGCCACATGTAACCACGTTGGGTTTTTTTCTTAAACTTTATTTTACCAATATATTGGAGTAAGAAATGCCCTGTCAGTGAATGCTAAAGAAAAGTAGCATTACAAAATGTATTTTGTCCTATAATAAAAACCGGTGACATTTATGGTTGGGTTATGGGCATAGATTTTTTTTTTTAATCACTAGTTAGGCTCTCCCTGAGCTCCCAGAGCAAAAACATTCCATGGGAAGCTGAAAAATGTAATTTTAGTTGCAGTATAATTTTCCAGCTGTTGCAAAAAGGCATATTTTGGCATGATTCAGAACTAGTGAATTGTAGTGAAATATTAACCAACTGATGGTTGAATCAGGTTTTATTTTTAATGGATGGGAGACAGGATGTGCAGGCCACTGATTCTTATCATATTTCACAGTACCTTTGCCACAAACAAAGCCAATAACTTGGTGTCATAAAATCCTAATGACTCTGCAAGATCCTAGGGATATGTGCATATGAAAATGACTCTGAAGTATGTAGATATCTTTGCTGTTTTTTTTTTAACCATGAATGCAAACAATTGAAGGCAAAACAATTTCTCCCTCTTTCTGAGGGATGATTTCTTTTCTGTGTCTCAAGGAAAAAAACCTAAATGTGTTAATGTCGTCTCAGATCAACTGCACCATCAATCTGAAAACGTTTGCAGAAATTTGTCATTACAATGACTCCCAAATGAGATTTGACTGATTCAGGGACACATATAGACCAGCCCTACCCCTGGTCTCTTTTTCAATAGGATTTTCATTCAACCTGATGGTGCTCCTTCATGGGGAAAAAACACAACTAGTAGTAAGAAGATAATATGATTCAAACATACACTCCCAAGCAGAATTTTTACTTAACAGTTTTTCTCAAATTCAAATGTACTTCTGAGTCATTAGAATTATTTTGTTGTTGTTTAGTCGCTTTTACTCGTGTCTGAAAATGGGTGACCCCATTGGGAGCTTTCTTGACAAAGATTCTGGAGTAGTTTATTTCCTTTTCCGGCTCATTTTCAAATAAGGAAACTGAGGAAAACAGGATTAAGAGACTTGTTTAGCCGTCACACAGCTAGTAAGCATCTGAGGACAGATTTGAACTCAGCAGAGTGAGTCTTCTTGACTTCAGACCCAGCAGTTTCTCTACTGTCCATCCAACATTAGTTTGAGTTGAATGGAATTTAAATCTTTTCCACAACTCACCTTCTCCCCAGGTGCTGGGTTACCTTTTATAGTACACACAATTCTCTGGCATAAGGACCATTGATTGTTTTTCCTTTGGTGACAAGGATGTCTGTCAATGGATGAAGTTGGGTGAGCAGTCCAGCCTCAGACTTGCAACTTCCCTTAAAAAAAAAAAAAAAAAAGTAAAAAAAGAAGGAGAAAACAGCTGCAGAGTGAGCCTCCGGGTCGCTGGGAACTTCAGCCTTTTTTCCCCTCTCATAGGCAATGCTTCTTATAATAAGAGGTCATGCAGTCTCCCTGGGCTCATTACTAAAGGCCTCTCCTGATTGGAGGCTGCCAGTTGTTCCACATGGTGCCAAACTATGTGTGGTGGATTTTATACTTTACAATAGTCCATCAGGGACTGACAGGAGACCATGAAAATAAGGCTAACTCTGAGCTCAAAGAAACATTTAGATACTTCATAGATTTCAACTCTAAGAAAAACTCTTGAAATATCCACTTGAAAAAGCCTGTGTGATTTAGAGTAATCCTACATGTGATAAATGCAGGAAATGCACATCTTGCCATCAGGGTTAGAATTTACCCGATATCAGATCAGACAAGTTTAATAAACCACTTAAGTGTTATAAGGTATGCTTCATATCAAGATGAATTATGTCTCTATCTATGGCTCACTGCAAAGTTCTATCACTCTGAATATTAAATTTAAAAAACAATGTTTAAGTAATGCGAAGGGTCTGATTTAAAGCAACAAAATGCTAATAAATTCAAATTGAATAGGGACAGACCTTCCTTAACTCATACCAATTGTATAAGCAAGCTATAACAGCATGGATTAAAGTTGCAGTCCTATTCTTGAGTGAATTTTCTTCAATAAGTTGATTTAAAAATCAATCCCCTCAATTCTACTTTTCTAACATCAGTACCCTCTGTAAGGGGTCACATAAACCCTAACCCAATTTAGGCCCTCATTATTTTTCACCTGGACCTTTGTAATGGCTTCCTAACAAGGTCTTTCTTAATTTGAGTCTCTTGCCTCTCCACAGCTGCCAAACTCATCTTCTGAAGATCCATCTGGTCACTTCCCTATTAACAATGGAATTTTAGTGATTCCTAATCGTTATTAAAGGAAAATACAAACTCTAGAGACTGGCATTTTAGAACCTCCACAATTTGGTCTCAATCTATTTTTTCCAGCAGTTTTCCAATCATTTTCCTTCTTGTATCCTATATATTAGTCAAGTTAAACAATTAAGAGGTTCATTCCTAGAATTCACACCTTGATTTTTCATACTTCTCATTCTTAAGGTTCAGAGGAGATGACACTTCCTCTACAATTACCTTGATTGCTCCTTCAAGCATTTATTAAACACCTGTTCTGTACCCAGTACTGTGCAACAAAACAAAAACAAAAAGCAGGCTCTCCCTGTCCAGTGCTCAGTTGCTCACAATTTTTGCCTCCTCTGATAATTGTGTGTGTGTGTGTGTGTGTGTGTGTGTGTGTGTGTGTATGTGTGTGTGTGTGAAACACCTCAGGGGCTATGTGGAAAAAGCACTAGATGTAGAGATAGGAAGACCTGAACCCAGATCTCCTTCAGACACTTACAAGCTGTGTGATCCTTGGCAAGTCACCTAATATTTGTCTGCCTCAATTTCCTCATCAGTAAATTAGGGGATAATAATAATAGCATATATCTCCCAGGGTTACTGTGAAGAGGAAATGAGAGAAGAAAGCACCTTGCAAACTTGAAAAAGTGCTCTATAAATTCTATCACCTACTACCACCACTACCACACTATATACTTACAGTAGAATGCATGTCCCTTTGGGGCAGAGATTATTGTATTTTTTTTTGGTTTTGTATGCCTAGCACCTAAAAAAGTCTGAAAGTGTTTAATAAGTATTTGCTGGATGAAATATAAGTTTTTAAAAAAAACTCGAAACTGTCTAGTAAGTTAAACAAATGTATTAAGCACCATTTAGAACAAAAAAAGTCACCAATTAAAACAAATATTATTCTACACACACACACACACACACACACAGCTGCAAGAAAATATCCTTTACCTGACCTTCTAAAAAATTTGCCTTTTCCTGCAGCATGAGTCCCCAAGAAATTATTTTAAGCTAGTTACTATATAGCAGGCTACATAGACATGATGAATTATTTTGTTTGTTCAAAATAGTTGGTCACTAGGAGATTTCCTTATCTGTTGCATACAAATGAAGGCAATTTATAAGATAAGTATTTAAAATATGTATCTAATATTGGCAATTCCAAAAGTAAAAATGTTCCTGCCAAAAAAATCACTAAATCCACCAAATCTTAATTCTCCAAAATCTGTTAGTTACCATTTTTGTCATCTTTCTTTTGTGATTGATAGGGAATCCATCCCCAGGGTAATGAAGACTGAAAGCCAGATTCTCTTGTGTTCTAATCCTATTACTAACACTTAGTTCTTTTGTGGTATTGGGCCTGTCACTTAATCTCTGCTTGATTCAGATTCCCCATCTGTAAAATGAGGCCATTAATAATATTTACCTCCTCCTGGGTTGTTTTGAAGATTAGTCAGTTAATGTTTGTAAAAACTCTTTGAGCATGAAAATAGCTCTATCAATGAAAACTATTACAATGGGTACTGCCCACATCTTCATGCTAGAGATTGGTCAGTTCCTTCAATGCCCTTCATGTAAGCTTCTTGTCCCCAAAATTAGTCTCTGGCAAATAACACAATTGATCAACTCCTTGATCTTTTGCACTTCTGGGAATTTAGCTGATACCTGAATCTGATTTCTAAGATAATTAATTTTTTTAAATATTTACTACTATATAAAAATATAATTTATGTCCTATATATACTCTTATGAATCAGCCATCTTGGATTGATCATCATCTTCCAAACATACAAACAAACATTTCCTATCTGTGCTCCCATTTACCCTCTGCTTGGGATGTCCTTCCTGGCGCCCTCCTCCAAAAGTCTTCTTAGATACCTTAGCCAATCATTATTTATATCCCTCTTATGCATTTATCAATTGTCAGCTGTATATTAGAGCTAGACACTAAACTGTGAATCCTATTAAACTTAAAGTAGCATAGTACTTAATCCTCCATCTCCCCTATCCCCTAACACAGTGCTCTGCATACTGGAGGTGTGTGCTTACTAAGTATTTACTGAATCTAATACACAAATATCACCTTATAGCAAGAGGCTATTTGTTTTCTGGAAGATCTTAGCTGCAAAGGACTCTAGAGATAAGTAGGACAAGAGAGGTGACTAAAGTTCTTTCAGTAAGACACAGATCTGAGTTGTGAATAAATCCAGTATTTTCCCCATGTTTCCACCTGGCCCATTAAAAATCCTTAATTATGAATGTATCAGACTCTTCCATAAGACACAAATGTATATGCCTCATGGAAGAATATTAAATTTTAAAGTGTTTTTCAAGGTGAAAGAGGAGATAGCTGAGATGTGTCATGCCATAAAACTCTAAACAATGTCTTAATAGCCTGGCAACATAATGATTTCCTTAATGTGATCTTTGGAGATGGTTAGGCCTTGCTTAAATCTTTTCTAGAGGGTCATAGCTTCATTATGAAAGGAGGGAAAAGAGGAGGGAAAGGAGGAGGGAAAGGAGGAGGGAAAGGAGGAGGGAAA
>JAJPUD010000370.1:602928-618405 GCA_023553655.1 Myrmecobius fasciatus
AGGGAAAGGAGGAGGGAAAGGAGGAGGGAAAGGAGGAGGGAAAGGAGATAAAATACAAGTGTTCCAAATGTTGCACCAAGGTGTTTGGAATACCCTGTATATAAATAATATGTAAAAAAGGCTTTCAGGTCTTTCATATAGGAAAAAAAAAAAACAAGAAAGATGCCAATTTGTACAAAATGATAGGTGTCTTTTCTTTTTCTTTTTTTTTTTTTAAGCTTTTTATTTGCAAAACACATGCATAGGTAATTTTTCAACATTGACCCTTGCAAAGCTTTCTGTTACAAAATTTTCTCTCCTAGCCTTTTCCCTTCCCTAGATGGCAGGAAGTCTAATACATGTTAATTATGTTAAAATTTTTGACAGATCGAATATGTGTATACATATTTATGCAGTTATCTTGCTATACAGGAAAGGGAAAAAAACCAAACTTGAGAAGGAAAACATAATGCAAGCAAACATCAATAGAGAGTGTGAAAATGCTATGTTGTGGTCCAGACTCAGATCCCACAGGCCTCTCCCTGGGTGTATATGGCTTTGTTTATCACTGAACAACTGGAACTGGTTTGAAACATCTCGTTGTTGGAGAGAACCATGTCCATCAGAATTGATCATCACATAGTCTTGTTGTTGCCGTGTACAATGATCTCCTGGTTCTGCTTGTTTCACTCAGCATCAGTTCATGCAAGTCTCTCCAGGCCTCTCTGAAATCATCTTGCTGGTTGTTTCTTACAGAGATAGCTATCTTTTCAAATCATAATTTGAGATATAACATGGCACAGTGGATTGAGTCAGGAGCTGGGTAGACTGGGATTCAAATCTCCCTCTAACACTTCGAGGCTGCAGCCATAGGGAAATCACTTTTTTGAGCCTCAGTTTCTTCATCTATAAAATGATACTTCTATTTCATAGGGTGGATAAAAGGCTCAGATAAGAGAATGAAGGCAAAACACAATATAAATGGCATTGTCATGTCTAACAATCATTATTCTGGCTATTGTTATTAGGATAAAATACCCCCAGTTTAATTCTTCTTCTGGATTTTAAAGCATTACTGCGAATGGAACTAGCTTTCAACAGGCACGGCAAAATCATATCAGATTTCCCATTCTGGAGAGACTGAGCACTCAGGGGGAGGTTGAAATGACAAATAATTATCATTGCTGAAACAGGTCCAATATTTTCTCTAATTCCATTATTTATTGCTTTTCCACTACACTACATCAAAGCATGCCATGCAGCATGTACCCATCCCTTAATAACATCCAATTAAATCAAGTAGGCAGCAGGGGGCACATCTTATTTTCCAAGTGATAAACGTCTTTCTAATTGCCCAGCATTCTAAGAATGGCAAGTGACTACAATATCTTGAGTCCAGTCACAAAGAAAGGAGAAAGGAAAATAAAAGCTCAGTATTCATCTTTCAACTCAAGGAACTTGGGGTGTTTTTTCTTGTTATTCATGGCAGGTAAAGGGAGGCAAACTTTGGAAAAGAGAGCCAACAAAGCCCAAAGGAGATTGGAAGACTTCCACGGCTGTCAAATGTGTGTCTAGAAAGAGGAAGAGGTAGCTCCGCTCTGGTTAAACCCCATTTACATTGAATTTCGGCCTCGTTATTTTAGGAAGGACAGTCCGCGGCTGGAGGAAGTCCAGGAGTGTAGCCAGAGTAGCAAGCAGGCTTCTGGAGACAGGTCTCCCTAATTACAGAGAGGAAGTCTTCAGGAACTAAGATGCATAAACTTCTGCAGTGTTTCTTCCTGTGCTAGGAGAAACTAGAGATTCTTTTGAGCTCTGGTTTGTCGGGGCTACAGTAGAGGGAGAAACACTAAGATCTCAAATGGAGTCAAGGACTGAGGAGTTTGCCAGGAACTCGTCAGCTCGGAGCCACAGAACCCAAGACAAAGCTGCCTTTAAGCTCAGACACGTCCATTTCAGGAATGAGGTTGGGTGACCTTTTAGGGAAAGGAAGCCAGGTAGCCCAAGTGCAGGATGCCCTAGGGTGTGGCCCCAGGGGCACCCCACCTTCTCACCGGAAGCCCCATCAGGAAGGGAAAGCACTAGGTGTTTGTCCTTCCTTTGAAACTGACTCAGAATCCCTTCCTGAGAATGCTCCGCTCCAGTCACAGGGTGATGGGAGGGACAAGCGACCACCCAGGAGTTTATCATGGTAAATGAGAAATTGCTCCATTCAACGCTTTGCTTAGCCTGGACATCCAGCAAATCTATAGGAGGCGGGAGAGAGCGAGCCAGTCTGATCTGCCAAACCAGACACTGTCCTGGGGATACAAACATAAAACAATTCCGAGCAGCCCCAGCCATCAGAGAGGCCACGTGCTCCTCTTCGCTTGGATTGACCCGTATTGTATTTGCATGTATTGCATAATTGTATTGACCTCTGTTGGTCAATACAGAGCCTTGAGACTCGACAGTCTAGGAACACTTGAACCCTTTTCTTTTCAGCTTCGAGCATCATCCAGCCACAGGTTTGAAGAAGCTTTACTGCTCAATTCAATTCAACAAATATTGGTTGTCCATGATGGGTCAGGCTCAGCGCTAAAGCTGAAAAAATTAACGATGCCTTTGGTCTTGTGTCTTTGGCAGGGGCGTCAGAGGTCATCGGCAGCTCGACTGGAGCCATGCAGGGTCTGCTCTGCTCGTCCCTGATCTGCAAGTACAGCCTGAACACGTACCGCCAGGGCTTCATCAAGTTGAACTAAATTATAATTATGGACCTCGATTCCCCGGTTACTCTGACTACCAATGGCTGCCATTTTACTGAACTGGACAACTATTTAATCTACCCACTTAAAGATTTTGCATACTATTTTGCATATTATATTAATTTTGCATACTACGTTAATTTTGCATACTATACTAATTTGCATACTATTTTGCATACTATACTAATTTGCACATGTAATTTTAAAAGGTCATCCTCAAAAAAAAAATAAAAAGATTAAATGCAGCATATGCTGTACCCCACCCAGAAGGTGGCTTAATGCTCAGGTAAATTTCAGTTGTGTTACTCAACTGGTGGGTTGAGAGTCCAGTGGGCAGCTCCTCCCACTACTCACAGAGGTTCTCCAGGAGGACCAGGGAGGTGATGTCATGGAGTGCAAGTGAATTGGATTTAAGTGATCCAGGGCTGAGCAAAGTCACACCCAAAGTCACCCAGATCACAACCAAAAATAGGTTCCAGGCCAAACCCCACTAGGTCATTGTTCGGGTCTGATTGGCTCAGAGTGAATGTAAACAGCAATTGTTTCTTTTTTTGTCAAAAACCCTGAGGATTTTCCCTTCCCAGATATATACACATAAATACAGACACACACATATGTGTATATGTATATCTCTATATAAAACATACATGCATATATATTTTTTGACAAGGTAATTAATTATATCTATATATATACATATATATATGTATATATATATATATGTATATTTTTGACAAGGTAAAAGAGGCCATTCTCTGCCTCATTTTATATCTAGCCTTAATCAGTGATTGTGCATTGTCCCAGTTACACTGAAATCTGTTGAGGACTGAGGTTTCCCACTGCATCCAGGACCATCTCTAGTTGTCCTAATCTATATCTTGCCATTGGCTGGTTCTGGGTGGCTTTGCACAGCTCTCCCTCACTTAAATTCAATCCACTTGTATGTCATAGTATCACTTACCTGATGTCACGTTTCTCTTCCAGAACAAATCAGTTAGGTGGCCAGGTAGTCCAGTGGTTAGAATGCTGGCTATGGAGTCAGGAACGTTCATCTTCCTAAATTCAAATCTGGACTCACACTTAGCATCCTGAACTAGTCACTTAACCCTGTTTGCTTCAGTTTCCTCATCTGTAAAATGAGCTAGAGAAGGAAATGGCAAACTATTCCAGTATTTGCCAAAAATAACCCCAATGGGGTCAGCACTCTGATACAACTAAACAACAAAACTTCAGTAGTCCCCAAGAAGCCACAGAGTCCTCTGCAGTCCCTCTAATCTACATAGGGCCAATAGAAAGTGGGCAGTTGTGAGATAACAGCATTATTTGTATAAGGCTATGAGCTATTTCTACTTCTACTAATAGACCCTTTCTCCAAACTGTCCATAAATAGGGAACTCTGAAAGTTTCTCCTGTTCTCTTTACTCTTAACTCTGGACATTTGGGTTTGACTCCTAGCTCTGCTTTTTCCTACCTCAGTGACTAAGGGGTTTTAAACTGTCAGAGTTTCTTCATCTGTCCCTTAAATATTTGAAAGGAAAATTACATCTACTATAGCTGCAGTGATGTAAATGGAAAGGACAAAAACAACAAAAATTGTGAAATCAGAATGACCAAGCATGGCCCCAAAGAATGGGTATGAGAATGTATCACTCCCCTCTCTTTGCAGAGGTGTGGGATACTGTAAACAATGTAAGACTTTTTTGATAGGTTGACTAATTTAGCTAAATCATTTATTTATTTTCTCTTTTAATTCTTTATTAAAAGAGATGACTCTAGGGGAAGAGAGAAGATGAATATATTGGAAAATGTGATATAAAAAGCAAAAATATTAATTAAAAGTATTTTAAATGAAGGGATTGAATTAAATGATCTCCCTTTAAGCTCTGAATCCACGTTACTGTGATCTAATGGCCCAGGGATTGGAGAGAAGGAAAAGATGGTAGAGTATACCACACAAATAAGTAGGATACAAGACAGAATGTGAAAGACCCAAGAAAAGAGTTCTAAGAAATAATAGGGAGAGGTCTCTTTTAGCAGGAGGGATCAAGGAAAGCTTCTTTTGGGAAGTAGCACTTGAGCTAGATTTTGAAAAAAAAAAAAAAGAATCATTTGAAAAGGCAAATGTCAGGAGAGTATTTTTTTTTCCAGCTATGAAGGATGGCCTGCACAAAAGGAGAAGATGACAGGGTAGAAAACTTTGTAGTAGTTTGTCTCAAGAGTAGGATGTTTGAACCTAGGTACAATGTATTTAGACTGGAATGGAATATTGTAGCCAGAGTGTGGAAAGATTTACATTCCAGGCATTTTTACATATTATACTGTAGGCAATGGGAGGCTACTGAAGGGTTGAGTAGGGGAGGGGCATCATAAAATTTTAAGGTCTATATTAGAAAACTGATGGATTGCATGTACAGAATGGCTTAGAAAGGGGAGGAAAAATAGGTAGAGAGATCAAAGAGAGATTTGGACCAGTGGGTTGTACTGATGGAGATGTCCAGCAAGCTATTATTAGAAATCAAGCTAGATATAAAGATTTGAAAGTCATCTACACAAAAGTGATCACTGGAGGCATGGAAATCTGTAAAGTCATATAGAAAAAAAACACATTAAAAAAAGATTTAAAGAACAGAACACTCAATTAGAGGGTCAAAGGGAGGAAGATAGCCAAAAAAGATTCAACGGGAGTAATCAAATGGTTATAGAAAGAACCGAAAGTCATGTCAATGAAAACAAAAGACCAGAAAATATGAAGAAGAGAGTGGACAATATGCTGAAGAAAAGTCAAGAAGGATGAGTATTGAAAAATGTCCAATGGATTTGTCAACTGAGGGACCATTGGTGAAGAGAGCAATTACAATCCAGTGCTGTGGACAGAAGGCAGAATGTCAGCTGATAACGAAATGGTGACATTGAGTGTAGAATATTCCTTCTAGAATCGTGGGTATAAAGGTAAGGACTGCTAAAATGATGGAGTAAGGAGCAATTAGGGAAATTTCTTATTTTTTTGTTTGTTTGTTTTGTTAAATATTGGGGAGATCTAATATGGAGGTAGGCAGAGGGAAAGGAACCAACAGCTAAGAAGTTAAAGATGAGGGAAAATGAGTAATCCATGAAGTAAAGCCCGGGAGAAGACCCAAAATAATTGGATCAAAGACATAAATGGAGGCAGTAAGCTTAGCAGAGAGGAGAGACTTTACCTCCTCTGAGACAATAGAGAAGGCTGATAGAATATTAGAAGACAAGATTTTGAGATATGGAGAATACATGAAGGACCTTGTAACAGAAGACTCCAATTAATGGCCACAGTAGTATGAGGCAGGGAATAAGCACTTATATGATGTCTAATATGTACCAGGCACTGTGTGTGCTAAGTGCTTTTTAATAAATATTATATCATTTGATCCTCACAATTCAGGTCTATTCACTGGGCCACCAGCTGCCTCTGATATATATACGCAAATATCCTGGAATTTGCCATAATGTAGTTTCAAGATTCCCTGTATGTTACAAATTGAAAGAAAGCCCAAATATTCACAAAGCAGTTCTCACAAAGAAAACTCGATTTTCTGTAATTCTATTTCACATCCCACCCCAAACAAGGACTATAAAAAGCTACTCATTAAAAAAAAAAAAAAATCTAACCAAGATTTGTGTTTGATTTGCTTCCATTCTTGTATAAATGTGTTCCATGTTTAGTCCTAGATTTTATAAAGTGTGGGAAGTTATTACCACATTTGGCAGAACTTTAAATGGGCAGATGTGTTTATTGTACATATGTGTATACATGTTAGAGATATATATGTAATATACATATATATACACACACTTGCATTCTGTATACATGAAACTTGTGATTGAAATGCCATAATCATATCAAAGACTTTCTTATTCTTTCCTTTTTAATATTATTTCCTGCAATTGTGATGTTTTCATGAGAAGAGACCTTATTCTTCCCATATACAGGTCAAAAATACACAGGTAGAGAAATCCCCCTTAAAATGACACCCAACAACGATTGTTTGTGTTATGCAGAGTATAGTTCTCCAGAAAAAGTGCTATCTGTTATGTCTGAATTCTATAATACATGATTGTAGGTTGGCCAGGAATTCTGTTAGCTCAGCGCCCTCCCCACCGAAAGGAAACATGAGGTTTTGAATGTTTCTAGAGTTGGCTTGATTCTTAACAGTCAAATAAGTCTCTAAGAAGCGGAACAATTAGGAGGCAAGTACATTAGGAGAAACTTGGGAAAGTGAATTCACATCTTTTATCACTTAGAGGTAACTGTTCTTTCACAAAGCAATCCTTTTTCTTCTCCTTAACTAGTATCTGACATTCATTAAGAAGAGAAAGTTTAAAAAGTGCTAGTGAATGAATAGGGGGTACAGAGCCCAGAAAAGGAGAGCAGCCATCACAGAAATAGGCCGATTGTTGTGTAGTAAAATAACTAGTTGAGGGAATAGAGACATTCAAGCACAAGGCATGTGGTTGCCAGCCCATCACTACAGAAAACATTTTGACCTACTAATGTACCAGACCATAGTAAGGGGGTGGTGGGGATTGGTGACGTGATTAAAAACACACTTAACTCTATGCTGAGTTTGTTGTGACCAGGTGCTGAGTTTGTTGTGACCAGGATGGAGCTTTGGTTGGGATGTATCAGGAGCCCTGAGGACAACAGAAAATGCTAAAAACTTATTGATCAAGACTCAATACTCCTTCGGATGGCTGCCCCAATAATCCTACCTTTCCTGCCTCTGAGACTTATCTGTGTGACCTTGAGCAAATTACTGAATTTTATTTTCTCAACAGTAAAATGAAGGGGTAGGACATAGGACTCCTTGACCCCTGAAGTCTCTTCCGAGTCAAGACTTGTGATCCTATGGTCATTGTCCAAGCCTTTGGCATATGTCACACTTTAAGTCTGCTACAAAAGTCTACCTGAGCTCCAACAATACAGGGAAACCCAACAGAGAAATCCACCCATAGAGCCCCTTCTCTAAAGCTATATTTTTGCATAGAGAAGTCTCGCCTGGTTCTCTTGTTCCCCATTCTATGGCTACAATCATCTCTGTGGTATAAGGACCAGTTTTGGAAACATTGACTCAGGCCAGCGTAATTTTGTTCTTATAACTGGCTACAGGCAGTCTCAGAGTGGGAGAAAAGCTGGTGCCTTCATTAAGTATATTGGCAGTAGCTGCTGCTTCCCTCCCCTTACATCAATTAACTTCCATTCCTGATTGTGATAACATAAATAAATCAAGTGTAGCCTCAAGAAAATTTGTCAATGCACCAGAGAAAAATTAAGTTTTGTATATAGCTTAGTTTTGATTTGATGCAAAAAATTATGTTAGCCAACTCCAACTATGAGAGAAGTTTTAAGCAAACACTTAAGGGAAAAGTTGAGTCCAGTGATAACAAAAAGTGGCAACAGGTGTTAGAAAATGAGGATTATTTTCCTAATATGGTAAAAAAAAATTTTTTCTTGAACTTCTCTGGAGCTTGAGGAGAATTATTGTTAATAGAAAGAAAATTAAGCTCTCCATATAAGGATCATAAATTATAGTTGATTGCAGGGATAAGTCAAAAGGACTAGACCAGAAAACAACTAGGCAAAGGTACAAAAGTATAATAGATATTAGAAATGAGAAGCCTTAGAGAGGACCCAAAGGCCTGTAGACAAATCAGAACCCAGCTTAGGAGTTAGTCATGCAAGTTACCTACTGAGAAGACTAAGGGGAATACAAATTGGAACTGTAGGTCAGATTGATCTGGAGGCAGTAGATTGAAAACCCAAATCAGAAAACATCCATTACATGTGTTATTTTTTAAAAAGAAAATTGAGAAAACATCTACAACTAGAGATCCATGTGCCTACTTTATCCTTTTAATCAAATATCTATGAAAGGGATTTATTCATATATTAGAGGATTTCTTAGATGAAAATATAAGGGAATAAGCAAACATTTACAAGTGACTTTCTATAGCTGACCAGCTCTTCACAATCACACAGCTAATTATAAGGTGAAAAGACAAGATACTGTAGTGTTTATTCTTTGTTAATTATACACCCCCACCCCCAAAAATTTATTCCATAAAAGTTAAAAAGAGGCTTATGGTTCTTTTCTTACATGGAGTCTCATCCATATGTTAAGATTAAATAAGGTTCCTTGATAAAGGCAATCACAGAGTTAATTCTATTAAATAATCTCCTGATTATTAACATCTAGTGAGAAGTAAAATAGAGATATACACTTGCTAAAGGTATTTGTTTAACACTGACATGAAGAAGTTCTTGTCCCCTACAGATGGTGAGGTTCTCCATATTCATCTGTGGATGCTGATTCCATAAATCAGCAAGGCAAACTTGCTATTGCAGGACTTCCTCAATAAAAGCCACAAATATTCAGAAGACATCAGCCTCATAATTTATACAGGAAAAGTTAGAAGGAAGAAAAGGGCTTATTGTCTAGACCCTAGCTTCTTAAACTGTGGGTCTCAACCCCACATAGGGGTCTTGTAACTGAATGTGGGGGGTCTCAAATTATGAGTTATTATCAGCAAATATTTGATTTGTATATCTAATACCCAAGATCATGAAAAAATTTCTCAGGAGAAAAGGGGTCATGTGTGGAAAAAGTTTAAGAAACCCTGGTCTAGATGGCCAATCTATTAAGTGAATATGCTAGTAAATATATCTAGGACAGTTACAGAAGGTAGACCATTGTCTACCCCCAATTGGAATTGGAATTGGAACCCCCAATAAGTAATAGCAGATTGGATTATTAGGGTAAAATTGCTTCTAATAATCACAAAATATTTCTGTCATTATCTCTATTTATCTATCAATCTATCATCTACAGACAAAAGTTCTTCCCCTGAAGCTTTATCATTGCAAAAGGCACAACATATATGTATATACATACATACATACATACATACATATATACATATACACACATACACATATATAATATACATTTAGTCTAAAGACAAATGTTCTTCCTTTGATGCTGTATCATTGCAAATTTTAGAATCCAGTAAATGACTTCTGAAGAACCAAAATTTTAGGTGATAATGGGGAGATACAAGGTGGACACAAATAGATTGCAACATATTATCAGAGTTCATAACTAAGAATTAATGCAAAGAAAGGTTTCATCAAGGAAACATGTGACCAGAACTGGAGGTAAGGCAATCATTCAGAGATGACCAATGTAATCATAAATTGATGTGGAAGACCTCTACAGAAGGTGTTTGAAAGAGCACCAACAAGAGAAAATGTGGATGGGTTGAGATCTGTACCCAGGCTAACCACTTTAATGAGATCACAGACCACTTTAAGAATGAAAAGTGCAGAAGGACTGTATTCTGCTTTAGGAGGTTATGGGGATGGAAACTTAACAGGCTTTCTGCCCAAGAGGTACTTAGATTATCCTGGGAAGAATGAGACCTGATAGAGTGGCAGAGGGATGTGACAAAGGGAGCTGAATTAAGTGCTGTAAGAAACTGTGGCTAGACTGCTGTGGTGGTTAGGAACTAGGAGCACACACAGACACACAGACACACAGACACAACACATACAGACACAACACATACACACACACAACACACACACAGACACACATACACAATAAACAGAGCAGACAGAGACAAGATGGTACATCAAAGTCCAGAGAAGGAATTCAGGAGCAGGAATTTAAAATTTCCAGAGGGCACATAAGTCAAAGACTAAGCAGGCAGTAAGGAACCAGGAAATCCCTCAGAGTCTGAGGACAGGTCAAAACAAGAGGTCAGGAACTTGTATGGGCACTGGGAAGGTTAAGAAAGGGAAAGGTCAGGGACCTAAGTGAGTGAATCAAGGACTAAAGCAAATAGTCTGGACAGCAGAAAAGAGTTATTATTAGCAAATGAGGTTTGGCTTCTGAAATAATCTTCTGCACTAGACAGACAACTTCTTAGAAAAATTCTAAAAATCAAATTGTAGTCAAGGAATTATTTTTGTTTTTATTAGTATAATTTGATGGGTAGTTTTTTTTTCTCCAAAAAAAAAAAACAGTCTTACCAAAACTAATATTTTCAAATGTGTTTTGTCCTCTTTGAAGGAGCTCTCTGAGAGGCAACATACACTTACTGAAGTGATCTTGCCAGTTGCCCAAAGCATTTTTGGATCTTCCCATCTTGAAATTGCCTTTGGAGCCTCAGGCACATTTTTATTTTTAACATTCTCAGTGGGCTCGTCTTTGTCCTTTGAGGGTGGATTGGATTTTGGGAAAATATCCAAAAACTATGTAGAGTGAACTCTTAGTAATAAAGTGGGTGATCAAGCTTGAGAATGTTCCTTTGGGTCAGAAATTGAGGTGTGCTTAAATGAGGAGACAGGCTGTGTGGCATGGTTTCCAAACTAGTTCTAAAGGCCTTTCCAAAAGAGGAATATCAAAAATATTTTGAAAAACGACAGCTTCACTAGAATAGGTATATTATTCATTCTAAAGGCATGGCAGCAAAGAGCAGGGGAATAGAGTCATTTGGTTGGAGAAGGAGTAAGGGCAGGTTCCAACAGCAACTAATATAATATATGGCAAAAGCTACAAAATTGTCATTTTAGACTTTGCTCACCACAATCAACCTAGCCTTCTAAAGGAGGGTATAATATATATGTCGTCTTAGTTTCAGCTCAGGATTTGTCAGTGCTGTTTTTGAAGCATCAGATTTTAGAATTGAAAAGGACCTTAGAGATTTTCTTGTCCAACTTCCCTCCTCATTTTACAGATGAGAACACTAAGGCTGAGGGGTGAAGTATTTTGCTCAATGTCATCCCAGTAATTGCTGGCAGAGCCAGATTCAATTTTATTATCTGATGATCAAACTACTAAATCTTCCTTCTCAAGTATGCCCTTAGGAAAAAAGAAGTAACCTCACACAGTCAGGATTAAGGACAGTTCCTGTGTCACAAACCTAAGCCTGGATGAATTTCTGGAACTCAGGAACTCAGCAGCATGGCAAGACACATAAGACCTCATCAAGGAACCCTCAAAAAACATAGGAAGCACACTAACAGACACAAAGGAGAAGGAAAAAAATACCAAAGAACACTTAGTTCCCCTCTGTGAATAAATCTACCTCATTCTTTCACATTCTCTCAAATTTCTATTCATCTTTGTAAAAACAGTGTCACTAGGACTAGTTTAGTCATCACCAAAAACCTTGCTTCCAAGTATAGGTCGCAGACCACCATAGTATGGTTTACTCTTAGTTCTATTGCCTGCCCCTATTACCTGTCTTTTCTCTTAGCTTAGATGACTGCCTTCTTTGCTGCACTAGTCCCTTTTCTAAGACCTCTAATCATTCCCCAACTTCTTGGTTTTGGGGGGAAGGTAGAGGTAGTGTAGTGAGGTAATAGTGCTTTTCTATATATTCTTGGAAGAGTGGACTGGGTGGATATAGGATATATTCCTATATATTCTTGAAAGAGTAGACTGGGTGGATATAGGATATATTCCTATATATTCTTGAAAGAGTAGACTGGGTGGATATAGGATATATTCCTGTATATAAGATATATTCCTATATTCATTCCAATGAGAGTATTACACCCAGCTAATGTACTTGAACAATAATTTACAACCCAGAACAATCAGTTGGGTCCCCATATTTATCCAAGTTCAACTGGTCTCTATAACTGATGTCCTACACTGAAGCACTTCAATGGTTCTTTCTCACATGCTATTCCCTGTGCCAATCCACAATATGTTTGTCTGCTGTGACAGTTCAATTAGTTTGTGTATTGCTTTTCTTTTTCTCATATTCCTTCCATGGTATGCTCAGCAGAAACAAGGGTCAGTTTATTACTTTGCTCTGCTTCGTTGAGGTGCAAAAAAATAGAGAAACTCATCCAGCTTTTGAAACTTCTTTCCTTTTATCCTTAAACTTAAATATCTCCTCAGTTGTGGGGTCTTCTTGCCCTCCTAGACTTGCAATGTAGAAGAAACGGTTAATTCCATCCTTATTCAATACCTTTCACAGGCCTCTGACTTTCACATTAACCCTGGGTTACCCTAGAATGACGTAACTACTATGTTGAAGTCTTTAACAAGTCTATTAACCATTGATAAATTGGGATTATATTTTATCAATGAGATGGCAGACTAGCATGTTTCTCCAGTCCCCTCAATGTTCAAAAACCTTGCATAAAAGGAATTTTACCCTAGAGGGAGAGAGTTATTGGAGCTGAATGCCCACAATGAGAAAGGAAGAAGTCCAGCAAGGTAAGGTCTTATGAATTGACAGTGGAGAATCCTTACGGTGAACATTCAGCAATCCTCCTCTACCAGCTTCCATGCTTTTAACAGGCTACACAAATTGAGCACTCAGATATTTTCCAGAGACTCTGTTGGAGAATCCTACTCCCCCTAGCCAGTCAAAACTTCTCTGGACCTCAATTACTTCAATGAGAGGGTCAGAATAAATTACCTCAATGTTCCTTTCCAGCTCTAGGTATATCATCCATCAAATATAGATTGCTCCGAGGGATTCCTTTCAATTCTGAGATTTTCTGTGACCAATGGATATAAGTTCTAAAGTGATATATTTCAGTTCAAACTAAGTAAAACTATCCTAAAAATTAAAGCTACCCAGAAGTACACTGGGCAATCTCTAGTTCTTTATGAGTTCTTCATCACTGGAAGACTTTAAACAGAGAAAACAAGATTACTTCACAGGAATGTTGTAAAAAGGATTCTTTATAACTCGCTACAAATATGATTTGGACTAGATGACTTCTGAATTCTCTTTCAATTCTTAGATTCTATGACTCAAAGCTATGCATCATAAAGGAAAGTACTAAACACTCAATATGTTAAAGAGAATCACTACCTGCATTCCTGAACCAGTTTCATTAAGCATTTTTGAAAGATTAAATTGTAGAAAATGCAACATGAAAGAAATTCTTGATTTTTTTTGGCAAGGCAATTGCAGTCAAGTGATTTGTTCAGGGTCACATAACTCATAAGTATTTGAAGCCAAATTTGAATTCAGATCCTCCTGACTATAGGGCTTGTGCTCTATCTATTGTATAACCTAGCTTCCCCAGAAAGGAGGTTTTTGAAAGAAGATATACAAATGATCAATAATCACATGAGAAAAGGTATAACTCTTTAAAAAAAATTAAAGCAATTCTGTGGAAATGTGAATTTGGTTCAACTATTCTGAAAAGCAATTTGGAATCATGTATAGAAAGTTACCAAACAGTGCAAACTCTTTTATCCAGTTAAATCATTACTGCTCTCAAAGAACTCAAAGAAGGAGAAAGAGAACTCTATCTATAACAATATTTATAGGAGCTCTTTTCATCATAGCCAAAAATTAGAAACCAAGGCTAGTGAGGAATTGCTAAACAAATTGTGGTATATGAATGTAATATTATGATGCCATAACAGATGATGAAATGGACAATTTCAGTAGAATTGGGGAAAACTTTTATGAACTGATACAGAGTAAAGAAATGATAATTAGGGAATTTTATATAATACTAACAACATAATACAGAAAAAAACTTTGAAAGACTTTTAGAACTCTGATCAATACAATGTTGAATCATAAGTCTAAAAATCTGAAAACACTCTACTCCTCATGACAGAAAGGTGATGAACTTAAAATGCAAAAAAAAGACATTTTTCTACTTGGCTTATGCAGAGATTTGTTTTGCCAGACCACAAAGATAGGTATTGAAGGATTTTCCCCCCAGGTTTGCTTCTTTCTTATTGCTCAGTGGGAGTCGGAGAAGTAGTGGAATGGACAGATGAATAAAAATGAACAAACTTGTTACATGAAAAATAAAAATACTGAACTGAAAAAGAAAGAAATATGGAGTTATATAATAAAAGCTAGACAACTGTTCATGTGACCCAAGGATCGATCAATAAATATTCCTTGTGCCTAGTAATTGGGCAAAGGCTGAACAAATTGTACAATGAATTATACAACATAATGCATAATTCACAATTGTAAGAATCTAAATGAACATTGGAATGATAAAGAGAAAGAAAGTAGAACCAAAAAACCAATATTCATATTTACTGTGATTGCAGCAACAAAATCCAGTAAAATATAAAGGCAAAGAAAAAAGTTCAGAAAGGAATATGGAAACAAACAGGGCAATTTTGTTACTACCTTGTTAGAGATAATATGCATATTTAAAAAACTGTAAATAGTGGAATTTTCAGTTCCATGTAAAATCATTTTTTTGGCACTTAGTTATGTGTTTAGATATGTGTTTGTTGCCAGTTATTACACTTATAATAAAATTTTTAAAAGAAAATTCATTGTAAGCTGAATACATTTAATACATTAGCCACATAGAAATATATTATGGTCTGGAGGTCTAGTGTAATTTTTGAAAGTCATAAATTGCAGGAGCTACAAATTGATAATATAAATAAGGGACTTTACTCTGTAGTGTATTTCTAAGGAAGATATTATCCTATTATGGTAAATTCAACTTGAAAAATAGGCTTAATACCACAGCTGGAAGTACATCATACATCTTGATCTCAGATGATTGTTCAACATAAAAGTTGCAGAAAATATATGATGTCATAGGTAACCCTATCTACATATTCAAACTAGTCAGATCCCTTTTCACTTTTGGACACTTCAGTTTCACAAACAAGCAAAAACACCCAGAGGAAACAAGCTTGTTTTGTCAGCAGCAGCAGCAGCAGCAGCAGCAGCAGCAGCAGCAGCAGCAGCAGCAGCAGCA
>JAJPUD010000370.1:618415-678176 GCA_023553655.1 Myrmecobius fasciatus
CAGCAGCAGCAGCAGCAGCAGCAGCAGCAGCAGCAGCAGCAGCAGCATCCGCATCCTCTTCATCATCATCATCAACATCCACAACAGTAATCTCATGTGGAAGCCATGTGTCTTTCTTCCTTAAAAAACAAAATTAAGCTGTTTTCAATGAAAAAGTAGCAAAAATGAGTCAATCAGCTGCCATGAGAGCAATGAGAACAAAACTAGTTAGATCAACTCCATAATTTAAATTATTGAGGTTGGGTCATCACTAAATGATCAAAATGAAAATCTTTTAGGTATCTACATGGATGTGGAGGCTTATATCTACAATATTGTTTCCTATCACTGAATGGCAGGATTCTCAACACATAACCACACGCTAGGCTCCCTGGAAGAGGTGAGTCGGGATACAAGTGCTCCAGTGTTTGCCAACTACACAGGAAAGAAAGCCACAACATTAGAACTGGTAGCAAAAAAAAGTAATGGATTCCACAATAGTATTAAGTCAAGGTGAAATAGGAGTCATTGAAAACCAAACCATTTAAATATTTTTGTTTGTTTTTCTCCTGCTTTATTTCTATGTCTCTCTTTTGTTGAACATTTCTCTTTTTTAGCCAATGATTAGATTCATGTTGAACAATGTTTTATTTTGGATGTTTTGAGCTTCTTCTTTGCCTTTGGGGATCGTATTGTTCCATTTTCTTTTATGATTTCTTAGGAATATGGCTTAACCCAGTATACAAGATTTTTCTCCTAACCACTACAAAATCTGGTGCTTCTAATTGAAATTGTAAAATTGAAGCAACACATTTCTTGAGCATGTTTCTTGGTTTATCTGTTTCTTGGCAACAGTCCATGAATTCTCTTGATCACTTTTTTATTGTTTGTATTCAGAAATTCTGGAAAGTTGTTTTTATATACACACACATATATGTATACATTATATATATACTTCCTAAATTGTTATATACAAGTTGTTTTTTCTTTTTATATTTTTCATGCACATGTCATAGGGAAAGCTATTATCCCTAATTTATTTCTATATATTTTGTCTTCATGGCTTAACTATTTGAGTTCTTTCAACATTAACTTTTGCCACACCTACCACATTTTTCTCTATTTCATTATTTGTAACCTATATCTTTTATTTTTTCTCGCGAAGTTTCTGCTTCTTTGAAAAATTTCTCCTGATGCTGAACGAAATGAGCAGAACTAGGAGATCATTTTACATGACAACAAGACTATATGAAGATCAATTCTGATAGACACGGCTCTCTTCAGCAACGAAATGTTTCAAACCAGTTCCAATTGTTCAGTGTTGAAGAGAGCCATATACATACACCCAGAGAGAGGCCTGAGGGATCTGAGTGTGGAACACAACATAGCATTTTAATGCTCTCTATTGATGTTTACTTGCATTGTGTTTCCTTTCTCAGATTTTTTTTTCTTGTAGATACGATTTTTCTTGCACAGTAAGAGAAATGTGGAAATATACATACATATATTTGATTTGTCAAGTATTTTAACATAATTAACATGTAGTGGACTTCCTGCCATCTAGGGGAGTGGTGGGGACCAGGGGGAAAAATTTGTAACAGAAAGCTTTGTAAGGGTCATTGTTGAAGAATTACCCATACATATGTTTTGCAAATAAAAAGCTTTAATAAAAAAAAGAAAAAAAGAAAAATTTCTCTATCTTGTATTCAAGTTTTCTTACTCTGAGGTTTGTGTTTTTTTTATTCTGTTTTGAGAGCTCTGATATCTGAACTAAATTCATTCCTAATTTCTTTTTTAAAGAGTTTTATTTCTCTTGTTAAGCATTTTGGAGTTAATTGCTATAGTTCCATGATCTCTGAGATTCTCCCTTTCATCTGATAACATTGGTTCCTTTTGTTTCACATTATAATATTTTAAAAAGTTGTAGCACGTGCAGGGGCCATACCTTGCTAAAATTGTCTTGGCAAATGGGCTAAATTAGGTTGAGGTAACCAACAGACCTCAAAATCATCAGTGATTCAGGAGGATGTTTATATCCTAAGCATGTGGAGACAGGAGAATGGAATGGGTAAATAAGAACAATTTGTTCTAAAAGTCATGAAGGCAGCTAAAATAGGCACTGTGGAACAATTAGAGCTTGGTCAGACATTAAAGGTACCAATGCTCACTGAGTCTTGGGCAATCCATTGCCAATTACCTTGATTTTTGTCCTACTACTCTGGACTTTGATGACTCTGGAAGAGAAAGTGAGACTGATGAATTAGAGTTACTCTGCCTTAAATTCAATTCACTAGCTAATCAAGATATCACCCATTATTCATTATTTTACCCCAACATCATGAGACCATTGCTCCTTTTCAAAAATAAAGGAATATTTTAAGTGCTTCGTTCTTAAGTACTTTTATTACTTTTAAGTACTTTTTTCTATTTATCCTTTTAGTTCTATGATTCTTTCTATGTTGTTGAGATTTTTTTTTCAGGATTCCAGTTTTGATTAGTCATTTCATTTTTCTTTCCAAATTCCTTCCTCACTTTTTGGCCTCCGCCCTTTCCATTACAATATAGACTCTCAAGACTGGGTTTCTGGTCAACCTCAGCTTCTTTTTGCTAAGTGCTAAGTGGGCCAAGTCTCTATCCTGGGTAATCTCCTGGAAGACACAACTGGGTTTTTATTTCCCTCTCCTTCAGATCCAATATGTGGCTCTGAGCACTGAGTGTTTGCTTGATTATCTGTACCTCATCTCCTCAAATAACTTACTGTTTTTCCTTCATGTGGCTATGTACAACAAATGTTTGCTACTTCTTTTCAGGTTGAGGATGGAAGAGGACAGGATCATTTACATGGAGCAGTCTTATAGCCAGACCCTAAATCATGAACCTGTGTTCACTGTGGCTGTCATTGAATCACCTGAGTGGAAGAATGTGGAATGAACACTCAAAGGATTGAGGTTCACTGGGATTTATTCATGAGGTTTTGCCTTTGTATAGGAGGTTTGTCTTCTTACCTTATGGATTCAGCTGTAATTATTCCAGATCTATAACATAATTTCTGTCTTTTGAGATTTTAGGGAAATTTGCAGAAATAACTACTCTATCATTCTGCTGGTCATATGACCTTCAGGAACCTTAAATTATTGCTATTATGTATAAATGAAAATAATAATAATTTGCACAAGTATGAGGGGAGTGATTAGGGCTGTCAGTATGATTTAAGTATTCAAAGTACAGGAGAGTACATTAGGTTGTTTTGATTGTTCTAAAGACTGGATAATTGAATGGCCAATATGGTCAACTGCATGTACTATTTGGGTCAATATATAAGTATCACCTCCTTTTCTCCTTCTTATGAAAGGAAACAGATTTGTACCCCTCCACCAATAACTCAAATTATAGATCAGAATTGAAAAGGGGGGAAAATATTTTTCATTTATTTGGCTTTATATGAAAGTCAGTCTTTGTTTGATAGGTGACCATGAAGAAAGAGAACTTGATATTTTAGCGAAAGAGATTTCATTAGCTATTCATCATTGTGACTATGCTCAAGATAACAATCATGGAAAAGGTTATTTTTTTAATGCCCTCCTATTCTTTTGAATAGAGATTTAAAGCTTTACATTTCAGGAAGGCAGACATACACATTATCTAACATCAACCCTCATTCCAGAGAAAGAGTAATCATAGCAACTTAGATAAAGAACTCACATCACAATTTCTTTTCATTATTTTCTGACACCTTGCCCATCAAACGATTCAAGTCCTCAGAAGAATCTAGACCTAGCTAAACAACTTTCCAAACAAAATAAAGGAGATCTATTTAAAATACAATTTTTTTGACATATTGCAAAAATGTTGCTAAGAAAAACATTTGTATGAGAGTAAAATATATGAAAAGAAAAATTCTTTAGTGAGTTCAAATTATAGGGGAGGGGGTCACATGGGAGGCAGTATGAGGTACAGGTCATAAAATATAATTTTTTTTTAAAAAGCTAAGTTTTGGCAACAGGGCTCCTTGGGCCTCTCCCTATGATTGGAGGGCAGAAGGTTCTTCTCAGAATCTCATTTTAAGGAGGAAGCCCAGACCAAATATCTTTTCATTTCTCTTCTGGCTTCTCTAGATTTCTCTAGTACCTCCCCTCCCTTTTCACTTTCCTTCCTTTTAAGCATTGTCTTCCTCAAGAATTAAAGCTCCTTGAGACTAGGGACTATCTCTTTCACCTTAATTGTTTTCCCAGGATTTAGTATAGTCCCTGGCACATGATAACCCTTAATAATTGTTTGTTGACTGACTTAAATGACTGATGAGAAGATCTGCTAGTAATCTGGGACTTGATGTAATCAGCACATCATTCATAAATAAAATCTTCAGAAGAATCATACCATCTGTAGGAAAGCCTTTTTTCCTCATTTATATTTTGTTCAGTACATCCATGAACCTGCAAACATTTTTGGATGAATACTTGATTTCTCATTTGATGCCAATGATCAGAAAAGCATTAAACTAACTTATTTCTGGAATTGCCTCTGGTGTGGTATGATGTGAACATTAGCTTTGCAATTAGAAGAAATTTTAGTTTGAACCTTGATTCTGACCAAATAAGCCTCAGTTTCCTTATCTGAGAAATGGGAATGATTTATTGGGAAAAGAGCAATTTGCAACTTTTAAAGGACTCTATAAATTTGATAGTTAATTCAATTTGAATATTTATTAAACACTTACTATAAGCAAGACACTGATTGAGTTAGATAATGGACTTTTATAGGAGAAGACAAAGGATCAAGAAAATAGAGCATTGAATTTGGAAGACAGCTGGTGATACAGTTGAAATGGAATATAGAATTTGTGAAAGACAGTAATATGAAAGTGGTCTGGAAAAGTAGAGTGAGAGGCAGTACTGTATAGTAGACAGAAAGCTGACCTGGGTTTGGAAAGGACTGATTCCAAGAAAAGGCTCTGAAATATAGTGACTTAGTGACCAATCCTACATGAGCCACTTAATTTCTCAGTGTCCTCAGCAATACATTGCAGCGCAGTTGCTGACCTGCATTGGAATATGCAGTTTCATCAAAGGGATTTTCTTTGCCAATGAAATCATACTTCCAGATTCTAAACCTTAAAACAGGTAGAAACCAGGCAGTAGTGAATTGTGGGAGCTTGTATTTTATCTGGAGGCAATGGGAGCCCCTGAAAATTGTTGATTAGGCTGGGAGATGGTCAGATCTGTGTCAGGCAGCCCTTGAGGAGGATGAATTGGAAATAGGAATGACTGGAAGCAGAGAGACCACTTTGGAAACAATTAGAATAGTCCAATCAAGAGCAATAAGGGCAGGGTCTAGGTGCCATGGGACTGGAGAGAAGGAGCTGAATGCTGGAGATACTGTGCAAGGAGAAATAGTGACATGTGACAATGTTCTGAAAAGCAGTTTGTAATTATGCCATTTGATCCAGTGATACCACTGCTAGATCTATGATCTAAAGAGAGCAACAAAAAAGGAAAATTACCCCTCTGTACAAAAATATAGTAACCGTTTTTGTTGCATTAAAGAAAAAAGAGCTGGAAATAGGGAATGCCCATCAACCGTGAAATGGATGAACAAATGATGGTACGTTAACGTAATGAAATATTATTGTGCCAAAAGAAATGGAGAAATTGATGGTTTCAGAGAACTCTGGGAAATCTTGCATGAACAAAAGTGCAGTAATAATATTGTAAAGAAAAATAACTTTGAAATACTTAAGAACTTTGGCCAGTGCAATGAGCAGACACAACTCAAGAGAACAGATGGGACAAAGGAGGCAGGGAGGAATGTTACTAATCCCCTGACAGAGAAATGGGTGGCTAGATTCAACATATTTATAGGATTCTGGCAACTAGTGATGTCATGTGCTTCTTGGTTAGCTCCTTTTACAAATGCTCACAAAGTAACCATTAGAAATAGATTTCATTTTTAAGGCTCACAGAAATCTTTACAAATATTATCTCATTTTATCCTTATGACAATTCTGGGAAGCAGGTGATATTATTATCCCCATTTTATGGATGAAGGCACTGAGGCAAAGAGGCATTAAATGATTTGCTCAGATAGCCAGTAAGTTTCTGAGGCCATATTTGAACCTTACTCTAGGCTCTTCACTCTATTGAGATGGTGCATTCTATTGCACCATCTATTTGGACTTGGATTTGGGGTCAGGGTTCAAATGTCAGGCTTACTACTTTGAGCATCACTTCATTTCTCAGCTTCATTTTCCCTCATCTCTAAAAGGAAGAGATTGTCCTAGATGACTGCTGAGGTCTCTTTCTATCTTGAATCAATGAACTTTAAATCATTTAGATTTTGGTTAATTCTCAATTTTCACAAAAGTTGAAATGAGAACAGCATTGTTCCAAAAATAATTAATGGTGCTATAGTCCTGAAATTTAGCCATGATATTCCTTGGGGTTTTAATTTTGGGGTCTCTTTCAGGAGATGATCGATGAATTCTTTCAATGGTGATTTTACCTTCTGATTCTACAATCTCAGGGCAGTTTTCTTTCAGGATTTCCTGGAAGATAGTGTTTAGATTCTTCTTTTCATCATGGCTTTCAGGAAGTCCAATAATCCTTAGATTGTCTCTCCTAGATCTATTTTCCAGGTCAGTTGTTTTTCCTAGGAGATATTTCATATTTTCTTCTAATTTTTCATTTTTTTTGTTTGTGTTTGACTGATTCTTGAAGTCTTATTGAGTCATTCACTTGCATTTGTTCAATTCTTAATTTTAAAGTGTTGTTTTCTTCAGTTACCTTTTTAAGCTCCTTTTGTGACTGGCCAATTGAATTTTTTTGTTCATTGCACTCTTTTTCCACTTCACTAATTTTATTTTTCAATAAATTGGTGTCTTTTTCATATCTCTTTTGCAAGGCATCACATCCTTCTTGCACTGATTTCAGTTTATTTTCCCATTTATCCTCCAGCTCTCTTTTGAGATTCTTTATGCAATCTTCCAGAAAGGCTTTTTGAAAAAGTGACCAGTGATGGTCTTTAATAACTTCTTCTGGAACTTTGTCTAAAGGAACCTCAGGATCTGGGATCATCCCTTCTTTTTCTCGATAAAAGCTGTCTATGGTGAGAGCTCTCTTTTGCTTTTCATTTTTTTTTTTTTTGAGACAGCGTGGATATCTCTTTAAGGTAGGGAAAAAAAACGGTGGCTGAAATGGCGGCTGGAGATCTTTGCCCTGGGGCACTTCGGCGAATTAACTTAAGGTGCTGGGCTGGTGGGGGCTAGGACTAAGTCCAAATTACTCCTTAAACAAGGCAAGTCTGCCAGAACACCTGCCCCCAATCAGGGCAGAGTGTCCCGAGTGCCTCAGATAAACTCCAGGTGTTTGAAATTTGGAGTTTGGAGTTTGGAATTTCTGCCATGATGAGCTGAGCTGAGTCCCACCCTCACTTCCGGCCTACAATGGAGTCCTCTGACACAGGAGTCCTCTGTTTATCCCTCTGTCTGAGTTAGACAAACCTGATGTGAAGTTTTTCAGAGATATCAGCAAGCAGTGTCCAAATATTTCTGAGTTCGTTGACTTGAAGATCAGTTCAGAGGCTTATTTTATTGTTGATTTGAGAGAAGAGCGGAGGAGGAAGCAGAGTCACCTTTTCACTCCGCCATCTTGGCTCTCCAAATATAATTAATGAAAAATAAATTGATTGATCAGGATACTTAATTATCTTTTGTGGGGGAGATGGAGAGAGATATTCAATTTCCAGGAGAAAAAGGTAAATAACAAAACAGAGATTTATTACATTAAAAAAATAAACTAATAACTTCCAAGGCATTACCTAGGGTCAACATATATTCAGACCAAATTCTTGCATCTTTTACATCTACAATACTATGTAAGAAATAATGTTAGTAATTATGGCTGAGATCTCAAATCATCGAAAAAAATATATTGAATTATGTTGACTACATTGTCCTTACTATAGCAAGAAAGTGTATTGAAGCGTTTCAGAATGATTTTCAGAAAAATTTTTAAGGGACTAGAAAAATCTGGTTAACTCTTTCTTTAAGTCTGCATTTGCACTTAGGAAATATTTTTAAAATTATATTTGTAAAGAAATATCTCTTTATAAATGATTCAAATAATGGCAAAGTCCTGACTGCCCAACCTTTCTATTCTCCCAGGTAACCAGCACTGTGATATATACTCAGTAAGAAGTTAGCTATACACACAATTCTAATATTCTTTCAAATGCAAATCTTCAAACTAGCTCTAATGTCATCTCTAATAGCTAAGTGGAATAGACTAGGACAGAAAAATCAGACTGCTAGAATAACAGATTATATTTTGCTGTTCCAAGGATCTGTGTTTTTGTGAATAGAGAAATTCCGTTCACGGACACAGATCTCCATACCTCTGTGATGTAGGAGGTGATTTTTGTGATTTGCTGTGACCAAAAAGTTCATCAGTTTATAGGTAATGAGCCCCTCAAATTTAGGCTGATCCTCTGGGGATATACATGTGCTCCATCACCAGGCACAAATTCAACACTTAACTTGGTAGTTTTGACGGAGCTTGTGCTTTTGCCAAAGTAAATAATGCAAATTCAGGATCAGACTGAGGATACAAAAACAAAGAGAATGATTTAATTACTACTTTGTTAAAATTATTGCACAGTTTAAAGTCAGTCTAGTCTGAGTGCCTATTCTGTGTAAGGCACTGTGCTAAGCAATAGGGAAACAAAGGGTCCTTGCCCTTCAGGAGGTAACAGTCAAATGAAGGAAATAATGTACTAACTACTATATATAAATTGCATACAAAATAAATATGAAATAACCAATAGGGAGGTCTTAGAATTAAGAGATGTCAATAATGGCTTTCTATAGGTGAAGTTTTAGCTGGAAATTGATGGGTTTTTTAATCTATTCTTTTCTGTTTTGTTTGTATATTTGCTGTTACTGAAATTGTTATTGAATGTTGATTGTGCAATTACAATTTTAATGAAATTAAAAACATATCCTCATGAAAATATTAATTAAAACAATAATTTACACATTTATACACATGTACAAAAACTTCACTCATATTTACTTAAAGATATTAAGAGAAAATAAAAGAAGTCTAAGAACCTAAAGAAGGTGAAGAAGAGGATAGAGAAGGGGAAAAAGTCCTTTCCACAAAGGCCTAATATAGAGTAAGTGTTAAAGTGAACAAGAATTTTAAATCAACATTTGTTATTGTAATGACAGCCACTTGACTACATGAAAAAAGAGTTGATTATAGAAAGACTATAGAAAGAAATTATATAGAAATATAACTAATGGGCAAAATTTATCAGATCATATAAAGTAAATGAGACATTTTAGTCATTTTTTAGCATAATTCCTTATCAAATTAACTAAAGGCTTATCTATTTTGTTGGTTTTTTCATAGAACCAACTCAGTTTTATTTATTAACTCAATAGTTTTCTTATTTTCAATTTTATTAATTTCTCCTTTTACTTTTAGAATTTCCAATTTGGTATTTAATTGAGGGTTTTTAATTTGTTCTTTTTCTAGTTTTTTTTTTAATAATAAGCCCAATTCATTGATCTTTTCTTTCTCTATTTTATGCAAGTAAGCATCTAGAGATATAAAATTGCCCCTTATAACCGCTTTAGCCGTATCCCACAAATTTTGGTATGTTGTCTCCTTATTGTCATTCTCCTGGATGAAATTATTGATTGTGTCTATGATTTGCTCTTTCACCCATTCATTCTTCAGGATAGATTATTTAATTTCCAATTAACTTTTGGTTTATTTTCTACTGGCCTTATATTGCATGTGATTTTTATTGCATCATGATCTGAAAAGGATGCATTTACTATTTCTGCCTTTCTGCATTTGATTTTGAGGTTTTTATGCCCTAACACATGGTCAATTTTTGTATAGGTTCCATGGACTGCTGAGAAAAAAGTAAACTCCCGACTGTCTCCATTCAACTTTCTCCATAGATCTATCATACCTAACTTTTCTAACAATTGATTTATCTCCCTAGTTTCTTTCTTGTTTATTTTGTGGTTTGATTTATCTAATTCTGAGAGAGCAAGGTTGAGATCCCTTTTTAGCATAATTCCAAATGCTCATCTGAATAATTAGAGTAATTCACAGCTCTATCAACTATGTATTTTTGTGCCTATCTTTCTCTAATCCACCATTTTAACCAATTTTCTGCATATAAGATGAAACCATAGTTGTTTTGATTTTTATTTCTCTCACTGTTAATAGTTTTGGAACATTCTTTCATATGGATTTTGATAGTTTGCAGAATTATTTTTTTCTTTTCAAAATTTTTGGTTCATATTCTTTTACTATTTATGTATCACAGTATGGTTTTTAGGCTTAGAAATTTCAATTAGTCATCAACATATCTTGGAATTTTAGACCCTTGCCAGAGACGTATGACAGAAAGATTTCTCAATGTGATGGTTAGTTTCGCTAAACTTGTTTTTCTCTATTCTATTTTTTGTGTAGTAGAGTTTTGTTGCATCCCATGGAGTGGAAGCGGCCACAGAAAAGAAAGTTTTGCTTTCTGTGGGGTAAACTAGATAGAGTCAGTTTGAAAAGACTTGCCAGAGATGATTGTTAAATTTTCCATTGAGAACATATTCACCTCAGGAATCAGCAAACTGTACTTGTACTAATTCAGGGATTGATTTATTATTATTTATATAATATTCTGTTTATTGTCTAGGTTTAAGAAAAAGGTGACAAAAATGTTAATTATGCAGATTAAATTTAAAAGTGTATCATGAATAATTTTGGGGTTTTTTTGTTTGTTTTTTCCGGAGAGGTAGATGTTAAACATTTATCAAAACACTGTTGCATATACCCCAATTAAACAATTTCCATTTTCTATAATATTTATTTCAAGGGGTAACTCTTTGGGAGGGTGATGGAGGATGATGATGATTTAGATGATATATAAATAAAAGATTCATTTGTTTTAAATGAAAACTATCTTTTTTCAAAGTTGTTACCTTGGGAATCTTATTCCAATAATACTTTCACTGATCAAAATATTTTTAGAACATCTCTTTGCTTATGGTTTGTATATGATTCAGTAATGGCAAATATCCATTCTCTAAGAGTGGATATGATTTTTTTAAACAGTCACTTCAAATGACATTGGGACCTTATATTTTGAGAGTAATAGTTAACTTATTCTAGATATGTATGTATATCATAGTATCTTCTTCCTCTTCCTCCTTATGCACCTTAGATACCACCTAGTTCAATACCCTTATTTTAGGAAATAGACCCAAACCTTATCCAAGGCAAGTGTCAGGTTTTCTAGTTTCATGGCCTAGTCTTTACCTCTTCTCAACCTCAGTTTCCCTGTGTGTAAAATGAAGGTAATTACATTTGCATTCCCTTCCTTATAAATCTGTGGAGACAAAGAGGGACAAATATGAATTATTAGGCTGTTTAAGGAGGTCCCTGAGGTCCAGTATAAAAGACCATTCCTATAATATTTTGCTTCATTGCCACAAAGTAATGAACTCAAAAGACAAATATTGTTCATTAATCATCTCACTCCTTACAAATTACAAGTATCTACCCTGCCAATCATATAGGACTAACTGAGAATTCCTTCTGCCATAAGTAGAAGTAAATGCTGACAGAGATCCTACTGTTGCCAATCCAATCTTGTTGGGAAAATTTGTTCATAAAGGTCCCCCCAAATTGGTCTACTGCTACTAAAAAAGCAATTGTCCCCCACACAAAAAAAGCTAAATCTTGGAAGTCTTGTACACTTAATTGCCCTCCTATGAAGGAGCAACCCTTTCAAGGAAGTCCTTAGGGATGGATTGTTTTCCTGACAAGTACAGACTAAGTAGTAGTGGTTTCTCAATGACTGAGATATATTTGGCAGAACTAAAACCTGGAAGTTGTAGCTTATGGGGGGGTATGTGCTAATTTATGTCCCTTTACTTCCTTAAATCCCAGCAGAATAGAGACCCCTCTGGAGAGCTGAAAGTAGCCCAACTGCAAATAAAATTCTGAGGGTAAAAGGAAGGAAAATAAATATCTTTTAGCTAAAAAAAGGAATTCTGAAAGTAGAAAATTCAGGCTAAATCTTGAAATGGCACAATAAAACCATTGATGTCATTCTTGAAAGAGCACTTTGGTTCTTTCTTAAATACATTCCACTGCTTCCAGAAAAGTGTATAGCACTTTCAAAATGGGCTACTGGCATTATTGGGTCAGTGCCATGGTTTGGTGGCTTAAGTATCTCCATACATCTGAAGAAAAAGCTAGAGTTTTTTTTCAAGTATTAAAAAGGAGAACATAGCCCTTTGACAAGGAGTAATGTTAGTGGTTTCCAGCTTAATTATTTCCATGATTTACTCAGTGTTAATAAAACTCAGCGCAAAACTCACTTTGGTAAATGAGGTATCAAGGTCAAAGCCAAATCCTTTCACATATGTTTTCTGTGTGGTATGTCCAAAAAAGAGAAAGAAAGGAAAAAAAAATAAGAAAAAAAAACACTCTGATATACATAAGTAACCTTATGCCAGTGTTGTTCATTGTCTCACAGGGATCATTTTTCGCAGTTCTCCTTTTTAGTTTTGATGTTACTGGTACAATTGGAGGAAAAATCATTTGTATATGGAAACTTGACTTTGTTTACACAGGCTCCTCAATTTTAGGTAGAGTAAATGGATATCTTTGCCAATCATAACATTCTCTCTGTGTCACTTAAATACTTTGCAATTTTCTATAAGCAACTTCATATGTACCATTACATTGTGATTTAGCAAATTTTGCACATAGCAATTAGAACTGGCAGGCCATATTTATGTAATAAAGTGTTATTTAGCACTTAAAATAATATGGGAGGAGAACTAAATTAAGATTTTTTTTAAAAAGTGGGGGTTAACAAAATGTCTGAACATCATATTGTTAATAAGTTTGACTCGCCAGATACTAGTAACTACCCTTTCCCTCTGTGCTCCTATTTCTCTTAGTCTGTAGCAGATTATGGGGTGTTCTAATCTTCTCTGGTTCCATTAGAATTATAAGTGATCGTATTATTATCAGAATGGGGGGGTAAGGTAGGTGCCCCAATATTTCTCTGAAGAAGGGACAGAGAGGCTGATTTGGGAATACATATATGCCCTAGGGCTTACCCTTCTTGATTCCTTTACTCTATCAATTGGCAGGAGTGGACGTGGTAAAAGGAAGCGAACATGTCCATTTCAGAATGGGGATAGCTCCTGGTAAGCACAGCCACTCTCTCTGTGAGGACCCTTGCCCCCAGTCGGACAACTGCCAAGACTCCTTTTGGGCACGTCGCCACGTCACGCCTGTACAGGGGAAGCAGGCAAAGAGCCGGCTCACAAAGAGCTGCTCTGTTCCCATGAACAAGGAAAGAAGGCTTCCACACAGAGACCTTCTCTTTCTGGACAGTCCAGGCACTGGGCAACAGGTCTGAGAAGCAGAACTGACAACATCCTAGAGAAAACCGACCAAGGTCTTCAGCCGGGACAATCTGCTTCCTCTTGCAGATAAATAAAAGCGTTTAATTAGCAGGTATGGCCAAGATGGCACAGCACACAAAGGGAAAGATCACCTTTAGTTTGCATTGGGTGGGAGAGTTACAGAAGTGATGAGCAATGAAGGGCACAAGGCTACCCCAACAAGTAATGTGGGGACGAAATTATCCCACTGAATAAGGCCAAGATCTGAGCCAACAGCACTTAGAGGGTCCAGGGTTCCCCTAATGAAGTGGACCTCAGAGCTTCCTCATGATCTGAGATGTCACCTCCTTCCAGGGCCCTGTTTTTATAGGGCTAGATGTCTAGTCATTCCAGAACAGCTGTGTCAAATCCAGGATAATTCTACCAAAAAAGCAAAACAATATGTCAGCAGGGTCACAAGTTGGGTGAGCAAGGAACATTTCCATGTAAGATGGACAGGCTTCTCCTTAATTTGTACAGGAGAAAATGATACAAGCCATCAGAGTCCATGACCTAAATTGTCATAAGATGGCCATCTGCTCGTATTGGACAAGGAATTGGCCTGGAGGCCCAAAAATATTTTGAGGGAATTTCCATGTAGTTGTCGCCTCTGGGCTTGGTCACAATGACAAGGCAAAACAAGGGTGGAGGACCTTTAGCTAACTTCCTGTGGTAAACAAATGAATCTGCAGCTCACAGCTCTGGGAGCTTATATATAGAATTGTGATAAGATTCTGTCAGATTGATTAATATTTATTGGAATAGAATCAGGGCCCAAAATGAATTACTTCTCTCAGTAAGAAGGTATGGCAGTCACCTGTGCTCTGAAATGAAGTGTCCTAATGTACTGGAGTAGGGGGTTAAAGGGTTTGCTTTCCAATGAATGGAGAACTGCTGGACTTTTGCCAAGCCATTATTTACTGACATTTGTGTAGTGCTTTAGAACTTTGCAAAGTAATATATATATATATATGCATATATATATATAATATATAAATATTTATATACATAAACACAGATGGTTTGAGCCTCACAATAACTCTTTGAGATTGGTGCTATACATATTATCATTCCATTTTTTCACATGCAAAAATTAAGGCCCAGAGAGGCTTTCCCATACCAGTAAGTTAAATCTAGCCCTTCCTGATTCTAACACTAACATACACTGTTTCTAGCTGGCCATAATTCTATTTTTTTTTTCCTTTAAAAGTTTTGGTTTTCTTGATGTCTTTTTGTTTTTATTGTCATTGTTGTTCAGTTGTGTCCTACTCTTTGTGACCCCATTTGGAGTTTTCTTGGCAAAGATATTGGAATGATTTCCCATTTCCTTCTCCAGTTCATTTTATAGATGAGGAAGCTGAGACAAATGGAGTTCTATGATTTGCCCAGCATCACAAAGCTAGTAAGTGAACTCAACTCCTGACTCCTGTCCTGACTCCAGGACTAATGCTATCTATTGCTCCGTCTAGCTATTTTTATATTCATGCTCAATTTTAGGGTTGTAATCAGTGGCAGGTAATACCAACTGCCAGGCAGGGTGGGTAGCCACAGAGAATTTGGTACCAAGGTTCCAGGGGACAGAATGCCTAAATAAGCATGCTATGGGTGATTAGGTCAGCCTCTGGGATTTTGGGGCACTTGGGTTAACTCCTAAGGTGACTATGACCCATAGACCAAAGGGGCTGCAGACATCACTGCTTTTGCTGCCAGGTACCATGATGAATAATTCAGATTCCAATATGACTGCTACATCCACTGGAGTTACCTTCACAAATATCACTTTTGTCAAAAGCTGAATCACTTTCAAAGTGATCCTTATCAATCCAAGATGGCTGAAAAGCCATTCATTTCACCAAAATACAATGCATTTAGCTCTTTCCTTTATAGGATATGAGTTATTTTTAAAATTCATTTTTCTAAAAATCATATATTACCAGCAAATATGAACATTTGAAAAATCAAAGCAAAGAGAATTGTGTATGAATCTATGAAGAAGATGAGCTATTATTTTCTAACAACATCAAGAAGTTTTTATTGTAGATATTCCTTACAGTTTGCCTTCTTTGGCTTTAATCCTCAATCATCCATATTCATCCAGATACTCGGACTCCAATCCTGTTTTTAATAGATGAGCCTCTTGCTGTTGTTCAGTTATTTCAATTGTGTCTGACTCTTCATGACCCCTTTTGGGGGTTTCTTGGAAGAGATTCTGGAATGGTTTGCCATTTCCTTCTCCAGCTCATTTGACAGATGTAGAACTGAGGCAAACAGGGTTAAAGGGACTTGCCCAGGGTTACATAGCTAGTAAGTTTCTGAGTCTGAATTTGAACTCCTGAGGATGTCTTTCTGATTGGAAGCTCTACACTCTATCTACTGAGCTACCTACCTATCATGGTACCAGGAGACCACCCCACTACTCCCTGCAGTCTCTCTACCATAGCCTTCTTTCTAGCTTTCTAGGATCCCTCTTTGAAAGACAAAGCTATTGTCTTTCCTATTAAAATATGGAAGGAACCTTCTTGATTTCATGTACACACACATATATACACAACACACACACAATGCCTTAACACACTCTCTCTTCCCATCTATTTCTTTACCTGTCTAGATAACATTATTTAACTTTTGCTAGAGGAACATAAATCACAAGATTTTGAGCTAAGTGACAATAAAGTCCAAATCCCTCCTTTCACAGATGAGGGAACTGAGACTCAAAAAGATTTAAGTAATTATCTAAATTCTGTTATGTTCTTTACTTTAAATCCAGTGATCTTTCTACTTCATCACAGTCTCTTCTACTTCTTTTTCTAAAGATAGGAGGACACTGGTCAGCACTATCTCTTTTCCAAAAGATGCATGATCTGAAAGAAGGCAGGAATAGGTGTGGACAGGAATCTTTTGCAGCTGGCTAAGGTATCATAGCATTCCCATAGAGAAGGAATCGCTTTTTGGATGGTAGTCATACTTTTACCTTCCTTTTAGACTTTCTTTAGCAGATATAAAAACTTTCCAATAGATTTCTATCTGGATGGAGAGAAAGATCATATAGTGAGTCAAAATTCCTCTGTCCCTTTAAAAAGGTTACTGACTTGGAGAAGACCTCTATAAAGTTAAAAAAAAGTTTCAGGGCCAAAATTCAAACTAACAAGAATGAAAGAAATAAATGGCTGTAATTTGCCAAACCATTGCCTTCAGAAGTTATAGAGGAACCGAAGTTTAACAGAAAGCCACAGTGTTATTTGGAAATCCTGAAACTTGAACCAGATCCTCAGGAGCTCATTGAAGGCAAACATGTAGGGGGAACCCCCTTTAACATGCCTGGGTGCCTGAGGAAAGAAAATGTCGGGTTTAGGTCAAAATGAGAAAATAATTGGAATTTTGCACTCAGTTTCTTTGGTTGCCAAAAATCAGAATAGTGGGGGATGAAATCTATTAACAGTTTTGCCAGACTTCTGGTAAACTGTAACTGCTGCATTTCATTCTTCTCTGGTGAAAATGCCTTAATTTTGGCTCAGTGAGATTATTTGTCTCATCTGGTTTCTTGGAGACTAAAAGTCTCTTGCAGAATATACTAATAAATAGAGCAGGCAGCAAGGACAACCGGGGGACTCAATCCAGAGACACCGCCCATTGAAGTCACTGTAGTGGTATTGACCCAAAAGTGGTCATCTCACCAAAAGTTAGTGGAGCTAGGAGAATAGAAATGAGCTCCCAGCTTGTTCTTTTGTTTGTCTGTCTGCCTGTCTTCTTCCTCTTCCTTCTTCCTTATCTTTCTCTTTCTCTGTCTCTCTCTTTTTCTCTCTCTGTCTCTGAATCTCCATCTCCCTGTCTCTGACTCTCTCTCTGTCTCTGTCTCTTTCTCTCTGTCTCTGTCTCTTTCTCTCTGTCTTTCCTTTCCACCTTCTTCTCTCCTTTTTTCCCCAACCCATATCTCTCCCCCTTTTTATTTTATTGATGCCTTATGTTTTTCATCATTGATTTCCCAATATACTTCATTCCTCTGTCTGTCTTCTTTCTCTTCCTTCTTCCTTATCTCTCTCTTTTTCTCTCTGTGTCTCTGAATCTCTGTCTCCCTGTCTCTCTCTGTCTCTGTCTCTGTCTCTTTCTCTCTGTCTTTCCTTTCCACCTTCTTTTCTCCTTCTTCCCCCAACCCATCTCTCTCCCCCTTTTTATTTTATTGATGCCTTATGTTTTTCATCATTGATTTACCAATATACTTCCCTCATTCCTGTCTGTCTGTCTTTCATTTTTTTCACCACTAATTTTCCAAGATACTTTTCTCAACCCCATTTAGCTCTCTCATAACATTGAAAAAAGTTAAACGAAAGCAGTGAATGTAACAATAGCATGACAGCACAAGCAACAAACCACAGTCATTGTCCCTCCACCCTTCCCCAACCTCTCTACTCAGAGGAGGGAAATATATTTCATTATCTGTTCTCCAAAGGCCAAAATTAGTCACTGGAATGAATCAAAGTTTGTCTGCCTTTCAGTCTTGTTTTCATTCATATTATTGTAGTCATAGTGTATATTGTTCTCCTGTTTCTCCACTTGATACCCTACTCTTCAGCTCTCTTTCCCACAGCCTCACCAATCATGTTGCCTTCAACCTAGTTCCCTTTCCTCTCAGATTATAAATTTTCCTTGTGCCTTCTCATTTCCCATCTCTAATTTGGGGACCATAATCAAATCAATTTTCCTATTTCTTTCTGGATGGGATGTTCTTCTCCCTTATAACTCCCCTCATTATTTCTTAAAACCTATGTTTTCCCTTCCTGACTACCACTTCTTTCTCAGAATTAGAAACTCCTCAAAGACAGGGACTATCTGCTTTTCTATTTATATCTCCAGGACTTAGTACAATGCTTGGTATATAGACAACTTAATAAATGCTTTGTTCTTAGAGTCATTGGTTCTCGTGATGCAATAATATTCTATTATATTTGTATAATCACAATTTGCTTTACCACTTTCTAATCAATGAATGCTCTCTTTTTCCTCCCCCTCAAAACGCACACACACATTTTGCTAATGCAAGAAGTAGCAATCCATAATTTTTGATATACACAGAAATTATTTTTGACTTTGACCTCCTTAGGCTTTATGCCTTATTTTGGAATTACTGAATTGGGGTATAGTATGGGTGGGAAAATCAGTTAGTGACTTTTTGGGAGGGGATATAATTACTAGTATGTTTAAACGAATTCATAGATTCACCAAACAATTAATTAATGTGCTTTTCTTTCTAGGAAGCTTTCAACAATGCATATTTCCTTGTACTTAAAACTTCTCATTGGATTGTAAACTCCTCCAGGGCAGGCAGTGTCTTTGTCCTGTGTCTCTAGTGCTTAGCACAGTGCCTGTCCCGTCGTTCATATTTTGTTTCCAAAAAGGATCAAAGTCATCGGAAGAGTGATGTTTTGACTTGCTGAAGTGAGGCAGAGGACCCAAAGTGATGGTCACTCTCTTTCTCAGATATCAAGGTCCAGGGATAAGACAAAGGCCAAGTTGACTGGCAATGGCCCTGATGCAGTGGATGACTTGGATATCCTAAACATCTGACCAGCTCTTAGTGCTCTATGATGCTTGGTTTGGATGCCTTGACCATTGGAACAAATTGTTCTCACCTTTTGGCCAGGGGAAATCTTCACATGCTTGGGGTCCCATCCCTCTAACTCACCAATAATTTTCTGATACAATTTTCCTGGGATGTGCTCACTGAGACTGCCACAGTTTCTTGGAGCCACAGGTGAGAACTGGGTGACAGATGAACAGCAAAGGTGGATGAGAAGCTCTGAAAAGAGCTCAGCAAGACTTCACAATAAATGCACTGGTTCCCCTGAACATCCTCACACTTCCCACATAGTAGGTGCTTAGTAAATGCTTATTGATTGATTGAAAAAGCAAACTCTGAATTAAGAATGAAAAAGCCAATCATTCTGCCAGATGTGTAAGGGTATACAACACTGGGGTCCTAGTAACGGTGTAATTAAATAAAAGAAAGAGTTCAAGGGTCTCTTCACTCTATTTTAGATAAAAGAGAGACAGCATGACAAAATGAAAAAAGGGCATTAATTTGGCATGAGAGGATTCGCTTTCAAGTCCTGGGGTAGTCTTGTATCTTGTGAGTTTAAGCAATCAATGAAGAAAAAAATGAAATAGCCTCTGTCCTCAGACACCTTGTATTCTATAGGAGGAGATAACATATAAAAGTTTATCTTCTATTTCTCAAGTTTCTTTTCTCTAAATTGAGGGGTTAGAATTAGTTGAACAAGTGTGGAGGGATCCTTGAGATCCTTTCAGGGGATCTGTGAGGTCAAAATCAGTGTCATAGTAATACTAAGATATATTAATTTCTAATAAGGTAAATAACAATATATAATACATATAAACAAAAGCTCTTTGGGGAGTCCTCAGTAATTTTTAAGAGTGTAAGGGGGTGCTGAGATCAAAAAGTATGAGAACCACTGGATTAGATAATTTCTAAAGTCCTTTTAAACTCTAAATCTATGTTTCTATAGCTGTTTTCCAATTCTTTCTATTTGTTCCTTCCCCCCAAATAAGTAGATAACTGAGATATCATTCAAGTCCTGAAAGAGGAATATAATTAAAGTATCCTGCTGAAAATATTCATACATCTTAAGGCTTACAAAGAATTTTTTCTTAAAATAATACTGATGAATTAGGTAGGTCAAATATTCTTTTGTCTCTGTTTTACAGATGAGGAAACGAGTATAGAGTAGGATATGTGATTTGTACAGTGTCACATAATTAGTAAATTATAAGCAGAATTCAAACTCTTCTCTTTTTGGTCTAAGATCAATACATCTATTCTGAGATAACTCTCAGCAGTGGATCACTCTATCAGAATGTCTCCCTCTTTTTCATGTTTTTTCACAGCATATTATATTGTTCACACAACACTACCACACATATACATTTTTCAAAAGAAGAAGAGAAGAATCATTCAATAAATACTCAATAAACATTTATCGAGGATCTACTATATGTCAGGAACTGTGCTAAGCATTGGGGGTACAAAAGGAGGCAAAATTCCCAGGTCTTGAGCTCACAGTCTAACGGGGAAGGCAACAAGAAAATATGTACAAACAAAATAAATACGGGATAAATAGGAAATAATCAAGAAAGGAAAGGCACTAGGGTTAATGGGGATTGGGAAAGTCTCCTTTTAGAAGATGGGATATGTAAGTCTCTCCAGGCCTCTCTGAAATCATCTTGCTGGTCATTTCTTACAGAACAATAATATTCCATAATATTCATACACCATAATTTATTCAGCCATTCTCCAATTGAAGGGCATCTATTCAATTTCCAGTTTCTAGCCACTACAAAAAGGGCTGCCACAAACATTCTTGCACATGTGGGGCCTTTTCCTTCCTTTATGAGTGAAATGAGCAGAACCAAGAGATCATTATACACGGCAACAACAGTACTATATGACGATTAATTCTGATGGACATGGCTCTCTTCAACAATGAAATGTTTCAAACCACCTCCAATTGTTCACTGAAGAAAGCCATATACACCCAGAGAGAGGGATGCGAAATGTGGACCACAACATAACATTCTCATACTCCTTGATTGATGTTTGCTTGCATTGTGTTTCCTTTATCTGATATATCGTTTGTGTAGATAAGATTTTTCTTGCACAACAATGATAAGTTTGGAAATATGTATACATATATTCGATTTGCCAATATTTTAACATAATTAACATGTAGTGGATATCCTGCCATCTAGGGGAGGGGTGGGGAGGTGGGGGGAAAAATTTGTAACGGAAAGCTGTGTAAGGGTTATTGTTGAAGAATTACCCACACATATGTTATGCAAATAAAATTAAAAATTAAAATAATTAATTAATTTAAAAAAAAAAGAAGATGGGATATTAGTTGGGACTTAAAGGAAGCCAAGAAAATACAAATAAAGAGTGAATGTTCTAGACATGGAGAATGGCTTGAGAAAATGCCCAGAGCTGAGAAATGGGAGTTCCTGCAACAGCCAGGAGGCCAATGTCACTAGACTGAAGAGTATGTGGTAGGGAGTATGGGAGGTAGACAGAGGTAGGATTATGAAGGCTTTGAATGACAGAGGATTTTACATTTGAACCTGCAGATGATAAGGAGCCAGTGGAATTTATTGAGTAAGGAAGGGACATGGTCTGACTTGCACTTTAGGAAAATCACTTTGATTGGAGGATGAATTGAATCCCTGAGGGCAGCATAACTTAGTCTTAAAATATGATGTTATCTGTATTTTAAAAAAATACTTTCCAATTATAATTTAATCTGATTAGGACTACACTAAAGAGTCTTGTAGACCCACATTTGACCTATAGTACTAGAGAAAATAAGAGCTGTAGAAATGCCTTCCAGGGCTGCACTATGTGTTGGCTATCTCTACCAAGAGCCCTAATAGTTCTTTCAGGGCTCAAAGGATATTATCTTTGTAGCACCCATTTCCTTAAGAAAAATGGTGATAGTATCTCAAAAATGAACGATGACTGAAATCTTATCAAGTCGTTTGGATGAGCCTTTAGGGCAAAGGCGATGGGTAGATTTTTCACCCTATTCTTTTGTTTTCACCCCTATTCCCATCCCTAACAAAATAAAAATCAGATACTTTCCTGGCAACGTTTTAGCCCTCCTTATCTGGGCCCATTCATAGAATCAGTATTCCAGAACTAGAGGGATTCTAAGAGTATGTTCTCAGTGCCTTTGGAGAGAAAAAGCTAACTCTCCCAAACCATAGTACTTCCTTTCTTAGACATGTAAAAATTAAAACACAAATCAAAAGTGTTTGAGCCAAACATGCCACAACCATTTGGAGATACATAAAAAGGAAACCGTCATCACCTCCCTCTCTTGGCTGATGAATATTTCTGACATTTCAGACTTCATTCTTGGTTTCTCTCATGACCACAAGACCAAAACCAATCAGTCCAATTAGACAAACTTCCAGATTACAGCTCTGAAGTCAACTCAACAAGTAACATATCCAGCAATATTATCTGCCAAGTACAACTTTTTTTGGGGTAATTTTCTGATTTTGTAAAGTAGCCCAAACCATGTACAAATTTGCACACAAAACTACAGAACAAGGGCTCAGAAATAAAGCTAGATTGGGGACCATGTTTATTGGCACTGGCATTTCCTTGAAGCATGGAAAATAAATAGGAAGTACAAGTTTAGAGTCACTTAAAACGACTCATTGGCAATTACAAAATGTACAGATGGTTGCCGTGTGTCAATTAGACTAATAGAATGTTAGAGTTGGAAGGAATATTAGAGAGCATCTAGTCCAATGCTCTTGTGTTATAGAACAGAAAAGTAAGGCCATGGAAACTGCTTTGAAAAAAATACCCTGAACAATCCTCTGATTTGCAGTTTACAGATGGAAAAAGAGGAGAGAAAATGAAAGGAGGGACAGTCAGATCCCAGGCTCACAACAGGAAAAATAGGCAATAAGTATTATTTTATTTTATTTTTTCACTAGTATCAAGTCTCTTTATTGGGATATAAATAATGGTCATTTTTGGGTACAGATTATAATTTTTAAAATTTTATTTTTTTTGCAATAAACATTTATTACTATGTGCACTGAGCTAAGTTCTGGGGATACAAAGAAAGGAAAAACAACAACAAAAAACCCCCCAAACCCTAATAGACCCTGCTCTCAAAGAGCTCACAAACGAATGGGCAAGAATGCAAAAAACTATGTGTAAACAAATTCTATTTTATACCTCATTAAGTACCAATAATCTACATGGTAGATTTATGTAGCATGAAGAAGAATATCTACCCATCTTGGATAAACACTAATTGACATGGCAGGATTTTCTTAGTGAGTAATTTTGGATTCCTCTCAAGGCAACACAAATGGAAAGCTCTCTGGAAAGAAGAGAGTTTGTTTTGAGCTTCTATTCTAACAATTACTTGTGTCACCACAAACAGATCACTTCACTCAGCCTCAGTTTTCTCATCTGTAAAATGGGAATAATAATAATAATAATAATAATAATACATTTAATACCCACCTCCCAGAAGTGCTGTGTAAGGTCGGAATCCTAGTTTTTCTGGTTAGGACCATCTTTGAGGGGTTTCCTGAACAGGAGAGGCATCCAGCCTTTGAGCTTTACTGGTGCAACTTTTAGAATCCAAAATTATCTTCATACCACAAGGAAGAAATAAGCGTGACTTTGTGACATTACAGATGGGAGATAATTGGGCATAGGTAGATTCAAGGGAGAGGATCAGGAATTTTATCACTGCCCCTCAAGTTATACCATTTTAACTTTTCCCTATTTTGCCTAAAACAACAAAATTTATCATGGCCTTGGTGTGAAAAGATTTCTGTAATCCACACTACAATGCAATAAACATTTATTAAGCATTTACTGTGTACCAGGGACTATACTAAATGCTATCCATCAGGGCTAAGCCCTGGGCATACAAAGAAAAAAAAAAAGAAAGAAAACCCATAATATCACTTACTTAGGAAAGTATCCTCTTAACTCCCTAATAATGATGATGATAACAATAGCATTTATATAATGCTTCAAGGTATACAAAACACTTTATATATGTTATCACAATATAATCTTATAACAACCTTGTAAAGTAGGATGTTATTTTATATTTGAAGAAAGGCTAAGGCTAAGAAAATTTAAATGATTTGTTCTGGATTATACAAGCTAGTTAAATGGCTGGGGCAGAATTTAAACACATACCAACTTTTCTCCAACTCCAAGGCTCTATCTACTCTGCCACCTATTGACTCAAAGACAGGTGGGTACCTTCCTAGGTTTTTCTGGGGTTCTGATTCATGCAGGTTAGGGATTCAAGAAGTCCTGGGACAGCCCAGATTTCAAATAAAAGACTTTCTACTTAGGCACTGGTGGAAGAGAACATGAAAATGGCTTTTCTCCCCCATGGTTTTTCTATAAGAATGCATCTTTAGCTGGTTCATCTCTAAAGGAGACATAGAGCAGCTTGAAAAGACCATATATACTAAATCACCCAGTCCAAATGATCAGTGGAAGGTCTCAAAGCAAACCAAGAACAAGAGTTCCATTTACATGGTACCCATTTTTTTTATTTTCAAAAGAGGATTATGGGGTGTATGAACATCCAGGCTGCAGGAACTTCATTTTTTCAGCTTTGAATAACAGAGGATAAAATTGACTTTCAATTTTTTGGAGGCAATTGATCTACTTTTCCCTCATTTATTCCTTCAATTACCCTCTTGCATTAGGTCATGGCAGTTCTATCACCTTGAGGGCAAATAGAAGAGCCAAAACTTTTCGAATGGGGATTTTCAAATCTTGCATGTCTCACAACTAAAGGCAGAACTAAATTCCTTCAGCAACTAGAAAACCCATGTGCAAATTATGAAGCAAGAACACTGTCAATTTTCTAAGAATAATTTAAATGCATTGATTGCTATATTGGTAAGTATATCTGGAAAATGTGGTATAAGTAATGTGTTGGAGCCAGGCTTACATACTTGAGAGAACCAATTGTTAAATTTTCAGTGTGAGCATTTACATCTTGGAAATTGGTACATGCTACAAATAAAGGCTTGATTTTTTTGTTGATTTTCTAGATTCAAGAAAATGATGGAAAAAAATGTTTAAAATGCAAATAAACTTTAATGGTATGCCATGGTATATTTTTCCCTCTCAGAGACATGGTTGTTAAACAATTCCCAGGATACCCCTGAATATAGGGGACCTGCCTTAGAACTGGAAGACCTGGATTCAAGTCTCACCTTTGACTTATATTAATTATGTGACCCTGAACAAGTCACCTACCCTCTTAGTTTATAAATTACAGAGAAGTTGCAGATCTGTACCAGTTGAGGGAGTTTCCACACAGGGAGTTCTCCTATACTAATTAGATTAGAGGCTTAGATTTTAAAAAATCTAATTTAAATAGCATTTTCAGTATCTATGTTATTGAATATATCTCCACTGAGTAATTTGGAACTATGCTCAAAAAGTTATCAAACTGTGCATACCCTTTGACCCAGCAGTGTTTCTATTGGGCCTATATCCCAAAGAGATCTTAGAGGAGGGAAAGGGCCCCACATGTGCAAGAATGTTTGTGGCAGCTCTTTTTGTAGTGGCTAGAAACTGGAAACTGAAGGGATGCCCATCAATTGGAGAATGGCTGAATAAATTATGGTATATGAATATTATGGAATATTATTGCTCTGTAAGAAACGACCAGCAGGACGATTTCAGAGAGGCCTGGAGAGATTTGCATGAACTCATGCTCAGTGAAGTGAGCAGAACCAGGAGATCATTATTCACGGCAACAACAATACTATATAAGGATCAGTTCTAATGGACATGGCTCTCTTCAACAATGAAATGCTTCAAACCAGTTCCAATTGTTCGGTGAAGAAAGCCATATACACCCAGAGAGAGGGATGTGAAATGTGGACCACGACATAATATTTTCATGTTCTCTATTGAGGTTTGCTTGCATTGTATTTCCTTTATCGGATTATTCTTTCTTGTAGATACGATTTCTCCTGCACAAAAAATGATGCAATAACTATACATATATTCGATTTCTTAAGTATTCTAACATAATTATCATGTAGTGGATATCCTGCCATCTAGGGGAGGGGTGGGGAGTAGGGGGGAAAAATTGTAACAGAAAACTTTGTAAGGGTTAATGTTTAGGAATTACCCATACATATGTTTTGCAAATAAAAAGTATTAATAAAAAAAAGAATATATCTCCACTGATGCCTCGTCTGAATTTTTAGAGTACTGTAGTGATTATCTGTGGTTTGGGCTAATACATGTCAAGATGTCTCTCCATTACTTTAAATAACTTAGAATTAGCTATATGATAAAAAATTAAGGACCAGTCATTCCTGACAGGGTCAAAACAATTAGCTCTTTTAAGGAGAAATGTTGGTTTTCCAATTTGTCTGAAACCTTTGAAAAGCAGAAAAATCAAGTGAAGAAAGGTTACCAATGATGAACTTAATTTACTTGGGAGTTTATGTAGCTTTAGATAATGCCCCTTGAAAGATGTTATTAAGAAAAATAAGTACTCATAGAGCAAAGGGTAATGTCTTGTTCTTGTAAAAATAGGTTTAGAAAGTGGCTATTTCTCTGAATGGAGAGAAGCAGTGGCACATTCCACAGGACACTGAGAGTCCCCAAGCAATTTATGATCCTTGCTAATGGGTTGAAGATGAAAAAAGTAAAGTATAAGTTAGTAACTTCTTGCTGATGACCTGAAAGTAGGTCTCTTTTAATGAATAATTTTGAGATATTCTTGAAGAATCAGAGGTCAAGAGAAAAGAAATAAAGGTAAGGAAATACATGATTCTAATAACTTACATTTATTATATATTATAATTTTATATGAACCATTTTGCTACCAACTTCTTTGTGAGATGGAAAGTGGTGATGCACTTAAAAATTTTTTTTTATGCTTTTTACTTATTTTACAGATGAGGAAACTGAGGATCATGGTATCAGGTGACTCGTCCCAAGTCCCCCAGCTAGTAAATGATTCACCTGGGATTTGGAGATGCTGTCTCTGACTTCAAGGTTTCTTTTTTCCCCCTTTGCATAAAGGACTTCTTACTTCTCTACCTTCCTTCCAGTCACACAGGTTCATTGCCTCAGAGACATCTTCAGCTCCTGCCTCTCACCCATCCCACATATCCAGGGGTACTTTAAGGTTCAGATAAAATGATGATTTCGAAACCCAAAAAGCTCTACTTAAATGACAATGATTATCATCATCATCATCATCATCATCATCATTATCAGTTTAAAGTTGCTAGTTATCCAATCTGATAATATTATTCCCTGAGATTTCTCCTCCGTTGAGTTCAAACAATGTTTGTAAAAGAATACAGGGTTTTGATGGTAAATGTTTCACAACCAGATTTTTGGGAAGGGGATGTTTATCCTTGCACACTTTTAAGTTTAGTCTGCATTATTTGAATTTATTTATTATTGTCTCAGTCTAGACAGTAAACAAAACAAATGAAAACTCTGTTGATTTCTGAAGCATTTATATCAGGTTTGAATTGGCTTTCACACTTTCACATATATCCAAACTATTGGCAAATCATGTTGTTTCTCCTTCTACTGAATAATTTTATACCTCTTATTTCCTTTCACACAGCCACTATCTCTCACTTGAACTACCACAATAAAACTCTTAATTTGAAGTCTCAAGTTAGCACAGGTCTGACCGCTCAGTAAATTTCAGTGGCTCCCTATTACCTTGACAGATCAAATACAAACTCCTTTGTTCAGTATTTAAAGCTCCTCGTGCTTTCCTACTTCATGCACTCTCTACTAAACTGCCCTCTGTTTGTCCAGCTGTTCTTTACACATCTCCAACCTCTGCATTGTCCCTGTGTTTTCATTAACTAGAATATTTGCTTTCTTCACTCTCACTCCTTAGAATTCCTGCTTTTCTTCATTTGTATGGGACCATCGCAGGGAGCAGTGGAAAGCTTCTAGTCTAAGGCAGTTATTGTTTTTACAGCCAACTCTGATGCCTCTTCTTCTCCCCCTTCCCCCCTTCCCTCCCAACCCCAAGAGAGAAAAGGGAGGGGGTGGAAGGGAGTGGGTCAAGACAGATGTGGTCTGGGAGAACTTGGCTGCTCTTACCCAGAAGGGAGGGAGTAGAAAAGACTGAACATAAACCAGCCGGCTTTCCCCTCCACTTTGCCACCTGCTGGTTATAGGTTTATATATACACATCTTCTATTTTTAACATCTTGGGACTGGGGTTGTATATGGAGAGCAATGGATAGTTTTCAGGAGACTTATGAATTTAGATGGGAAAAATTACATTTTTTCCCAATACAATTTATTTCCTTTGGAGTTCTATTTATTTTATTTTATCCATCTTTCCAAGGAGTGAAGCTTGCCAAAGGGATTAAGAACCAAATCTCTTCCCTATAGGATGCAACTTCCTTGAGGGGAAGGACTTTTTTTTTTTTTTTTTATTAATGTCTTACTTTAGGGCATCGAGGTGGTGCAATGGATAGATTGAGGAACCAGGAAAACTCATCTTCCTGAATTCAAATACTTACTAGTTGTGTGACCCTGTGCAAGTCATTTAATCTTACTGATCTCAGTTTGCTCTTGTGTAAAATGAGCCAGACAAAGAAATAGCAAACAATTCCAATATCTTTAATAAGAAAACCTCAAATAGGGTCATGACGAGTCAGACATTACTGAAATGACTCAATAACTTGTATTTCCATCACTTGAAATAGTGCCTAGCACATAGCAGGAGTTAATAAATGCTTTTGGATTGATTGATCATTATCCCAAAACCACTTAAATTATTGGCAGTTTTTATGTGGTACTTCATAAACACTTCATTCATTCATCCTTTTATTCAGCATAGAAGGTTACCAGTGACCTAAATTAACAGAAAGTGAAAAAGAAAAAGAAAAAGGAAAATTGGTGAAATAAATGCTGTGTGAAGGAATAAGAGAAGATATATGAAATAATGGTGAGTGAGGAAAATAGAACCAAACAAGTAAGGCACACATGAGTTAAAGTTCTATCAATAATAACAAGATAAAAACTGGGGGAGAAAACACAGAAAAGGAAAAAAAAAGATTTGAGAAGGGAATACACAGCTAGGATAATTTTGTCATTATCTTGTCAAAGATAATATACACTCAAAAAAAGAATGGAAGTTTCCCATTTAATACACAATCTCTTTTTGTTGTTTTTAATTTGAATATCAGTCTCTTGATGATTGTGAAGTTTATATCTTTTTTTTTAATTTAAAAGAAGAGAAAAAAAAAGAAATGAGTGTATTATGAGATACTGAGAGTGAGATGGGGAGGGGGCCAAGTGAGGGGGAGCAGAAAGATTGAAAGGCATCCTAAGCAGGTAACCTGAGCAAAGGCTCCAAGGTTGGATCTGGACTCGGCCATAGCTATATCCAAGAGTTGTCGAGTCTAGTTGATTTTACTTCTACAACCCCCCCCCCCCCCCGCCCCATTTCTGCCCCTAATCTACTCTGACAGGATTAATCCTAATTCAAGTTTTTCTAACACTGAACTCCTTACATCAGTCCTCTAAGGACTGAAATTATCATTATCTTGATTTTAGAGATGAAAACTCAGGCTCTAGATATTAGGGTTTACAAGATGCTATAGACATTTTCTCAGATGTTATTATTATTGTCAGTTGGGCAATGACTGATGGAGGCACTTGGCGAGGAAGCAGGAGGTGGCTTTCTTAGCTAATGGAATGAGCTAATAGGCCCAGGTTCTAATCCTAACTCTGTCTCTCATTAACTGTTTGATTCTAGGCAAGTCATTTCATTTTTCTAGACCTCAGCTTCTTCAAGGAGGTTGGTCCAGATCAGAAATTCTTCATCTTTTGCTTTTCCAACATGGATCCCTTTGGTAGGATTGTAAAGCCCAAGGACTCCTAAAATAATGTTTTCAAAAAAATAAATAAAAGAAATGAGAGAAGGTGTAGAGGTAAAATTAACTAGATGACAACTCTTGGATGTAGGTTAGGCGGAGTCCAGTTCCAACCTTGGAGCTTTTGCTCAGGTTACCTGGTCAAGTTGCCTTTCAATCTTTGTTTCCCTCCACCCCCATCCTCATCCCACCCCTTAATATCTCACCACACACCCACACACTTACTTCTCTTCTTTTAAATAATATATATAAACTTCCCAACCATCAAGAGAATAAAAGAATTATAAAGGAAACCAATTATGTTGAAATAAAGAAGCCATTTTACCCCCACCCAAGTTCATGGACTCCCTGAAATCTATGTCTGGATGCCCAGACTCTGGACCTCAGGTTAAGAATCCCTTTAAACTATAATGTATGGAGTCTTCCATCTCTAAAATGTTAGGATTCTAATGAATAACCAGGGTTCACATATCAGTGAATAAATGTCTCATAATCACTTAAATAAAGTTATTGGATTTATCTTCTACATATAGTTGGCTGAACTAACACCTTTTTACCTTTGCAACTTCTTTTTTCCCTTCAAAGCTGCCTATCTGGTGACATTTGTGTAAAAATATTAGAGTAGAAGTTGGAAGAATATCACCTGTAGCCTGAAATCTCCTAGGTTAATCTCAGTTCATGATCTTGCTTTTGCTTTGCCCCATCTCATTTGACTCTTACATAAGCTTATTTAGATCATATTGCTCAGAAGTGGAATGCATTTTAGAGACTTTATATTGGAACCTTTCTTTTTACAGGTGAGAAAACTGAGGTCTAAAGAGGAGAAATGTCTTATAGTCCTGTACCAAGAAAGCAGAAAACCAAGTTTCCCAAATCCTAGTTTAACCCTCATATTATTAGATGGCATTGTTTTGATCTCACTGTCCTGAGATAAGGGAAGGGAAGGGAAGCTAGAGGGGCTATCCATAGAGGAGACAAAATGATGCTCTAGTGGATGGAGGTCCTTGAGTAATCTTGGGGGGAAGGAGGTATTATTATCTTGGAGAAGGGGGAGGTCTAAGGACATTGAGCACAGGGGAAGAGGATATTTGAAAGATAAGAAGAAAGTAGAAAGATTGGAGTAAAAATGATTGATTTTGGAAAAATTTTGAAGGCAAAATCATCTTCCTTCCAGTTTTGTCCTGATTGAAACCGAACCTAGTCCATTGTAGTTCTTCATGCTAGAGTTGACAATACATTAGAGAAAAAATGACATTTCTCTTTGCCAAAAAGTTAAACTCATTATTCGCTGGTTCACAAGAACACAATTTCAGCCAATGCACCAAACTGATGTATTTTTTTCCTTTCAATATCTAAACTGATGCTTAGATATTGAAGATGAAAATATACCAGAAATAAGTCAATGTGTGATTGGCTTGTTTTGATTACTCTATGGCTCTTTGCTTTCCAAGAGGACTATTTGGCCCCAGTGATTTCCCAGTGCGTTTCTAAAGCCTTCATGCAAAAAGGTAATTCCAAAGAAATGGGAAGGGAGGCTTGGTGCCAAGAGGCAAACATATGCATTATCTCAATCTGCTGAGTAGGAGGAGAAAACGACCAGCTGTAAAAAAAGGTATAGAGTAGATAAAGCTTCTCAATACTCTGACTTAAACATTAAAAATTATAGAATTCTAAAAATCTCATTCAGTAAATAATTATGTTGACGGTTGCAAATCACGGCACACCAGGATCTCAAAAAAATCAGAATGGCACAAAACTGAGCAGTCAATAGAGAGAGACATGGTGGGGTTGATCAATTACCAAGCACTTATACCTAATAATTAATAATATAATTAATAATAAGTGCCAATTATGTGCCAGGTGCTGAGGACAAAAGTATGAAGAATGAAACAATCCCTTTTCACAAGAAGTTTGCACTCCAATAGGGGTAAGTGAGCTGCAGCATATTGCCAATGATGATACAATGAACATCTTGAGGATGTGTTTTGACTAGAAATTTATGATTTGGTTTTATAACATGAGGGAAAATGGGTAGCCTGAGTGTTGAACTAATAGTCACAAAATATAAAAAGTAAATTAAAGAGCAACATATTAAGAATATTCTCTGTGGAGAATTTAGGGACAAAAATCACATGAGATGCAATGATGGAGTTGTGTTATCAGATCTGCCCTGATGGAGGGTTTTCCTAAATCAATGAGAAGGAATTAAAATAACAATAGCTGACTCAAGTATAGAAGCATGACATTTTCTAAAGCGGTTCACATGTGATTTTGTCATTTGATCTGCACAACTCTGCAGAAAGTCGTGAAGGGGAGAAGAGGTTTACGAGGAATTGTCCTGAAGGGAAAATAGGATAAAGGAGATTAAACATTTCAGAGTGCTTCCTTCCCCCTTTAACTTTCTGAGAACTCAACTGCATGATATATATATATATATATATAAATGTATATGTGTATACACACATACATATACATATATACATATTATATATATGCTCTGCCTAGTCACTGAGCTGTTTTCTAATTTCCAGACAGACTAGCCACACAGAACAAAGAAATACTGATAGCAGTCAAGTGTAGCTGATTCAAATACAAGGCATTCTAAAAAATGAACTCTTGTAAATAAACAGTGGTTAAGGTAACCAGCAAGAAATAGATTCCTTCTTCTCTGTTAATTTTTTCTTAACAATTTCTGTAGGTTTCAGTCATGTTTATCATCTCTTTTTCATCATGCATGTAATCTTTTAAATGGCGTGTTTTGTCTAGGGGAACTTTGAAAATGGAATTTGTAGATCTAGAATTATCCAATAGTAAAAGAAATCCATTTAAATGGAGGGAAGGAAAAGCAAATCATGTTCCCTCAATAACTGGCCCAGTTAGGATGCCAGCTATTGATTTAGTCTGGGCGACAGTAACATTAAATCTTCCTCATTATACAGGACCTGTGTCCTGTATATCTTCTGCAGCTCTTCTTTCCAGGCTTTAATTTCTGGGTCCAAGAGTAAGCACCACATGTGTAACCTATTTTGTATATCCACATGTTGTCATGAAGCAGGCTTTGTTCAGAATACCTTTTTTTTTTTATTTGGCAGCAGAGGCCTCCCAGAAACTTTTGTCCCATAGGGGGCTTGACTTGAAATCTATTCCAGATGATCATCTTTGTGTACCCCTACTTCTTTTTTGAGACATTCTACATCCTGGTAATTCTGGAGACCTATTTTTTCTGTAGTGCAAATTAATTCAATTTAATTCAACAAACGTTTATGAGAAAGCTATTCCATACACTGGATATATAGATAGAAAACAGATCCTGTCCTTGATGAATGAACAGATCAGTGGATGAATGAATGAGAAGGAAGAATTTATTAACCATTTATACTGTACAAAGCACTGGACTAAATACAGAGGATATGAAAAGAAAAAGTTAAGATAGTTCTTGCTCTCAAGAAGCTCACATTCTAATGGAAGAGAAAATACATATAGAAGAAATCTTCTTTAACTGTGAGTTGCAACCTTATATGGGGTCACACAACTGAATGTGGGGGTCATGAAAAATTTGGCAACAGTAAAAGGTATTAAATATTCCTCCAAGTTTTTTTATATAAAAATAAACAAACACATCCATCTTATTAACATGTAAATTTTCTTTCATCTTTAATAAATGGTAAAATTATATGTATAACAAAGAATTGTTTTAAAATAAATTCCTTTATGATTTATTGTCAGGAAATGTTTTATTTGATACATATTTTATATACTTACATACTTGGGGTTGCATAAAAATCTCTCTGGCAAAAAGGGATTTTGAGTGGAAAAAGTTTAATAAGCCCTGACATGGAAAATTTCAGCTTCAAATCAGAGGGAAAGGTCCCATGGTCCTTTGGGTACAGTGGCAAAGTGGCAATATCTTTCTTTAGTGCTATTTCCATTAATAAAATCATATAAATTTCTGAATTATGTGACAGATTCCAGCTCTACTTCCACGGCGGCTGCTTCCCAGGATGACTGCTAAGGGGAGTGGACTGGAAGCATGAACATTCCCAAGACTTTTGGGCACTTTCTTTATTGGAGTCTGAGGGGAGGGTGTTTTGTAGTGGTGCTTTGACTTGCCTGGTACATGCTGCCCAAATCCCCCAAATGAGATCCTCTCCTACATCTCTTGCCTTTGCTGGCTGCTCATTATAGGTAAAAAAGCATGGTGGGCAATGTGGAGGGACATGTCTCCATCAGGGTTTTCTTCTGGGCTATAGATCAGTCTCAGTGTTATCTCTTCCCATGTAGGGTGAAGGCAAAATATACAGAATTTTCCTCTTCCTAGAGCTTATATTCAATATGAAAAGTATACAAATAAGTACAGTATTAAAAAAATGAAAGAATAGGAAGCCACAGTGACTGTGAGGATGAGAAAATGCTTCATAGGAAAGATGGCATTTTGAGATGAACATGGATTCTAAGTTGAGCATGGATTCTGAGAGGAAATGAGGAAACTGCAATATAAACAGGGAGAAGAGCTTGTGTGAATTTCTAGAAATGATGGTTTAAGGGGCAGCTAGATGGTGCAGGGTGCATCAGCCCTGGAGTCAGGAGGACCTGAATTCAAATCTAGCCTCAAAAACTCAATACTTACTAGCTGTGTGACCCTTGGTAAATCACTTAGCCCCAATTGCCTCATCATCCCCCCAAAAAAGAAAAGAAATGAATATTTAAATTCCCCATCCAGAAACTCATCATTCCCTCCAGCCCCTCATAACTCCCTTCTCACCACCCACCACCAAGGATAAGCACCTTTGTGGAGAACTCATAATCACGGAGATTTCAGCTTTGGGACTCATAACTCATCAATATCCTTTGGAGCATTTGGAGCTTTCCTTTCTCGAGGGCTCAGAGTCCTAACTACCTCTCCATTTGCTAACTGCTGCTTTGCTTGGTTTTGACTCCATCATCATCATCATGCTCCCAAGTGCCATTTGGTCACCTCTTCTCCACTTCTTTTCCTTTTATGTATTGCCTTCTTCCATCAGATTGTAAACTTCTTTTTAAAAATCTGTATCCCTTGCACCTAGCATAATACCTAGCACATAGAAGTGTTTAATAGATATTTATCAAATTGAAGTATACTGATTTGCCTGGAATTAAGCATTTGGGAAGAGACATAATATGATTTAAGTCTGGAAAAGTACAAGTGAAAACCAGAAAGCCTAAAATGCTAGTCTAACAAGTTGTATTGTGTCATAGGCATTGGTGTGTTGATAAATATTTAACAACCAGTTCTTGAAGGAAAAAAAATGAACACAATTTAAAATCTGCATTATTAATCTTTTTCATTATCACTTAAGTCTCTAGACAGCAGCAAAATAATAAATAAAATCCTGCTTTGGAATATTTGCCTATCAATTTGCAAGGCATAAATGCTGACAGTGAAAACTTGACAGTCCATATCCCTGAATAGACAATGGAAAGTCACTGATGTTTTCAAAGCAGAAGAGAGATATAGTCAAACTTGTGCTTTAGGAAGATGATTTGGGTAGCTGTATAGAGGATATTATTGAGGGGAGAGACTATTAGTAGGAAGACTAAATAAAAAGCTATTTTTGTGGTCCTATAAAAGAGTGAAGAGGCTGAAAAAGCCAGAATTTGTGGGATGTGGTGGCTCCCTGAGTAGAAGAAAGGTAATAATTGAGAGAAGTATAGTTAGAGAACATAAAAAAGGCATCTGGATGAAGAGAGGGGCAACATGGAAAAGAAGATATATTGATAAGTAATGTAAACCATTTCTTTCAGGAAAAAAGTTCTGTGATATTACTTAATTTTTCACTCAACCAATTTATAGAGGAATCAAGGGTTTCCAAAAGAGTAGCATTGTTTAGCCCCAAACTGTTTTCCCTTTGTAATCCTTGTGCAGCATGATAAATGTGGAAATATGTTTATATGCCATGCAAATAAAGATGTTAAAGACAAAGCAGTATGTGCATCTAACTGGAGGAGATTCACGTTGAGCAGGTGTGGAGATTAATAGTCTCCCTAATCATTATCACACTGGTCCAGTGGCTTTGTTCTTTACCTGTCACTTTCATTCATCATTTACATGAGTTCAATTGACAACTCACCAATCACCAGATGGGATTAGCTGTTCATTTTTGAATCTAAGATATATCTTCCCCAAATAGTTGTAAATACTAATTTGAAATGATTTTTCATAATGAAGTTTTATTAATAATTTTGATCCAATATTTCTTACTTCTTCCAAAATAACTCTTTTAATTCTTTGGATTAGATTAGGGATTAGAGTCATGGTCATCATGTGACAACAGAAACAGAACTTTTGTTTTGTGCAAGATCTTTGGCTTTAACACTCACAACCTTTGCAACATAACTCATTCCTCCTCCCTGGGCTTCTATTTTCTTATCTATAAAGTGAAGGATTTAACTAGATGACCTCTGAAGTCTTTTCCACCTCCAAATCTATGATTCAGTAAAACCTTTAAGTAAGCAAATGACCAAAGTCACCCTTTGTGAAGCTTGGTTCACAAATTGTACATATACACAGGACAATCAGTACACAATATATACAAAGTCAATGAAAAGTAATTTTACAAGGGATGGGGAAGGTTGGAAGTGAAGGAAGGGTTCTCTCTAAGAACTGCAGTTTTTTTTCCACACCACAGAGGTTAGAGGTATAGTTAGTACCCTGTGATCTGGAAAGTCCATGTAAAAAATTTTGGCCCTCCCTTTCTCCCAGAGAAGTCTGAATTTTTCTTTTTCTTTTATGGAGTGTTTATTTATACTTTCTTATTATAAAATTTGAGTTGATAAATTCAACAGTGAGGTGATTCAGGCCAATTCCAATAGATGTGGGATGGGGAGATCCATCTGCACCCAGAGTGAGAACTGTAAGAACTGAATGTGGATCACATCATGGTATTTTTACCTTTTTTGTTGTTGTTTGCTTGCTTTTTTTTCTTTCTCATTTTTTTTCTTTTTGATATGATTTTTCTTGTGCAGTATGATAAATGTGGAAATATATTTAGAGGAATTGCTCATGTTTAACATATATTGGATTATTTGTCATCTAGGGAGAGGATAGGGGAAGGGAAAGAGAAAAATTTGGAACACAAGGTTTTTACAAGGGTGAATGGTGAAAACTACCTTTGCATGCATTTTGAAAATTAAAAGCTATTATTTAAAAAAATTTGAGTTGATATTATACAGTACAAAAATATGTATGTGTATAATTTCTGAGTTTCTAAACTGTTTCTGTGTCATCTGCTGGCCTTCACATGTCATCTCAAATGCCCCCAAAATACCCATCCAATTTTTTATGCTGACCTGCAATATATTGAAACCATAATGGGGAAAGTCATGGAAAGGTTGACTAAGAAAGGACTTATGCAGGAAGTAGCACCTGAACAGTATCTTAAAGGAAGTTAAGAATTCCAAGGGATGAAGGGAAGAAGGAGAATGCATTTCAGACATAAGGGACCATTTGTGCCAAGGAACAGACGTACAGAGAACAACTATAGACTAGTTTGGAATAGAGAGCATATGAAGGGAAGTCATATAAAATAAGCCTGGAAGAGTATGTAAACCAGATTGTGGAGGGCCTTAAATTTCAGTCTAAGGATTCTCTTAGAGACAATAGAGAGCCATTGAAGATTTTTTATGATGTGTGGGGGGATGGTGTGATGTAGTTAGATGTGTATTTTATTACGATCAGTTTGGCAGCTGTTCTAAGGATAGATTGTAGGGGGGTAGAGACATGAAACAGAGAGACAAATTAGAAAGACATTGCAATATTCCAAATGAGAGGTGATATAGTCTGAAATACAGAAGATGACTGCATGGAAAGAAGGGGAAAGATGCAAGAAATATTGGGGAGGTAGAATCAATAAGATTTGACAACTGACTTGATAAAGTAGATGAGGGAGAGGGAAAAGTCAAGGTTCATTCTATTGGGTGACTGCATGGATAGTGGTGAGTCTGTCTTCTGACTTTTATTAGAATCCAAGTTCTTTGAATATAAGATTTGTGCCATTTTCATCTTTGCAGTCTGAGCAAAGTTTGGCGCACAGTCCATGCTTAAAACATTTAATGAATTGATATTAAAAGAAATTCAAAAGCTTCAAATATTTTTATCTCATTTGCTACCTTTAGTCTATTGGAATTCCATCATTGTCATTACTCCTTATTGGCAGAATTAGGGGATTGGACATATTGAAAGGTAATAAATTAGAGGTATCACTGACAGAAAGAATTGAGCAGAACCACATAAAATCTTGATCTCTTTGGAACCTTGTCTGAAATTAACAAGTGCAGGGATGTTCCTATAGGGAGAAAACAGCCCTGCACTTGAAAAGCAGCTTCAGGCAGAAGACAGAGCCCTGGATCTTGGGTTAAGAGAGATTTGGATCGAAATATTTAGTCTGATCTCAAGTATGAGACTCTTGACAAGTTCCTTTACTTCTCTTTCTCTCATTTTCCTCATCTGTAAAATGGGAACATTAATACTTATATCATCTACTTCCTCAGGCTGTTTTGGGAAACGTGTTCTGTAAACCTTAAGACGCCACAGAAATGTGACTGTTTCTTACAGCTAGCAGGAGTCCATCCGTATTAAATTATGCCTCAAATACTCTTCATGTCTGGATTATTGATGGATGAGTTAGAGTTTTCCAGGTCTAGTGCTGAGTAATGTAAATTAGATTCTTTTGAGTTATGCCTCAGTGCAGCTGTAGAACACAAAAATCTTCCAAAGAGTTGCCAGGAAGCTATCTCTGAGCCAAATTCTTGCCAATGCAGTTAACAGCACTGTGTACTGGGCACATGTACACTCTCTTTGTTATATTTCTGGCAATAACTCTTTGAGGAAAGGGACTATCTGGTTTCTCCTCTTTTTTTTTAACTCTCCCCCACTTCCATCACCATACTTTTCACAATGCACTTAATAAATATTTCTTGAAAGGGATGAATTTTTGGGTCCTGTTTGAAGTTCTAAGTGACTGAAAATTACAAAGTAACCACGTTTAGAAAGCACCATTAATTTAAAATGCATGCAGTCAGATTCTCTCTTTAGCCTTTTAGCATAATTATAGGATTATAAAATTGGAGTTGATTTTAGAGATCATCAAGTTCAAGTTTAACCACTTCATTTTACACATGAAGAAACTGAGACCAAAGGAGGGAAATGTTTGCCTAAGAAAAGACAGGTAGCAAAGTGGCAGATATGAGTTTGGAACCTTCTTATTCTTCTGGTGACAAATAAAATACTCTGTCTACACTACCTCAATTCATGGAGGATTGGGGAAGACTGGTTATAGAAGTGTAGTGATAAAGTTAGGTTGGAGTCTACCCCATGGAGGATGCTTGGGGGATGGTCCTGCAACGACTATCCCATGGAGTATAAATTATATTGAAATTCTGTCTGAGGCACATGTTTCAGTACTAGCTCAACCAGAGGCTTCTGCCCGGTCCCCAGGTGCCATTTCTCTCCACTTTTCATCCAAAGATAAGGGGAAAAAGTCAAAGAGGGTTGCAGCAGGAGCTATGAAATAAAATCTCAAGGAGGAGAGATGACTGCTGCTTTTGCTTTCTCTTCTGAATGTGTGGCTTGGGACTTCAACAACTCCCCTTAGATTTCCTCTGAGAGGCTGTATGGTAGTGTTTTTTCTTTCTGTCTCCTCCAGAAATTATACATGTTGCTGAATACGGCAGCAAGCACATGTGTCGACCTCGATGAGCCTGCAATGGGCTCTCAAGCCATTTTTCTGCTCGAGGTTTCTTTTCTTCAGCACAAGATTTGACAACAGATTAGAAATATGAAGTGAGCACAAATGGAGTCAAGAATGACACTGAGGTTGTGAACATAATTAAGTAAGAAAATGGGAGTGTTCTCAATTGTAATAAAGAAGAATGAAAAGGGGAAGAGTTTTGGGAAAAGATATTAAATTCTGCTTTGGATTTGTTGGATTTGAGATACTTCTGGGCATCTAGTTTAAAGTTTATGATATGGCTCTATAGCTAAGGAGAATAGGGCCAGATAGATAGATTTGGGAATTATGTCCCTTTTTATTTTGAAAAAAATATTTATTTACTTTAAACATTAAATTTTTTTTATTTCAAAATTCTCTGCCTTCTTCTAATCTCTGCCCCAATCATTTAGAAGGCAAGCCATATGGTATCATTTGTACATGTTGAAATCATGTAAAACATATTTCTTATTAGCCATGTTACAAGCAAAGAGAAAGGGAAAGAAAGTGAAAAAATTATACTTCAATTTGTATTCAGATTCGACTATTCTCTCACCAGAGATAGGTAGCATTTTTTTTAAATTTTTAAAAATTTAAATTTTTAATTTCAATCACAGGTCCATTGGAATTAATCAGAGCACTTAAGTCTTTTACAATTTTTTCTGTTACTGTGTACAATGATTTGCTGGTTCTTCTTCCTTCACTCTGTATAAGTTCAAATAGGTATTTCCAGGATTTTCTGGAACCATTCCCTTAGTCATTTTTTTATAGCACAATCACAACATTATATTATAATTTGTTCAATCATTTCCCAATTGATGGGCATGCCCTCAATTTCCAATTTTTGCAACCACAAGAAGTGTCACTAGAAATATTTTTTGTACCTATAGATCCTATTCCTTATTCTTTTATTGTTTTGGTATATAGACTTAGTAATGATATTGATGGATAAAAGGATATGCAGTTTTATAGCGCTTTGGGCATAGTTCCAAATTGTTTTCCAGAATAAGTAGACTAGTTCACAACTTCATCAACAATGCAATAGTGTACCTTTTTTTTTTTTTTACATATCCTCCAGCATTTATCATTTTCCTTTTTTGTCATATTAGTCAATTTGATAGGTGTGAAGTGATGCTTCAGAGTTGTTTTCATTTGTGTTTCTCTAATCGAAATGATTTGGAACATTTTAAAAAATATGCCTGCAGATAGCTTTGATTTCTTCTTCTGAAAACTGTTTATTCATGCCCATTGACTATTTATCAATTGGGAAAACTTTTTAAAAAATAAATTTGACTCAGTTCTCTATACATTTGAGAAATTTGTCTTTTATCAAAGAAACTTGTTATAAATTTTTTTATATTACTTCATTGCCTATGATATCTTTTAGTAAAATGTGATTTTCCTCATTATCTCTTTTAATCAGGTCTAATTTTGCTTTTGCTTTGTCCCTGCCTTTTCACTTCTACTATGAAGTACAATAGATTTTGTTCCAGCACCTTATTTTAACTCTCTATATGTGTCTTTTGATTTTAAGTATGTCTTTTGTAAATAGTATATTGCTGGTTTCTTGTTGCAAACCTTCTCTGCTAGCTGCTTCTGATTTATGGGTGAATTCATTCCATTTACTCTCACAGTTATGATTATTAACTGTGTATTTCTTTTCAACCTAATTTCTTCTGTTTATGCCCCTCTTTTTTCCTGTCCCTACTCGAAAGTCTGTTTTGCTTCTGACTACCACCTCCCTTAATCTGCCCTTCTTTTTTAAAATCACCTCTTGTTTTCTCTTATTCCCTTCTTGTGTATACCCAATTGTATATATGCCTTCTTCCTTCTTTGAGCCTATTCTGATGAGAATGAGGTTCAAACATTGCCTATCATTTCGTTTTCCTCTCCATTGTAAAAGCTCTTCTTTGAATGTACTTCTTTTATGTGATATTTCCTCCATTTTCCCCTCTCCCTATATCCTTCTATTGTACATCCCTCTTTCTCATCCCTTCTATTTTTTAGATCATCCCAACACAATTGATTCACACTCATACTATCCTCTGTCTATGTAGATGGTAGAGGAGTGATTTTTAGATGAGAAAGGGATGATGGAGAACTTTCTGCCAATAGCCACAAATTTCCTGATGAAAAATGAAACAAAATTCTCAGAGGAGAATGTTGTGGGATAGGGTACCATTTGAGGTTATAGCAGAGATGAGAAATTTTGGAATAGCCACCATGAGCATAGGATAACAAATCAATTAGTAAGGATTATAATGATTTTCTTCTTACAATTAGGGCCCCACTGAGATCTGATCATATGAATTTGAAGGGGCCTATTTGGTCCTTTCAATAATGTTTCATGATTTCATCCAGCTCCATTAAACAGTATGCGAATAGGAACAAAAGAGGCACAGAGAGGGAGTTATACAAGGTTAGGGTTTGGCAAGGTTTGATCAAGTGATATGATAAAGAGGCAAGGAATTTGGGAGTAGAAAATAATGTAGAGTTGATGCTAGGTCCTGGTGGATTGATTAGATAAGACATATTCCCTTCTCATATGGAATTTATATTCTTTTCAGGAGTTAATATGATCAGATACATATAATATATAGCAGATAAAGGGGTAGCTAGGTGACAGCCTGGAGTCAAGAAGATTCATCTTTTGGAGTTTAAATTTAGCCTCAGATATTTACTACCTATGTGGCTCTGGGCAAGTTATTTAATTCTGTTGCCTCAGTTTCCTCATCTGTAAAATGAATTGAAGAAGAAAATAGCAGATCATTTCAGTATTTTTTCCAAGAAAACCCCAAATGGGATCATATTTAGTCATGACTGAAAAATGACTGACCATCAAAACATAATATACAATGATATATGAAAATTTCAACAGAAAAGTACAAATCAAAGTACTATCCCTTTGAAGAGAAGATTAGAGGAAAAAGTAATGGAAGAAAGTGACATGAATTTTGAAATTACATAGGATGCTAATTTAATATCTTTTATATATAATGAGAATATTCAGGTAAATCTATCTTGATCTGTTCTGGCTAGAATAAATCCCATGAAACACTTGTGAGGATGGAACTGTGGGAACCATCACATGGAAGTGAATTGAACTTCCCTAGTCATTCTCAGCGACATGCAATTGGGTTTATTCCTGAAGGATAATCCCTTTGGAATAATGCAATGACCTCTTCTTGGTCCCATGAACTGGTACTCTGAGAACATGGAAGCAATCCCATTATCTGTCCCTTGGTCCCTATGACTCTGTGTGTGTGTGTGTGTGTGTGTGTGTGTAGAAGCTCCATCAAAAAACACTGGCTAGTAAGTCAGTTAGTAGGCTTTAAAGGAGTGACCATATTCCCTTGAGCTCTTTCTCTTTCCATATGCTAACTTCTTGGACTCTTCAGTTAGTGTCAGATGTCCCACAAGAGTTGCAGCATCCCTGTAGCTGCGACAATTCTTCTTCTTCTTTCTTCTTCTTCTTGCTCTTCTTTCTTCTTTTTCTTTTCCTTTTGTTTTGTACAATACTTCTTAAAGAAAAGGTTGAACACTAGACAGGGACATGAGCTTTGCATGCTGAGTTGGTCAGAAGATAATATAAGGGAGTTACTCAGGCAACAGGTCCCAAAGTAAAAGTGCAATGTTTATTTATGCTTTAAGTATTTATATTATACTATAAATCTTTATGAACACTTTTGAATTTTTAAGCATTTCTCTTATGGTGAAAGAAATAAATAGCTGTCCTATATTTGATCTATTTTACACATTGAATACCTTGAGAAAATCCACTTTAAATCCCCATTGGGAAGACTCTAGTTATGAGTCAAATTAAGCTTTATTTAAGTGAATGTCCTCAGAGTTTTACTTTTAGATAGGAATATAATGAGCCAGAGACAATAATAAAAATCCCAAACCCTCTCTTTAGAAGCCAAGCTCTCCTAGGACTGAAAACAAACCATGTGAATTCAGAAGCTTCTTAGTAGGAAAAGACCAGTTGGTTTTACATATATAAAAATCTTTTAAATTTAATTCTATTCACATGTCCTAAATGTTAATATCACAATTAACTTAAAAAATAAATTTTTATTAAAACTTCTATTTTTACATTGCTTATATTTCCCTTTGATTCCTCTACTTTTCCCTTCTTAGAAAACTTTTAAAATTTTTTTAAGAAAAAGAAAAAAAACCCTGCAAAATTCATTTCAATACATTGAAAAAGGCAATTTAGCTTTTTATAAAATGTTTATTATGTTCTCTACCTGTGGTCCTTTGTAAAGAATTGAGGGAAAATGCCTTTATATCTCTTCCTTAGACCAACTTTAAAAAAGTCACAAAATTAATTTTGAATCATTTTGTGTTTTTTCCCCATTTATCTTGTAGTCATTATATATATTATTTTCTGGCTCAGTTTCATTTAGTATCAGTTCATCTAAGTTTTTCTATGCTTCTTTGTATTTAGCATGTTCATCATTTCTTACAGTACAACGATATTTCATTGCATTGATATACAACAGTTTGTTTAGTCATTCCCCAGTTGATGGTCATCTGCTTTGATTCTGGTCTTTTGTTGTCACCACAAGTGCTGCTATAAACATTTTATTATATAATAAGCCTTCCTTTTTTGTCAATGACCTTTGACTACTGACATTCCTGATTTCCTTTGAGTCCCAACTTAAATCTCACCTTCTACAGGAAACCTTTCCCAAACCCTATTAATTCTAGTGCTTTCTCCCCCCAATTACGTTTTATTTATCCTGCACATGGCTGGGTTTGTGTTTATTGTTTGCATGTTTTCTCCCTTGTTAGACTGCAAGTTCTTTTAGAGCAGGAACTGTCTTTTGCCTCTTTTTTTTTTAAATCCCCAATGCTTAGCACAGTATCTGGCACAAAATAGGTGCTTAATCAATGTTTATGTATTGTTTGAATATTAGCATTAAACTTTATGGCACCATTACTCTAAGGCAGCTAAGTGGATGGACTTGAGGTCAGGAAGATCTAAGATTACATTCTACCTTAATTGTATGATTCTAAGCATACAATTTTTTTTAACCTAGCTTCTCTTAGCTTCAGTTTTTTCATCTGTAAAATGGGAATAATAATAATACCTACCCCACAGAGTTATTATGAGATCACATGAGATAGTACCCTTAAACTGCTTTGCAAACCTCAAAGTGCTATCCTAATGTTAGACATCATCATCATTATCATTTTATGATTCAAACCTTCCTGCCACTAGTTTCATAGAATCATTTTGGCAGGATCCCAGAGGCCATCTAGTCTGATCCATATCTCTGCAACAGTCACATCAATTGATCCTCCTCCTTTTTTTTTTAAGGACCTCTAACAAGCAGAAGGGATCCAATGCCCGCTGAAGCATCTTATTCCTATTTTATTGGAATCTGCACAATAAGGAAATTCTTGGAAATGACAACACCACACTAGTCTAATGCTATAAATATTTCACACTTATTAATGTTTCTCATCCTATTTCAATGGAGTTTCATTTATTTTGTTAATTTATCATAGTCATTAACACATCAGGAGAAAATTACATTTTAAGGTACTCAGCACTCAAAATCTGGTGTATATAACTTTTTGGAGAAAATAATGAGAATAAAACTCAACTTCAATGGCACAGGTACTAAATGAGTAGTTACTATCAAAAATGGAGAATCTCAGATCTAGCATTAGAACCCGGTTTAGTTAAGATAACCACTAGAGGGCAATATTGACTGTATACTAGAGCTATTCCATTCCTATCCAGGGGGAAAAGCAGTGGTACCCAGTGACAGTGTCTCACAAGTCTTTATTGCAAAAATTGTTGTGGGGTTTCCACTATATTTTAAATACTTTACTAAGCCTTAGGTATGGAGAAGTGAAGATTTGAATCTGAAAAAAATTAAGGAACCTGACTAACTGAAATTACAGTCCAATAGAAGAGTTTCCCATAATATAGCTATTACCATTGAGACTGGAGTTTGTTTTGAATGGAATTTAGCACATTTTTGAAAGGTGATAATTCCCCATCTCCTTTGGTGAAGGTTGGTTTAAATAGAAAGATCAGCAGTCATGATAGCAAAGGTAACCACAAAGAGTATTAAATTAACCAAAATACAAATAGAACTAAACCACATATCAGCTTGACATCTTCAGTCTTAGAGAAGAGACCAGGCTAAACCTATTTTGGTCTAGACCATTTAATCATCTAATTTCTCTCTGTTATGCCCATTTAACAATATTATTATAGTTAAATGGCTCATTTGCTAATTTTGTTGTTGTAGAAAATAAAATCTTTTTTCTATGACATCCTAGTTTCTATTTGAGAAAAACATTTTTGAGTAGAATGCCTACTTGTCTTGAGGAACAATGGCTATACTAGACTTATTAGGTTGTTTCTTGGCAAAATTCAGTCCTTTACTAAGATGAATAACCTTCCTCCTAGGGGCTTAAAAATATTACTCTGATTTCAAATGCAAAAAGAAAAGTTCAATTGGTGCTTCATGAACAAAGAAGATAACAGAGGGATTCAGTATGATTTCATGATTATTCTTGCCTTTCCTTCTGGTTGTTACTTTATTGGCTAACAAGCATGGTTATTATCATCAATTAGCATTTATTGACCATACACTGTACATTAGGGAGGCTGTTACCTCAAATCCAAATTATGGTTTAAGACCAAACAGCATTGATAGTCTTGGTGTATTTAACACAATTTCATCAAAATTAACCATGACAGAACAAGTGTTTGGTATGCCTTTTTCTTAAAAATTAAAGATGGAGAAATATATCTCCATTAAAAATGGACAATGTTTCAGTCAAAGATGATTGAAATAAGATCACATCAGGGAAAATTAAATGAACAAAAGAGACTTGAGCAAATAAAAAAAAGGTCTCAATTAACCTCAGTGCATGGCAGTTGTGACACATGGACAAAAGCCAAATTAAGCAGATGCTATCATCATTTCATTTGTTGTCATATTTACAATGTGGCAACTTGCTCCAAAAGCAGGAGAAATCCTGGAAGTGGTGCATCCTGGGACACCATTTTTTGTTTACTCCGCAAATGATCATCAGTCATAATGATCCAGTGATGTTGGTATATGCGTCAGGAGCTGTCAACGAAATCAAGGGACCAGAAGCTTAATTAACATATGGCATTCTCTCTTTAAGTAACAACTACCATTCAAAGACACATTTTAATAAGGATATATTGATTTTTCAAATAAAACAAAATAAACTTTCCAAATGCAATACACAACTTTAGACACATTTGTGAAATGTTTTTCAGATGTACCTTGGGTACTTAAGAGACTCCATCTAGTAAATAGATATTTCAGCATTACCCAGCATCTTTATTTAATTACAAAATACAAAAACACATTAGCAGAATGGCCTGGTGGCCTGATGATGAGGCTCTGCCTGGCCATGTGCTACACCTGCGGTTTTCTCCCTGCTTCTGGCTTGTCAGGCTGGCAGGACCTTACAGTATTGTCAATTGCACAGACTCAAGTAGAATGAGAAAATGCTTTATAGTACTTTGTTCTCACTATTTTTTCTTTTCTTTCTTCTTTTTTTAAGCTTTCATATTTTCAGTGTGTGTTTAAAATTTGCCAGTAGTTCATAAGAATTTTTTCTTAAAATTCAGAAAACTTATACTTGGATTTATTGAATTTAATAAATCTAGGAAAATATTTAATAGAATTATAGTTTTTTTACTTAGTATATCCCTTTTTAATTCTACCATTTCTTTGAAATTAACAAATTTTTCTAATTTCCCACTCATATTCTGTGTCTTGTAGTAATTTTTATAATCATTGCTTTAGAATTAATTTTCTTAGAGTACTTTGAAGAGATCTTAAGCCTGTGAACATATCATACTTACATTTTAGTGACTTGACTTTGTCTAGTTCTTTTTGTATAAGAAGATAAAAATACACTAGGATAGATATTAGACTTTCCAGTTGGATGCGTTCTTTCATGATAGTGTTCATTTAACTTTAGCCACTAGCTGGGGAGTGACTTGGGCACAAGTTAAGCACATTTTTTAGGGAACTACATTTTCTTTTAAGAACTTATAACTGCTGATGCCTTCTGGAGCTGTATGGTTGCAGACAGAGCATCCTCCACAAACCTTGTGATCACTTTCCCACAAATACACAAACCCTGAATGAAAGAGTAGATGGAAATAAAGAAATAACATGGGATGTGCACATGAGAACACATGTCCAGGGAACATGCTTGGGGGATAAATCATGTCTCTGGTGCCTACGATTTGTCTCTATCTCCTGGTGAGATCCATGTGCTGCTCTCTTCTGGGTCCTCTATTTTTCAGATATTGTTTTTCCTGTTCTCCACCAGTTATTGTAGCCTCTGCTCCTTGCTGAATTTCACATTATGGGGTTTTCACCAACATTTTTTTCAGAGTTGTTAAGTTTTTCTCCTTCAGGGAAAGATGATATCTTTTTATACTTGGCTCTATTAATCACTTCTATTATCTTATGGGAAGTGCTATGATTAATAAGCCTCTCCCTACCAGGAGGGGCTATAACTCTCAGTAATAACTATTATAACAATGATAATAACTTTTATATACCACTTTGAAGTTTATGAAGTACTGTACAAGCTCTTTCAATCTTATACTGACCCTCAACTAGAGGTTTTACTGAACTGTGGAACAATCATCTAAGCAGATAGGAGTAAGTGAAGATTTGTTTTAAGATTAGGGATATCTAGACATGTTTGCAGGCAGCAAGGAAAGTCAGTGGATAAAGAAAAGTTGAAAATCAGGGAGAGAGGGGGGATGATTGAAAAGACAAGTTCCTGGAAGAAACAAAAAGAAAATGGAATGAATGAATGATCAAAAAAGCGCTTACTAAATTCTCCCTATGTGCATGGGGGATACAAATCAAAAGAAATCCTTTGAGGAGATAATATTCTAATAGAAGAATATAACACATATAGGAGCACTCAGCTGCAAAACAGAAAGACCTTGTGGTCCTTAGAACACAGTTGCAAAAGAGTTGTTAATGCATCATTTTTAGTGTCATTTTCACTGGTAAAACTGTATGTTTGACAGTGTCAAGGGCTTTGATGACAAGAACTTTCTTTTCTGAGTCTTCTATAAATGTGAACTCTGAGGAGGTAAAGGATAAAACATTATAGAGACAAACTAGCAGGTCACATCTCCCCAAGGGCTCTTCCATGAATCAAAGGCACAAATAAAGGGGTTGCTATTGACAAAGAGAAGGATAGTCTCATTCTCTAAGAGTGGAACAAAGGAGGAGAGGAGAGGGGATAATGTTGAGGTGGTTTGAAGAGTAGAACTGGGAAAAAAGTGTTTGTATTATTTATATAGTGAAGTATGAGACTATGTCTACTGTTTAAAAGTAGGGGAAGATGGTGGTACAGCTGGATTATGAAGAAAAGAAAAGGTTGTTTTTTTTTTTTTTTAATTAAAGCTTTTTATTTGTATAACATATGTATGGGTAGTTCCCCAACATTGATCTTTACAAAGCTTTCCATTACAAATTTTACCCCCAGTCCCCTCCCCTCCCCTAGATGGCAGGAAGTCCACTACATGCTAATAATGTTGAAATGCTTGAGAAGTTATGCAAGAAAAATCCTATCTACAAGAAAAAAAAAGAATTAGAGAAAGGCAACACAATGCAAACAAATGTCAGTAGAGATCATGAAAATGTTACGTTGTGGTCCATATTTCATTTCCCTCTCTCTGGGTGTATATGGTTTTCTTCAGTGAACAATTGGAACTGGTTTGAGACAATTCTTTGTTGCAGAGAGCCATGTCCATCAGAATTGATCATCATGTAATACTGTTGTTGCTGTGTATGATGATCTCCTGATTCTGCTTGAGAAAAGAAAAGGTTTAGAAGAGACCAAGGAGGGTGATAGAAGGGAAATCAGGAAAAAGTAAAAGTTTTAGAGTACAGGACTGTGGGATGATTGGGATTGGATGACTTGATTTTCATAGTAGGTCCAGGAGGCACTGTCATGTTTTTAGTTCCCTTCACAATCTGATTCCTCTCTCAATAGATACTAGGATCCACTAGTACTGGCCTCCTTTCTGTTCCTCATAGATGAAGCTTCATCTCTCCACCCCACGACTTTTCACTGGTCACCCCCCATGCTTGAAATACTCTCCCTCCTCACCTCTACCTTCTGGCCTCCCTGATTTCCTTTGGAATTGCTCAAATCTTATTTTCTGCAAGAAGCTTTTCCCAGTCTCTCTTAATGTTTGTTAGTGCCTTCCCTTTGAGATTACCTTCCATACATGTAGTTTCACTATATATTTTATAGATACAATTTTTTGCATGTTATCTGCCATATTAGTATATGAGCTCCTTGAGACCAAGAGCCATTTTTTGCTTCTTTTTGTTTCTGAATTAATTACTCTAGTGCCTGGCATTTGATAAGCACATAATATATGCTAGTTGATTAATTGACTAGGACTAGAGCAAGGATGATAGCTTAGAAAATCAGGGAAAAGTGAAATGGCTGGAGAAGGCAGTGAAGAAAGAGAATGAGAAGATCACCATGAAGGGGAAGCATAGGGAAAGATTTGGACACTATGCTCAGAAAATGTATGGATTATGAAAATGAAACATGTATTGGGTGATCATGAAATGGAGGTCCCGATTCTCCCTGAGTATGGATCAGATGGAGTAAAAATGCAGATCATCGAAGTTGAGGAGATTGAAAAATTGGGAAGCAAGTATACTTTAAGGGACATTTCCATGTAAGTTGAAGTCTCAAGTATGAAGCTCAAGTTTGGGTATAACAAAAGATTTTGGTTAAAGTACTGAACTCCTCCAGAAGGAAGGGATAATGATGTAGGGACCCATAAACCTTAAATGTAGAGAAGGCAAAGCTAGGTTATTATCTGAAACAGGAGGGGAAGTATCAATAATGATGAGATCATGAATCCACTGAGGTACTTTGGTTTACTGAAAGGTAATATTTTCTATCTTTAGCACAAGAAAGGCATAAGATACTAAATACTTTTCCAGTTCCTCCTTAATCAAATGTTTCCAATGTGGTTTCATTATTTTATTTCAAGTGCTATAAATTTCCTGAAGATAAAAAATACCTCCATTCAAATGTAAGTATAAAAACATATTCCAAAACCACACATAAATATAAATGATTTAGAAATTATCCACCACTTGGAATTATCTGTGCTATCGCTTCCCCTTTATTAGTATGAATGATCAAGAATTAACTATATATAATTAAATCTTGGTACTCTGTATCTTATAGATATCAGAGTTGTTTTTAAATTGGAAGATAAAGCAATCACTAGTTAAAAATATAGCAGCTTTCACATAGTTAGCTTTAGATTAGACTTTAGACGGAAATATGTAATATCAGACTAAAGCTTCAGTGGTACCAAAAAACTTGTTCTCTGCCCTTGTGGAAGAAATCAGCACAAGGTCCTCCCAGGAAGCATCTGAACTAGCCAGGAAATCTCACCTAGACTACATAAATAGAAAATACCTTGAGAGATTTGGTTAACCAACATTAAATTAGTTTCTGAATTGCTCACATAGGACAGGGATAATGGGAATGAACTGTCAAAAAGGAAATGGGGTATTTTCCTTTCAAAACCATAACACTGTCTGGATACCAAGGGCAATTCAAGGTAAAAATAATATTACAGATATTAAGGGGAAACTTATAAGCACTTGGATGAATAGGAAATTATGATCAGTTATAGACAGCATTTATTAAGAGCGAATCATATTAGAAAAAAATTACAAAATGAGTGGAAGAGGCAACTTAGTAGATATTATATAATTGGACCACTGTGAGTTATTTGATATATTGTCATATGAAATTATTTATGAAACTAATTCAGATTGGCTTGGATAAAACTACTGCCACACAGATTGAAAAATTGTTCCAAAAGTGTAAATAACAAGTAATGATAAATGATAGTGTATTAGGTATGCACAAATATTTAGAGGTAAGGTTGGTTTGCATTCCAGTCTTCTTTAATAATATTATTAATGACCTGGAAGATAGATTTCTTAGATGATTATTAAATTGGGAAGTTAGGTTAACACCAGCAGAATCAAATTAATAACATAAATGAACAGGTCAAAATGAAATGGGATTGAACTTTTTAAGTGCACTTATATTTCTGGGAGTAACTAATCTGAAACCATTATTCAGAAAGGAAAATAAACCTGAAAAGATGCAACATCAAAATAGATCTATGGTGAAAATAGGTATGACTTGGCACAGTGATCTTTTTAAAACTTAGTCGTAACCATGCCACTCTTCTACTCAATGAACTCTAGTGGCTTTCTATCACCTTTGCATCAAGTATGTAATCATGTTTGTTTGAAGCCAAAATTGCAGAGAAGTAGTAGAGGCTCAACTAAGCTTTCCTCAAAACCCTTTAAAAATTTTAAAATAATGCTTCAAAACAAATTCTGAAGCATCAGAACCCACAATTAGATGGAATGGAACAATTTTCTAGGCTAAGACAACTAAGAAGGTCGGCAGAATAGGGCTGTTGGACCAGAGAAAGAATGGAGCACACAGTCCAGTGCAGGCTGTACCCCAGGAAATCAGCAGTAGGCTTTAAAGGTAATTTGGAGACCACAGAATCAGTCACAGCAGTGGTTCTAGAGAAAGAGGTATTCAGTAGGAAAAAAGGAAAGGAAGAGGAGGAATGGAGTAAATTACCTCACAAAATCAGGCATAAGTGAACTTTTATAGTGAAGAAGATAGGGGAGGTGGGAGGAAATATGTGAATCTTATTTCATTGGAATTAGCTCAGAGGGAATAACATAATAGCTCAGAGGGAATAATAATAATACATATTCAGTTGGGTATAGAAATCTATCTTACTGTAGAAATCAGTTTACAACTTCACCAACAGTGCATTCATTAGTGTCTCAATTTTCCTACATCTCCTCCAACATTTGTCATTTTCCTTTTCTGTCATATTAACCAATCTGATAGGTGTGGGTTGGTAACTCAGAGTTGTTTTAATTTGCATTTCTCTAATCAATAGTGATTGAAAACATTGTTTTCATATTACTATAGATACCTTTGATTACTTCATTTGAAAATTCCCTGTTCATGTCCTTTGATCATTTATAAATTGAGGAATAGCCCTTATTTTTATAAATGAGATCTTTATCAGAGAAATTTGTTGTAAATATTTTCATAGATTTCTATGTATTTCTTTCCATTCTGTTTTCCCTCTCTGTCCTTTACCTTGTCCATTCTCAAATTTATTTTGTTTATGACTTTTTTACCTCCTCCAATTCACTCTTTTTTCTACGAGCTGCCTTTCACATTTTTATCCCTGTTTATTCACTGTTGGTGAAGTTGTAAAATGATTCAACCATTCCTTAGAGCAATTTGGAACCATGTCCAAGGGCTATAAAAGCATTCATATCCTTTGCCCAAGCAATACCACTACTAGGTCTGTATCTCAAAGAAATAAAAAACAATTTCCAAAAAAGAAAAGGACTCATATGTACAAATATGTTGATAGCAATTCTTTTAGTGGTGGCAAGAAATTGGAAATTAAAGGGACATCCATCAACTGAGAAGTAGCTTTACAAATGTTTGTATATGATTATGATGGAATACTATTGTGCTATAAGAAATGATGCTCTCAGAAAAAACCTTGAAATACTTACATCATCTGATGCAAAGTGAAATGAGCAAAACCAGAAGAACACTGCAATAATCAGTTGTGAATGGCTTAGGTATTCTTAGTAAACAATGATCCATGGCAACTCTGAAGGACTTACTATGGAAAATGCTATTCATCTCCAGAGAAAGAGCTGGCATATTCTGATGCAGATCAAAGCATAATTTTTCTTTACTTTTTATTATTTTAGATGGATTTATTTTGGTCTGTGTTTCCTTTCACAACATGACTAACATGGAAATTTGTTTTGCATAACTGTCCATGTATAACCTATATCAAATTGCTTGCTTCTCAATGAGGAGGAGGGGAAGGAAGTAGGAAGAGAATTTGGAACTCAAAATTTTTTTTAAATGAATGTCAAAAATTGTTTTTGCATGCAATTAGGAAAAATAAAATAAGAAATTAAAAAATCATCTGTTTGGAATTCAAAATCCTTCATAACTTTCACTACTAAGTTTTGAGTTCCACCTCTCTTATTTTATTCTTTATCCTCATATTCTGTGATTCAAAAACATATACCTTCTCGCTCTTTCTCAAACACTCTATCTCTCAATTCTAGGCTTTTTCATGGGCTATCCAGGTTATAGCTGGAATTCTCTCCTTCAAATCCCAGTTAAAATCTATCTTCCACAGGAAACCTTTCCCAATCTTGTTTAATTCTAGTATATTTCCTCTATTGGTTATGTCTAAGTCATTCAATATGCGTATCCATAGTTGTTTTCAAGTTGTTTCCCCATTAGCCTGAGCTCCTCTAGAGTAGGGACTGTCTTTTATGTGTTTTTTTTTTGTATTCCTTACATTTAGCATATACCTGGTACATAGTAGATGTCTAATAATTGTTAATTGACTGACAGATTAAATTTTTAGTTTATAATAGGACATAACAAAACTGAGACAAAACTGAGTCCAGTCTTCATTCTAAAAGAAGATAACAAAATACTTTCCCCCAGATCCTCCTAATTTTCATGAGTAAAAATCTCAGTGTAACTTGGATTGGCCTTTTGAGCATTTCCACTGGCTAACATGGAGCTCAGTGTGTCCCCTACCACATGGGTAGGGGAGGTAGTCTCCTTGATTCGTTTCCTGGATGTCTAAAAGTGGTAAGATTAAACTATTAGGTATGGCTGCTTTTTCTTTTTCCCAGACCCAAGTTATGAATTAATGACCTTTGTATAATAGAAAGATCATTGAGTAAGAAGTCAAAGGAGCTGGTTCTGTTCTTTAATACACATGGAAAATGTTACTTAACTTCCCTGGGACTCCATTTCCTTATGTATGAAATGAAAGGGCTGGTCTAGAAATTTGATAATGCCCCTTCCAAATCCCATGATTGTTCTTTGAAAGTGATTTGAAAGTGATCTCTTTCTTCCAATTTTCCTAGAGAACCTATTTGAAGGTCTGTCTGTCTGTTTTTTATCTGTCTCTTTGTCCCTCTCTACCTGTCTCTGTTTGCCTCTTAATCTCTCTTCCTGTCCCTCTCTCTATCTCATTCCACCTTGTATCACACTTATTTTGTGTCCATCCTTAATGCTTTGAAAGCAGAATCTGTCAACTTCATCTTTGCATCATCTGTATAAATCACAATGGAAAAACATTGAATTTAGATTAAGATCATTTATGTTCATATCTTAGCTCTGCTATCAAATCCTATGTGACCCCAAGCAAGTCATATACTTTTCGCAGGTCTCAGTTTTCTCATCTATAAAATGAAAGAGTTGGAATATATGGCCTGTTAGGTCCTTTCCAGTTCTAAATCTATGGAACTAGATTGAATTGAACATAGAGGCTACATATATTGAAATTTTGCTAAAGCTCTTTGCTACAACATGTAATTCAGCAGAAAGCAAATACTCTTTGAATCTGTCAAGGAAAGTTTATTTTCAGAAGCTGCTGAAAAACTTTTAAAAACAGTACAAGTTGTATTTGTTTTACTCCTGATTAATATATGCTGGAGAGAAATTAGCCTAAGGGTCCAAAGAGATGGTTTTTTTAGTCTTATTTCTCTGTATTAAAGAATGGTATGACCTAGGATAGGTTGAGGCTTCAATTTCCTTAACTGGGAGGGAACAAAGGAAATTTAAAAATAGTATGAAATCAATCTCTGTGAAACACAGTTTAAAAAAAAACCCAAAACATGTTTTAGTTTAGCCTCAAAGTGTTCTTTTTGCTGACCCCTTTGCCCTGTAGTTCCCCAGAGATTTTAATAAACTGCTCTTATCCATCCATGTTCTACCCTTCTAACCTAGTAGAGTGATTTTTATGATGAACATGACTTCAACACCAGGAACTGGACATTTTTGCTTTATCAGTTGATAGGTTGTCCAATCTTCCCATTGAATGAGTGATGTTTGGCCCTGAGAGAGATGGAGCTCATGAAATTGCTCCAGAAATTTGGATATGACATTTTGGCTGATCCAAGCCTGGCACCCACACAGAAGGTTCAACATTACTAATATGTTAGAGACCTGCAGTTGGCTCTGGGGCTTGGTGCCATGCTGTCTATGAGCTTCCCAGAAGGCCTGCTAATCTTTCAAATTATATTAAATTTTTTCCCCAATCAGTATATGACAGTGCATGGAGTCACAGAATGCAGTTAGACCATATTGTGGGATAGAAAGAGAGCTACACTTGGAATCAAAAGATCTGGGTCTAAGTCTCAGATCTGCCGAGTTGCATGACCTTTCTGAGCATAAATTTTTTGGTCTATTAAATGGGAATAGGATTACTTGCACTATGTACCTCATGGGATTGTAAGAGAAAATGCTTTGTTAACCATAAATATGAATTGTCACTCTACAACTGATGAAAAAAATTTTGACTTGTGCATATGAATTTCCTGGCAAAGGTCAATAAAATTTAAATCTTCCTGAGGATTATTCTTCTTTTTCTTCATCATCATCATCAATATCATCATCATCATCATCTTCATCTTCATTTCATCATCTTTATCATCATCATTTTCTATTAATACCTTAAAGATTTATTATTTCTTCATTGATTGTTGTTTTCTCCATACATACAGCATTGGATCATCTTCAGTTTTCCTGATCTATATCTTGTCACTGGTTCTGGAGGGGAAAGTGAGGCAAGTGAACTTGCACAGTCCACCCTCACTTAAATCTAATTCAAGTCATGGCATCATCTTCCTGATGTCAAGGCCCTCTTTAAGAATGAAAGACAAACAATAACAATAACTTATAATCTTATTATGAGGTGATGAGACTGGAAAAAAGTCACAAAAGAGTCAAAACTCTGGTGGTGATTTATAATAATGGTTCCCTGTATTTTATAAAATCTTTAGAACTAACAAAAAGTTTTCAATACAAAAACCTTTTAAGATAGGTAGTCTAAACATAATTATGCCCATTTTGTAGATTAGAAAAGTAAAGTTTGGAGAAATTAAGTGAACCAATATTCGAACAGTCAGCAAATTGTAGAGTTAAGACAGGTATTCATACTTCAAATTCAGTCTAATCTCTTCTACAGCTGAGGCATTCTTAATCATGAATTTATTTTTTAAAATAGCTTGATAATTATATTTCAATAAAATTATTTTTTGTAGTTTTGTGTATTTTATTTTATGCATTTAAAAGTTATTCTGAAAAGGGGTTTATTATCTTCACCAGGCTACCAAAGGGATCCATGACACAGAAAGTTAACCCCTGTACTGTGCCATACTGTCTCACTTCATTCTAATTCCAGAACTCCAGAAGTTCTGCATGAACATGCAGATAATTATGGACCACAAACAGTAATTCTATATTATTTCAATTGATCATTTTAGAATTTTAAAAATCATTTGTTGATTGTTTCTATACCAAATATGCATCAAATTCAAGTACAATTCAATATACTCAGTGCAGTATCATCCTCAGTGTCCCCACAAGAGGCAGAAGGCCTCCTGTTACTTTTAGCAGACAACCTCATGAATATCATCTAATTTTTGTTCAACTTTGAGCAATACTGAATCTTTGCTAGATAGCAATGGTTTAAACAGTCACCTACAACAAATACAGATTAAAAAAAATTTATTGAAGTTTTTTATTTTCAAAACATATGCAAGGATAATTTTTCAACACTGACCCTTGAAAAACCTTGTGTTCCAATTTACAGAGCTATTTTAAAAAATTAAATGATAACTTTAATAAATGTCAACAAAAAATGAGATAGGTGGCAAAAATCTCACCTCAGGCTCCCAGACGTGAACAAAATAAAGCAAAATAAATTGACAAATAACAAACAGGCAAAGAGAATACTTTTATTCTTTATCTACTTCGAGGGCTGTGGAAGTTCTACTATCTTTGGCCTTGTTTTTACAGAATCTGAGAAAATGAAGCAGGCTCAGAGGCCATTGAGCTCAGTGGTCATGGAGATGAGAATCCCTTCTTCAAAGTCTTTGAGAAATGGTCATTTTGAACTTAGTTCAGTCCCTCTAGTAAAAAAGAGCCTACTAGAACCAAGAGAACATTGTACACAGTAATGGCAAGATTATGTGATAATCAGTTATGATAGACTTAACTCTCCTCTGCAATGTAGTGATCCAAGACAATTCCAAGAGACTTGGGATAGAAAATGCCATTTTCATCCAGAGAGACAACTATGGAGACGGAATGACTGAATGCAGATCAAAGGACACTATTTTTACCTTTTCATTGGCTGACTTTTTTTCTCACTGTTTTTTCCTTTTTGTTCTGACTTTTCTTTCACAGCATAACAAATATGGAAATATGATAAAAATGTTAAAAAAGATTATACATTGTATAACATATCAAATTGCTGACAGGAGGGAGGGAGAAAAAATTTGGAAGTTAAAATCTTACAAAAATTAATATTGAAAACTATCTTTACATGTAATTGAAAAAAATAAAATACTATTGAGAAAAAAAAGAAAAAGAGCCTGCTACTCTGAAGTGACCCATTCTACTTTTGGAGAGTGTTAATGTTTAAAACATTTTTTTCTTTACATGAGACCCATATTTGCTTCTGCCACTTCTATCCATTTTTTCCTCATTTAGCCCTCTGGGGTCAAACAGAAATTGTCTAACCCATCTTTCCCATGACAGATCTACAAATGCTTTCAGATTATCATCATTCTCTTCCTAAGTCTTTTCTTCTCCATATTGGACATTTCTATTTTCTTCATCCAATCTTTGCAAGACACCAAAGTTTTAAGTTTTAAGAATTAAATTATTATTTCATTCAATTTACTTTTTACATTTTTTATTTTTAGTTCCAAATATGTCTCCTTCTCTCCTTTTACTCATTTGAGAAAACAAGAAATAAAATAGCCATTAGACTGCAAATTATTTCAGCATCATTTGTGTTCTGAAAAATGAAAGAAAAATTTAAAAAATTTAAAAGGCCGAATATGTTTTAATATATACTCTGAGTCCATCAGTTTTTTATCTGGAAGTGGATAGCATTTTACAAGAAACAAGTTTAGAATTTGTGTGGATCATTATATTGATCAGAATTTCTATTTACAATTAATAATAAAAACTGCTTTAACAATTCATAATTTTTTTACATTTTATGTTTATTAAGCTTCACAAAGACACAATGAGGCAATTACTACACATGTTATTGTTACTATTTTACAGAGAAGGAAAATAAGACCCATAGCATATTAAATGACATATGCAAATCCTGCACATCCACTCTCCAGGCCAAGGATTCTTAAAGTGGGGTACATTAATTTTTTCTTTAAACTATCTTAACAACTGCAATTTATATGATTTTCTTTTGTAGTTCTGTGTACTTTATTTTAAGGGTTTAAAAACATGATTTTATTCTTATCATTTTAAGAAAGGGGAACAAAAGGTCAAGGATTTCAAGGGGATTAATGAAAAAAAAGGCAGATGAAGGTGGCCTTGCTGTACCAGATCTAAAACTATATTATAAAGCAGCAGTCATCAAAACCATTTGGTACTGGCTAAGAAATAGAGCAGTCGATCAGTGGCACAAGATAGGTTATCAAGACAATCTAGGCAATAACCTTAACAATCTAGTGTTCGATAAACCCAAAGACCCCAGCTTTTGGGATAAATACTCATTATTCGGCAAAAACTGCTGGAAAGATTGGAAACTAGTGTGGAAGAAATTAGGGCTTGACCCATACCTAACACCACATACCAAGATAAGATCTAAATGGGTTCATGATCTAGATATAAAGAGGGACTTTGTAAGCAAGTTAGAGGAACGTAATATAGTTTATCTCTCAGACCTGTGGAGATGGAATAAATTTATGTCCAAAGAAGATCTTGAACTCCTAATTGAACACCAGATGGATAATTTTGATTATATTAAGTTAAAAAGTTTCTGTACAAATGAAACAAATGCAGACAAGATTAGGAGGGAAGCATCAAATTGGGAAATCATCTTTACATTTAATGGTTCTGATAAAGGCCTCATTTCTAAAAT